>JAGTXK010000014.1:0-367265 GCA_019096195.1 Boletus sp. NGJ
TCGGCACCCTGCTTCGATGCTGTGGCACCACTCATGAGTCAACTTCCCCAACCCACGTACGGTGGAACCGGCTCCTCCAACTAGTGTAAAGAACCTTCAGCCTGAGGTCACTAGCTCTTTATGATCTACTTTACGACTTGTTACGATCTCTTCCCATCACCAAAGGACAACTGAATCTCTCAGAACACAAACCTTGTACTGTCCCAGTTCGTCGTGGCACCACGTTCCAAAACATCCCGTGTACAATGATACACTTGTAACATGGATATACGAATGTTGTTTAGATTGACAGATTGTTTTTCGCCACAGGCGCCATTCGTCGCATCTTGTCAAGTTCAAGTGGTACACGCTTGTTCAAGTACTTACAGCCATTTCCTCGGAACCCACTGTGGCACGAACTTGGGTCCCACATAATGAGCTGCGACTCGTGGGGCTTATCAGGTAACGGCCTTTTAGATCTTGCTTCAGGCTGGGAGCGCGATTAGGATGATCGCTCGGAATTTGTCCACTACATCCGAGATGACCATTGCTTTAGCAGCTCTGTTCCACACTGGCACATAAACAAACATCATAAGCTACGCACAGCGAAAAACGGCTCAACGTTCTGCAGCTAGCTGTAGCACACAGGCGAACCTGCCGGTAGTCGGGGCCATCATAACAGAAAGCCGTAACTCTCAGACTGCGAGCTTGGAAAGAGAGTTCGCGGCAATCTAGGTGTATCCCATCGAATGGCTACTTGAGGACCAGCATATTGCCAATTGAAGTAGACTTTCCTCGCTCGGTCGGGTGAGTGTCTACAATTAATAGAGACTTCGCGGGTGAGCAACACAACTTAAACTTACTGCAATTTATGCGCCTGGCCCAAGGCGTTGCCAGCTACTATTGTTTGGAGTCGAGACTTGACTTGCTGGCAATTCGGATATTTATGATCTTTACCAGGTGCATGTCGGGGTTCAAAGGATGATGTGCACTCGTATTCCTACCTAGACGATCGCCTCGATGTTAGGATAGAATGGTTCGCAGCAAATAGTTGCACTGTGCTGTGTTGGTTGAACGTGGCCCATCATTGACATATTGACAAAGGGGTAGTTACTGTCTTCCCACACTTCGTTCACGCTCAACATGGACCCATACACCCCCCGAACACGTCCGGCGCGTAAGAACAACCTCACGTTATCTGCTAAGGAGTACACCAAGGTATGTCATTTGCGTTAGTTAACTCACTCATCACCGACACTGGGTGGATGTAGATAACAGGCACAATCGCGTCCGTCAGGAGGAACAGACGACTGAGTGACGATATTGACGAAGAGATCGATCCTCGCGTGCACCATTCGCGTGAAAACAGAGGAAGAAGTGCGTGTCACAGCCGAATTGTCCTTGGGTGCCATCATTCATGGCCAACCGCAGGTTATGAGTCGTCATTCATTGCCGAGACTTCGTTTGTCCGTGCACCGTTGAATTCTCGTGTCGGGGCAACGAATCCCACTCCAAAAAGCAAGGGGAAAGAAAGAGAGGATGTATTGGATCATCTTCCTATCGATCTACAGGAAGCTATCATCCTGGAGGATCTATTGTATGTGTTGATGGTGAGTGACGAGTCTTGGCTATGACCCGGTAGGACCGACCAGAACACTGCAGGGTATTGAAGGCACGCATGTGACATATCATCCAGATTATTCGCCAGAGGATGATGATCCTCTGCAGGGGATCCGCTTTATTGTATCAGCGCCACTAGGTAGGTCTCTGTGCCCCCCAAGGGAATCTCCGCATCGTACCGGATGACCGACGTGTTTTCTTTAGATCCGTCCCTTCGAGATTTGACTGAACGCGTCCTTCCACTTGGCACCTACTACACGGCCATATCTGCGTTTGTTGAAAGTCGGAGTCATCTGGACTTTGGTCTCGTTAATCATGCACTCTGCGCCGCTATTAGAGACATGTTGAAGGTTCGTCGGCAAGTCTCTGAAGGAGAAACATCCCAATGACTGCTTTGCTATGTAGGAGTACCAGACCCTTCTCTCCCAGTTGGAACACGCGTTTAATACATCCCAACAGTTCACTCTACAAAAGCTCTGGTTCTATATCCATCCGACGGTCCACACACTTTCCTTAATCTACCAACTCGTCCTTGAGCTAGCCAACACCGATGACGACGAAGGTTCTTCCCTTTCCTCCGAGTCAGCAGATGAGGACCAAGACGCGCGAGATGAAGCTCTCGGTCTAGGTGGTGCCAAGCTGAAGGCTGTGCTTTCTGAGATTACCAAATCCTCAACAGGCGCAGCTGTGCCTGTTAAAGGTGGAGAGGTCCTCACCGTTATCTACGAACGGATGCAAGGCATGTCCGGAGACCCAACAGCGTGCAAGGTGTACGGTACATTGTTGAGCGCGGCTGGGATTCCGTATGCAGAAATGCTTCGTGGGTGGATAACGACTGGGAGATTACAAGATCCGTACGAGGAGTTTTGCGTCAAAGAGAGTAAGTTTATTAGTAAGGGTATTTTGGAGGTGGATTACACGGACGAGTATTGGGAAAGGCGATACACGGTGAGTCAATTGGTGTATTGCTTGCTATTCCTCATGTTCTTCATGCCTGCTTACCGTCGCAGTTACGTGACGGTTCGACATCATCGTCGAAACGGCAGCATGCCGGTGTCCCACCACCCAGGACTCCAGGTGGTAGGCTTCCAGGCGGTGCATGTATTCCTCCATCACTCGAAGGGTGGAAATACAAGGTCCTTCTCGCTGGTAAATACCTAAATGTCATTCGTGAATGCGGTATAGAATTGCAAGCAAGCCAGCATCAAGTGAACGAACAACAACAACTTTCCATGGATGATCAGAAGTGAGCTTTCGTATTATGCATCCGCTCTCGCAGCCGACCCTTCCTCAGACTGTACAAGTTCGTAGAAGAAGCCTACACACACGCCAACCATACTCTACTACAGCTTCTGCTACAGGATCAACAACTGATACCTCGTCTGCGCTCCCTAAAACGATACTTTTTCTTGTCGCAGTCCTCATTTCTCACACACCTACTCGACCTCGCGCACACTGAACTTAAAAAGCCCGCGAAATTGGCCAGCATCGTAAAGTTGCAAAGTCTACTTGACCTTGCACTCACGGGCGAAGATGCAATGTTCCGAGAGGACGTAAAAGTCAGTATCGCAGGCACGGGGCTGTATGAATGGCTGTTGAAAGTCATCAGTGTAAGCGGAGTCATTGGAGGCGATGACGGGGAAGGAGTGCCTGACGGTGCAGGGCAAGAAGATGCCAAAAAGGACCGGGATAAAGACAAGGACGAGAAAAAGCCAATGCTAGGTAAGATTTCCAAGAACATTCGCGAACATTCGTAATCTCATACACCTTGCAGCCATTGAAGCTCTCGCCCTCGACTATACGGTAAAATTTCCCCTCTCCCTTGTAATCTCGCGCAAGACCATCCTTCGTTATCAATTGGTCTTCCGTTTCCTTTTGCACCTCAAAAGCGTCGAGCAGTCGCTCACTTCGATGTGGATTGAGCAAAAGACGACAACGTGGCGCAAATCCGTTCCCAACCATCCCGAGTTCGAGCAATGGAGACTCCGCGTACTACTGCTTCGCGCGCGAATGCTGGCGTTTGTTCAACAGATATTGGCCTTTGTGACCTTTGAAGTCTTGGAGCCTAATTGGCGCTCTCTAGAAGGGAAACTAGCAAAGGTGACGACAGTGGACCAGCTACTGAGGGATCATGTCGATTTCTTAGATACGTGTTTAAAGGAATGTATGTTGACGAGCGCGAAATTGCTCAGGGTAGGTGGAAGCTGTCTCGAGTGATGTTCCTGCTGAGAGACGAGTTATTCAACAGGCATATTCACGCATGATCGTAACATGCTCGACGTTCGCGCTTTATTCATCGTCCTTTACGAAATCAGCATCACAAGCACTCTCGGCTGCTGAATCGGGTGACGGGGATCAAGCAATGGGCAAGCGTTGGGATTTCCTAAAGAAATTCGAGTCAAACTTTAACCATTGGTACGTGTTCAGTTCGCCCTGCACGATGTATTACCCACCTCACTTGTCTCTCTTCAGGTTCAAGGTAAATGTGATCTACCTCTGCGACGATTGGTATTGCTTGACCCGCTATTGCAGTTTCATTTAGACTGTGTGCAGTACTATGCGTCGAGCGAGAATGTTTCACTCCTTCCACTGGTGGTCAGGTTGAGTAGTATTAAATCCATGACATAGCGTATACTATGTACCCTTTCTGATTAAGGGAAATGGTTGGCCATTGAGTACAGGTCTGGTCGCGGGAAGGGTACGAATGCGGTTGATTTGGGTGGAGATATCAATATTGTTGTCAGTGGTGACGGGGATAACAAAGAGCCACCTTAAATCTGGTCCACTGCATTGGGGAGCTTGGTTAACTTCAGTGGGACAAGTTCTACGTCCATGCGGCCCGCCCGTTTCTCACGAGAGTCTCGAGTCAAGACTCCAAGACAGACTGCGCAGTCTCTTGTATGTAGTGTCGAGTTAACACTGGCGACGGACTTGACCCGTCACTCACGTCGTTGATGCAGTGTTGGAGGGTATTATCGATAGTGCCGAGACGAGGTGCTTCAAAACGCCTCAACAGGGCGGCTTGAATGAGCCTGTGGAATATCCCAACCTTGATGCAGATCTCTGTAATCAAACCACTGCAGACGAGGAGGGCATCGATAACGATAAGTTTCTGTGATCCGCCCTGACACGCTCTGCATGCAGCGCACAAAATCGACGCGTCAACAAACCCAGAAAAAATCATGGCGTTGAGGGCGCACCGTTTGGTTTCTTCTAATACCAGTGACTAGCTCGTCGTACGCTTACGAAGTAAGCATCCTTAGCTGGTGCATGGCATTGGCAGTACCGTGCATATCATACTGGTCGACGGCGATACGAGCACGGAAGCCCGAGTGACTATAAGATGCAGTGAACCACAAACAAGTTTCATCAGTGTCACTGGCAGCGTCACCTCAGCGTATACAAACATGCCTCACTCAGAGTGATCGGCCTCTGCCTCCCTGCCGAGTCTTGGTGCTCTGCAAACTCGTGAGTCCGGAGCGGCACTCCTTCCCGCAAGCTCGTAACCAAGAATGCATCTGCCAAAGTCAGCGACGCAAGATAATGTGAACGTTTCTTGCATGTGCAGGAAACGATGAACTGGTAGATGGGCAAAATGAACAACGGCATATGACCCGTGTGGGATGCTGTGCACATTTGGTGACAGCAGGTGATTTGGCTGTGTTATTTCTGGAAGGCTTTGCCCAAATATAGGCACGACCTTCAACAAACGCAGCCGTTTCGAAACATTCGTCCATCTGTTCCAGGCGCTCAAATTTCGTTAGCAGCCAGAAAGTGTCAAGATGAGTCGACAGCGCGTGTCGATGAGGGTTATGCTGAGGTGCTGGTGTGGATGATCGACAACGGTAGCAGGTGGGTTTTGCCGGTCACAACAGTACCTGTGCTATTGCCTAAATGTCATCGACACAGACAATTTGAACCCTCGCCATGTCACGCATGCGAGTGGGCTCTTAATTTTAGCAACCTTTCCAAGTCAAGGCTCTTGTGTTCGTGTGATCCATCATCCATGAAGGGTTTTATGCACCATGTGAGTGGGACTGGGCCACAGCGATTCTATGTCATGTGCTCACAACGTAGGGTCTGGCCCACTGGCACTAAACCTGACATACAGATACATCGACCCACCAAGAACACATCACCCTACATGCGCTGAGCTACACTTTTGTAGTGTTTACGGTCAGGACTGTGTGCTCACTTGGTCACTTATCGCATTTCACCCCTTGCTCCATACGTCGGGACCGAGAGACTTCTGCGTCCATGTTGGCTGGCCCCCCTTTTCGTCAAGTCGGTTTATTTGAAACCAAGTGCCTCCGAGCCTTCACCCCAATTAGCTACCTCTTATCGTTATCTAATTGTAAGCGACTTTTTAAAATGTTTTGCTTCAGAGGCATGATGCTTGATTTCCATTAAAAACCAGAAAGTCAATCTCAAGCGAAGATGGAGGCGCATGGTGGGCATCACGAGCTCGTTTTATCGGTCACAGGAGCACAGGGAGTGGGTTGGTACTCAGGAAACCATCTGATTCCTCACGGAGAACATACCTGTCGATGTCTTTTCATGAGAGCATCAGGACGTGTGACGAGCGTATAAAGGTTGCAGGATGTTCTCTCTCTATCCCAGGCTCTCGTTGCATTGACGATTCACAACCCCATCATCCCCACCATGTTCTCCAAGCTTGCCCTCCTCAGCAACCTTTTGCTCGCCTCTGCGGCTCTGGCTGATCCTTCCTCTCGGCTAGCGGCTCGCCTTGCTCGTCGTCGCGAGAGTCGCCAGTCACAACCCCTCAACCGTGTTGAGTCGCCTGCTGGCGCTGCCTCCAACGTAGAGTACAGCAGCAACTGGGCTGGTGCTCTCTGGGCTGAGGGTGACGTTCGTATCATCCCCATGGTCCACGATCGTGTTTGAGAATATGCTTTTTTGCCGACAGGGAACCTTCACCACTGTCACTGGTACCTTCACCGTCCCCACCCCTTCGGGCACTAGTGGTGCTGCCTCTGCTTGGGTTGGTATCGACGGTGACACCTGCCAGACTGCTATCCTCCAGACTGGTATCGACTTCACGATCAGTCGTGGAGCGGTCACGTACGATGGTGAGAGATGTACTTTTGGTCCGAATTGGTTTTCATTATTCGGGCATTGAACAGCTTGGTACGAGTGGTACCCTGACTACGCCTACGATTTCTCTGGCATCACCATCAGTGCTGGTGACGTTATCACGACCACCGTCACTGCTTCCTCTACGACTTCTGGTACAGCGGTCATTGAGAATCAGACCACTGGCCAGACTGTCACGCAACAACTCACCTCGTCTTATGCTCTTTGCGAACAGAATGCTGAGTGGATCGTTGAAGACTTTGAGGAGAACAATCATCTTGTTCCCTTCGCGGACTTTGGCAACGTGACCTTCAGTAGCGCTACTGCCTCTGGCCCCAGGTGCCACCACCTACACCCCCACAGGTGCTACCATCATCGACATTGAGCAGAACGGCAAAATTCTCACGTCCGTCTCCACCAGTGGAGAAACCGTTACCATCACGTACGTCTAACCAGGTAATGACGAGCCGGTGGTCGTTTGTTGTAGGGACAACGAGCAAGATGTGTTGTCTAGGAATGTATCTTGACAGAATGACATATGTATCACCTGCGAGACAAGCTTGGGAGGCGGCAATAGCCTTGGTGGCTGCTGGATATCTAATCCGTTCATCACTGAGGCCTGGACTCCAGTACTCAGTCACCACGTCTTGACAGTAAATTGTATGCAAGAACAGTAAAGGAGAACAACAAATATGTGTTGAAACGTTGACTATATAGAGCGACACAGGGCGTCTGCTCGAGCCATTACATAATATTCTTGCAGTGTTTACGTACGATACTCTCACGACGAGTTTATTATTATTTTTCCATGCGTGTGAACTTTTGGCAAGCTTTCACGAATTCGACGCGTACTTTGGTGGCCTCACGGACCTCAAACGACGGTAGGAGCGGTCTGCCATGAGGGACAAAAACGTCTTCAACATCAAGAGGTGCCTGCCTCGCATGGTACGCTCCGTTCCAACTTACCCTGCAACAAGAACAATGACTCGTGCACTGGTAGAGCTGGTCACTTGACAATCTTTACAGCGTGTGGGCACGCGCATTCGTCGCACAGAAGCACGTCACTTTCAGTCGAACCAACCGCACCCTTTTCCAGCAACGTTGGACAGCCAAGGCCCTCATACGTGCCTACCATGGCGACTTCATCCCCGAGAAAACGTTCAAGCGATGGTATCTTCCCGCTACGCTCCCGGACGTGCGTCCCCGCCTACAAACGAAGGGTAACGCCAACCTAGCCCTGGATGAGTTCGCTGGCCGGACGGAGCAACTCGAGCGAGCGGAACGTAGGAAAAAAGAGGAAGACGAAAAAGGCCTCGCGCCAGTTGGAAGCTTGATGATGTCCGAAGTTGAGCGACGGATAGACGTGTTCCTTTTCAGGTGTTGCTTCGCGTCCAGCGTGTACGAGGCACGGAGACTGGTGATTCATGGCCACGTCTTGCTGAATGGCAAGAAGGTACTCGCCGTGTCTATTAGTCCCATTCGCCATACTGACATTGTTCTCCGAGTAGCATTCAGACGCCAACACCCGCTTAGCTCCAGGCGACATGATTTCCGTGAACCCTGCGGAAATTCGGTTCTTACAAGGACCAAAACCGCCCAAGGAATCGGAAAGCGACGCAAGTGATGACGACCCTCCTGCCAAAGCGCGCGTAACGCTTTCCAAAACACCTGACGACCTCACGCCGTTCCACCTTCCTGCATATGCGTCTCCGTTCATCTTCCTTCCTGCATATGCAGAGGTCTCGTTCCAAACGTGCTCTGCTGTATATGTTCGTCATCCCAACCGCTCGACCTGGATACAGCGAGATCCCAACACCGTACGACGCCGATGGTGAGATTGTCCGTCTTGCTTGGGAGTGGTACACGAAGCGCCGCCCAAGGACCCGGAGCAAGAGTCAGTTACAAAGATTGCCCGAGGGTCGCGATCGCCAGATTGGTGGCACTTGAAGGATGGGTTGATCACCTTTATCCTCATGTTGATACAGTCCAGTAATACACAGGAGCCCAGCATCATCTTTCGGTTTTCTCACACCTTATAGGATTTCTGCTTCAAGTGGTCACGGTATACACAAGAGAGCTACATCTACGTCAGGGCATTTGGGGAACTTGAACCAGTTCACCTCATCAGGCCAAAGTTACCCCTTCGTCACCTACGCAGACATAGCCATCGAAGTTGCAGTGAAATTCCCACCGGGGTTGCAATCCCTCTTGTGGAGATTACATGTTGCATGACCATACGTCGATGGTCATTAATTTCGGAGGCCTATACGATCACATTGCACGTATTTGCTGGGCGTTTCAAAAGAGCATCTCCGTGTAACTTGCGATTTCCTACCCCACTAGGAGTCCGCGCCAGAGTTTTAGAACTGATGATCACCTCTGACACTTCCTCCAACCTTTCTTTTTGGACGGCGCCCGCTTTGCATGTCCGTATTCGCAACACATCAAGTAGCAATCGACGAGACGGGTCGATCGCAATGCGTGGGGGTTGTCCGGTCGTTGGTGATTCGTTCCAGTTTCCCCCGCCGAAGCCTGGTGTTTAGTCTCGATCGATGCTGGATGGAGTCGTTGGTCAGCACTACGAGAGGGAGAGAATGCGCTACATAACACTAAAGACGGGACGCTGACCTGCGAAACAGCCCAGAGTCACCCAGGGAAAATGTCATCAAACGGGACTCGTCTCCATGGTATCTTCAAGCTTTGAATGGTGAACGATCGGGTATTGCATCCAGGCTGAATGCAGTTCTTCAAACAAGAAAATAGACACATGCTCGAGGGAGTCCCTAATCAATTCCAGTAGGGAGAGATTCAATGAGTCTGTTCTCGCGCGTCAGAGGTTTTGCATTCGAACCTTTAAACAAAGAGCGTAACAAGGGACCCACAACAGATCTGCCAGAAGTATCGATTACAATCATGATCGTACCTCGCGGTCACCTTCATCATGCCAGTGAGCTTCTTTCCATAGGGACGTCGGCAAGCCATGTCAACCATAACTATGTACTCGTATTTTATTAGTAAGGACTAAATGAAATCTCTGCTATTTTTTTCTCGAGCGAATTTGCTTACGGTCTGGACCTATCAAGTGTATGGACATTACGATAGGTAAGTAATAAATGTCAGCATAAATAAAAGGTACATGCAGGCTAGTGACGCACGATCGTTTTCTGGACACGTCGCACCATTCCTGTGCCTCAAATCCCAGAGTACAAGAGGCAGCTTGACATGGCCCAGCGCTCCTGTGACGGCGGCGAGTATTTCCTTGACATTGTCGTTTGAGCGACAAGCGGTCTGATTCGGTTCGAGCTGAGGTTTGATAAGCCGAGGTGGCTGTTCCATTAATACTGTAGAGCAAAAAAATGAATGAGGGTCACTTTGGGGGAGAGAGGAAACAGTCTCACAGAGCGCACCATCGATCCAGACGAAAAACGCCAACGAGAATGGCAGCTTCCGGTCGTCCACGATCACGGTAAGTCAATGATGGGTCAGAGCACGCCCTGCGCTGAGAAAATCGTGCTCGCGCGCTCCTTGTTACTGATTAACGCGGATGAAGACGCTGATGGCAAGGAAACCATCGTCTTAGTCGACAACTGGGATAGAAACGCGTACCTGTGCCGTTCAGTGTAACGTAAAATAGGGCTAACGTCGATCAGACCAAGGCCTATGAGCTCGACGACATCGCCAAGCCGTGACTAGTACGATCTCATATCGACGGCCAACTTCAACCTCGTGGTGGACAAGAGTCGACATGACAATGCAGATTCGGTAGAAGACATGCGTATGGCAAAAGGCAACTTGGATGCAGTTTCTACCATCATTGGGTGCCTTGAAGAAACTGAGATCGGTGGAACTGAAGCGATCTTCACTCGTGGTGAACCCCAGAGTCCACATGTGGATGTTGGAGTCGAAATAGTGAACGAGGGTTGAGTGTTGGGACAGAGTGAGCTGCAAATCCTTTGGGGTGATGGGTAGAAAATACACCGCTCGCAATACCATTGACTACGCTCTTTTGAGCCAACCAGGCTGCTCGGTTGCTTTCAGACGGAACGAAGGTGGGCAACACCCCTTTGGTCTCTCCGGGAATTTTGGCTGGTAGATCAAGAAGTAAATACGTGTGTTTGTAAAGTTGGGCCTCACCCCGAGCTACATCCCCGCTAAGTAGCTGTCAGCTTCAACTATCGGTCACTCCTTTTGATGCTGACCATCAACACATTACAGTATTTGGAACCTTGTTTGTTGACATGATAGGAACTACCCATTTCTGGCGTACCTCGAGGTGCTACGGCAAAAGTGTCAGTGCAAGTGAGACAGGAGCACTAAATGGGGATGGAACATGCGAGTGAGCGTAATCAGCCAAGGGTCCTGTCAACGTCTATGTCACGTTGCATACGAATGACAGGCTACCAGTCTCGTCTCGTCGCCCATTACCTCCGTGGCCTTTTGATAGACGATGCAGTTTTTGTGCTCGCCCATGTCCCGTAGAGACGATCTTGATGATACTTGGCGAAAAGTTTAGCTTTCTTGCCCGAGGTCGCGCCCAAGCTGGCGATGAAGTAGGGCAAGTGATGTCTTTCTCCCTTGAACTGGGGGTGAACCAGCTTGTGGATGTAAGCCTGTCAAGGGGTCGTCGTGCGGAAGCATTCGAGCGATTCATCCTGAAATTGCTGAATACGGGGGATTCATATAAAATCGTCATGTTTGATTGAACGAGCCAACTGAGCTCGGACGGGACCGTGACGGTGGCAGTAGATAAAAAGTCTCATAATCGGAGATTGAAAGAACTTGGACTTGATTGCCAACTCGCCCGCGCTGGCGCTATGACCGACGGCGAGCACACTGACAACCTCCGCCGCTGGCTGGCAGACGACCTCTTCGTCCTCAACGCCGTCTTCCTCCTTACCGCCAGCTCTCTCGCCGTCGTTCTCACCTCCTGTCTCTGGCACCTCATCCACCCCGAACCTGTCGAACAACAACACCCCGACAACGCGCCGTCCATCTTTTCTGCCGCGCTCTCGTCCTTTCACACCTCCGCCCTGCGCACCGTGCCGAAGACGAGCCAGCAGTCCGTCCCTCCGTCCAGTCCCGCTCCCGAGCAAAAGGACCACAAGAGCACCCGTTCCAAGGAGCGTCGTCGCAGAGGCAAAGATCCATTCAAGGATCTGTTGAAGGGCGGAAAGAAATCAAAGGCCTTGCTCAACGCCATCAAGGCCACTGACGACGACTACACCCCTCTCTCTGCCGACACGCTTTCAACCTCGACCGCGCCTGAGAACGACACCGCGTCATCTACCTCTCGCTCGCAGTCTCCTGAGCCTTCTGGAGACCTGATGGAGCACCCTCGTCTGAACGCCGAGTCAGGTGATAGTGGTGCCGGGAACACGGCCCCTGACACGTCGTCAACGTCGATGATCACATCGTCTAGCGACGTCTCCGACCGTGGATCTTTGGACGCGTGCTCTTGGGCAGACGCCATCCATCCACATTCTGTTCCCCCACATTCAATCACTTCCGCGGACACGCAAGTGAATATCAGTACTGCCTCGACGGTCGTGGAACATACCTCCGAAGACGCCCTCTCATCTCCGCCCGTCTCTACAGCATGTAGTGATATCTGCATGCCTCAAGCACGCAATTCCCAGGCGGTGTCCACAACTGGGGCTTGTGCTAAACTTGTCCGTGCCCGAACAAAGTTGCGCTTGTCAAGAATGGAACCGAGCGCAAAGTTACCGCTATTATTGTCTACACCTTCCGCATTGTCTGACAACGTGGGAAAGTCCTTTCCTCCTATGCCTTGTCTCAACCTGTCCACGTGCGTACCTGCTCCCTTTTTTTGTACTATATCGTGATGCGCTCTAGTAGCCACTCTACCGATGGCGCTGGACCATCGACACCGACTAATTCCCGGGGGTCAACACCCTCCTCACTATTACCATCTCCGTCCGAGGACCTCGGCCAGGGGGAACCTAATACACAGCCTTTGGATCAAAGTGCAGCAAGTGCACAGATACAGCTTACGTCCATGCACGGTGCTCTCGAAGCAGCGCGTTTACGGGAAGAGCAACTACGCATAGGGGCTGAGCAGGTGACCAAAGAACGTGACGAACTTCGCTGGAGGTGGAACGAGGATGCAGGTCTTTGGAGAAGGAGAGAGGCAGAGGTGAGTCTTTGGCATCCTACCTTGCTTTGCGCGCTCTCAAACTTGCAAACATCGTAGCTTCAAGCCCAAATATACCACCTCATGCACCAACTTCAAGCGTACGCGGCTGTCGCATCGTTTCAGGCACAGCAAGTCTCAAATTCTGGCTTTTCTTCTCCCGCGTCACCACATGCTCACCCGTCACCACTTTTGCAACACCACCACCTCGTGCCCTTTCCGTTCCCACCTGCAATTCAGACTCAGAACTCGGCCAGTGCACCAGCGCATGTGCAGGCACTGCTTGCATCTGCACCCATGCTCGTTTCCCATCCCCCTGGATTTGCAGCACCTGCTTCCGCTGGTTTATATCCGGGCATGGATCACGGCAAGTCACCTTTGTCATGGTCTGGCCTGGGATTGTGCGTTCCGAAACGGGATGAAAAACACGGTGGACGACTGACGCCTGATTCGTCGGCATCGGGATCGTCGTCAAGGGGCCGGCAGCGACGACGAGAGAACGTCAAGAATGCCTCGGACGAGTTGTCCTTGGGCGATTGGGACGGTATAGAGGATGGTTCAGGGGACGAGGATCTTTGGGAGGAGGAGGAAGAGGATATTTTCAGAAACAATGCGCTGGCGGACGCCATTCTGAAGCGGCCGGAGAGTATTCGGGGATTGGGTGGCAGCGTTGGGAAGCGATCAGGGATGGGGCGCGGCGGACGGCCTCCCATGCACGGGATGGGTGGGGTTGGGGAGAGGATGGATGCACCCAAGGACCCAGCGTTGGAGCAGCATTGACATGGTTTCGTACCGCCGCTCGTTGATACCCCGACCGTCAGGACGGTTGCCGACGCGCTCGACAAGGAATAACTTGCGTTTGGACAGGCCACCGCATTCACACCACAGACTCATCTGCAACCAGGAAAACATTACCCCACTTACTTATACCCTAATTGTAACTGTAACATTCGTTCGGCCCCTCTCGTTTATTTTTCGTTTGTGCTAAGCAAGCTGTATTGCCTTTTTTTTTTTTTCATAGTCAAGAATATTAATATTCTCCACGGGGACTCGTCAATCATAGTCCAAACGCACTTGCTGTAGTTTATAGTTGATCTCACTCTGGCGAGCGCTACGCGTGACACTGTTTAATCACAATGTCGAATATAGAGAAGTGCTAGTGACGTTATTACATTGGGATGTAGCCATCAACTGCATCAACAGTCGAGCGATATCCAGGAGAAACCGAGAACGGGGATTGACCATACGTTTCGACTCCAGTGGTCCTGTACATGTCACGACAAACCCGAGCCGCTCGCCAAACCCTCGTTTTCTTTTTGTTGCTGCGCGAGCATACGCCTTATATTTTATTTTATTTTAAGAAAAAAGGATCGCTCAGTCTCTCAACTAACGAAACCGAAAACAAGAGGGGGTTCCACTCACTGCCTGGCAGCCAACACCATTTGCGCCTTGCGCTCTCTCAGACTGACCTCTCGTTTCTCGGCGGTGTCTTCCCACTTGGCTTTCCCACCCGCGTCTGCGAGGGCTTCTGCGTCGGGGATGTCTGGCGTCTCGGCAAGGTTTTTTTCGAGGCGGTAGCGTTGGATGAGGGATGGTGGGCGTGCGGTTGTCGATGGAGAGGGGGTGTGCGTGGTGGGCTGTCGGTGTTGGGCGTTCGTACCATGTGCGTCATGGCGGGGGTAGAGCGTAAAATAAGCCGGCGGAGGCTATGGAAGGGGGACTCGGTTGAATACGCGCACAGCGAAACAAAGGGGGAAGGGGGCGTGAGGGAACGTACTGGTTCGAGAAACCCGCGCTCGAGGATCTTATTCGAGGTCAGCTCGACGCTGCCCGTGCGCAAGAGGTCGAAGCGGATGTTATCCCTGGGCAAGGAGTGTCACGATGAGGGTGATGAGGGAGGGTATTGTTATTACGTACGTCGGGATGTCGGGGAACATGGTATGGATTTGGTCGACCTGGTGGATGAGTTAGGGTAGATCAAAGGGAGAATGGGATGGACGCTACCATGTCTTGGGTGACATGTTTTGGCCTGAAGCCGAGTGCGGTCGTGGCTGATCGCGGGTCGGACGAGGACGAGGAACCTGAACGAGGACGGGGTGAGCTCGGACGCGAAGAAAAAGACTGGAAGAGACCTGAAGTAGCCCATCTAAAGATAAAAACGATGACAGCGAGTGCGACGAGGGCATTCACGACTTCACTCATGACAGCAGCAGGCAGAACGTGGACGTGGTAGATTGAAGTAAGAAAAAAAAAAAAAAAAAGCTCAGATCAAAATCTTGCACCGCAACACCCATGTCTCTTGTTGTCCACCGTCGACTCGCCCTGTTGGTCTGCGACGAGCCCATCCCGCCCATCAAGGCCGTCCACGGCGACTACAGTCAAATATTCCGCCAGTTCTTGTCCTCGTCACTTGCGCGGGTCAATTCGGGTAGACTCTTTCCGCAAAGATATATATCCCTGCGGTCTCTGACACTCGAAAGTGTGCAGAGGTCTCATTTACCCTCGACGCCTATGATGTCGTCAACGACATGGCTTATCCCCCGGACAGCCTCCAGTACGACGGTCTTTTGATCACCGGCTCTCGTTCGTCTCTGTCCTCTCCCTCTCCCTTGTCATGGACATGATTAGTTTTCTCTCTCTCTTCTACAGGTGCTTCAGCCTACGAAGACATCGAGTGGATCAACAACCTTGTCGCGTATGTAAAGCGCATCGTCACCGAGAAACCATCCCTGAAAGTGTTCGGTAAACCACCTCCCATCTCGTACCCATCCCATCCCCACATTTCCATCCAGGCATCTGCTTCGGTCACCAAATCATCGCCAGAGCCCTCGGTGGCTCCTGCGTACAGAACAATGGTCTCTGGGAGGTCGCCGTGACGACCGTCCAGCTCGCCCCACTCGGCAAGGCCATCTTTGGCGCCGACCAACTCGTGCGTGTCCACCGAACGGATCACGGAAACCCAATGCTTGATTGTCGATTTGTGTGGAACAGGATCTTCAACAGATGCACAGAGACCACGTCCCGACCGCCCCGCCCAACGCATACATATTCGGTTCGACAGACGTCACGCCCAACCACGGCATGGTGATATTCGACCCCGCAGTCGGGCAACTTCCACCAGAGGATCTCGACTCGGACGCGCTCCGGCACGTCCGTCTGACGTCCATCCAGGTCCTCACCGTTCAAGGACACCCTGAATTCACCGGGCCGTTCATATCCATGTTGCTGGACGCGCGGGTCGCGCTACTGGGCGAAGAGGTGGTTAATGATGGTCGTTTGCGGGCAGGCGGTATACCTGGGAGGCATTACCCAGATGGGCTGACCTGTGATGGCATCAGCAAGGTAGGAAAGGTGATATGGGGCGTGTTGGGGGTGGTAGCCTGAGCCACAACTCGATGGCATATCCATGAATGAATGAGGAGTTTATATACCAGGGGCGGAGGAGCTGGAATCTAGCAAGAAAATATCCGGTGTCGACATTATGGTATCATCCACAACAACCATATGTTAGTACAAAGTCCAGATAGTGCTCATTATAGGTGGTCAACCAGTCACCCCTCACTCTTAAATTCGACGCCCGACCGGCCATCTAACCAAGCGATAACCAGCTAAAAGATACAATGACCTCCATCCGATCTCGTCACGACGTCGCGTGTCATGTTTTGAATACAACAATGAGGATGAGTAGTACGAGAATGAGCAGTGCGATGGTCACCGTCGAGCCTAACGAGAAGTGAACTATATGAGTCTGCCAGACCAGCACACACACGCACCGTTTTCCTTGGCCCCGCGGGCGACACGCGCAAGCCGTCTCCGCGCACTTGCCATGCGCGCGTCCGTCCCGTCCAACTCCGTATCCAGCGCACCCAGCAGCCCCGTGTGTACATCCAGCTCGTCGTTGATCTGAAGCGATATATGATGTTGTCTGTAAATAGACGACGACAGTTGATCGAGATGCTCGTCCTGGTCTGTTCTCGAGGTCCAAAAAAAAAAAAAAAAAAGGAAACGGCAACAAGGGGGGCAACGATTCGCGTGAGCATCAAACTGCGTCGTCGGCACAGAGAACAAACGAAGAGGGTTGGATTGGTAACGGACCTTGTATGATCTGTCGCTGCTGCAATAATATCCCGCCTTCGTCCGGCTCGTCCGTGTACGGCTCAAACATCGGCTCGAGGCTCCGCTTGCGTTCCAGTTCTGGCGTCGCAGGTAGCGTCGGGGACGGTACCTCGGGTAATGCGATGCTAAAAAAAAATGCCGGAAAAAAAAAAATCACAATCAAAATCAGTCCAACCCGACCGTGGAGACGCGCCGACAGCGGACACAAAGGTTCCGACCCCTAATAAATAAAAAAGAGACACCCACCTCTCCAGCCCTGCCTTGTGAGCCTCTTCCTCACCCAGCATTCCCCGCAACCTCTCGTATTGTCCCCGGAGCGCCGCTACGCCTTCGTCCCCTTCCCCGTCCCCGTCCCCGTCCCCGTCTCTACCCTCGTCTCTGAGTCTGATTCTGCCGGACCCTGCGCCGGAAGCGTCCTGGAGGGCGACCACACCGCTGCGCAGTGTCCGCAGGTTCGCCACGATCTGTGCGAGGTGGAGGGTCGGGTGCGTCGATTGAAGACGTTGGCGCTCGAGGAGGAAGGAGAGCGTCGTGGTCGTGAGAGAGGTGAGTTTGGGTTGTGAGGCTTCAACCGCGGGCATCGTCGGTGTCGGTGTCTTATTTTATGACGGGTTCGTCGTTTGAGTGAGATGAATTAGATTGGTGTTGGGAGTGCTGAGCAGCTCCGGGCTGGCTCTCGTTACGTCGTTGGTTGGATGAGCAGGAGCAGGCGGTGAAAGTTGGCACGTGATCTTTCTCTATACAAATGTTACTAGTAATATGTCAAGCAGCCTTTACCCCTCCCCATGCCACCTTTTGCCCACCACTTCTCGGCGCGCCATCTGCCTTGGCATTCTTCTCCCCTTTCGTATCCCCTTCCTTACCCTGTACTTTTGTAGGCGCCGACGCAGGCCCCGGCAACGGCGACGCACGCAACCCATCTAGCACCCGTGCCGCATGCTCTGAATTTCGGATAAACCACCCCGCATAACGTCGCCCAACTGTCGACTCCGCAATGTGAATCATGTTCTGTTCAAAACCCAAGGATCAGCCGTCGCCCCAGCATCATGCGTGTGCAACCACAAACACAGACCTCGTCAATCACGAAATTCAAATCGCTGATAGACATCCATTCGCCGTCGAGCAGACTGTCCCCGCCGCTGGCCGACGTCCCGGTGGCAGCCGCGCCTTTTTCCTCGTCCTTGTCTGTCCCTGCGGCAATGTTGACACGCCCGACGCACCGTCCCGCGTTCTTCATGACCATCATCCAGCTCAACACTTCCTCCTCATCCACCCCCGCGTCGAGGAACCCAGCCAGCTTCCGTGCATCGAGGGAGGTGTACAGCTTCAACAGGCTACGGAGGACAGGTACCGGCGTCAACGACAAGAAATGGGCCGTGAGCGCACGCAGGTGACGGTGTGTTGGATCCAATGCATTGTTCGGTGCAGACGGCGAGGTCGGTGACGACGGCGTGGGTGGGTTGAGCAATAGACCCAGTGTGGTGGGGTCGTCGTAGGGAGGTCCGTTTGCGGTGATGAATTTGGGGCAGGCATAAAGAAATATTTCTTCAAAGGTGCTCTGACCCTCTTGGCTGCGCGTGCGTGAGTTCATTCGGACGTGGGTCCCACAAGGTAACGCTCACCCTCGACTCATGCGTATCATTTGGTCGCCATACCTCTCCCGCACAGTGTTCATCACATTGTCGTCCAACCGCGTGGGCGCGAGGGTATTGCACAGTGCGAGCAGGGCGTACATCCGGTCGGCGGTTTTGTTGATCTGTTCCCCGTAAGCCACGGCTGGACGCCCCCAGTTCTGCACGCACCTGGTCATACTGGTAACTCCGGGTGTGGTATTGTCTTGCCCGCATGACCCAGTTTAGACACCCCGTAAACACCCTTGCTGCGTCCGTCACTCTCCTGAGCATCAAGTAACACACGCCAGCATGGTATGCTGTACTGACGTGCGCCGCAGTGGGCGCCGTGAACGGTGCTTTCTGACCCACACCCAAACCCAAACCCACTTGTTCGATGACTTTGAGCGCGAGCGTAAAGTCACCAAGAAGGACGTGGACGCGGAGGAGTCCAATGAGTGAGAAATACCCGAGTTGGCGGTACAGTGGCCGCGTGCCATACTCGCCTGCGACGTCCCTGTGTCGCGCGTCAATCGCGTTCTTCCCACTCGATGGGGATTGGGAGGATGTACGTACTCGATCTCGTCGTCGGTCTTACCTTCGGCCCGAGCCTTTAGCCATTCGTTGACGTGACTCTTTTGGATGAGGGAGTAGAGAACGTTGAGGACGCTGTAGCTGCTCCAAGCTTGGGTGCCGCCTTCGGAACCGAGCATCGCGAGTTCGTCGTCCGTCTTGTTCGCAGGCCGCGATCGGAAGAGCGCAAAGGACTGGAATTGGTAGATGAACTCGTCGATGATATCCCATAGCCATTGCGCAGGGAGCGAGAGGGGCACGGGCCCGTCCGAATCTACGCCGGACCCAAGAGATGAGTGCTAACGCGCCGAGGTATCGAACGCGATCACGCACTGAGTAGATAATTAAACAACTCGCAGCTGTTCTCATACGAATGGAACCGATCGTCAATGTTGGGTTGTAAACGGGAGTAAACGTGGCGATAATAGAGTTCGCGGTAGAGGACGAGGAAGATCTGGTCGTCGTTGACAAGGGGGGGCGATTATCTCTGCTTCGGGCCATTCGGTTTTGGCGTAGAACTTTTCGGTGAGGCGGTTCCAGCCGGATTCGTAGGCGATCGTAATTTCGGGGAGGTTGTTGTCAAGGACGGCTTGGTGGAAGTGAACGATGAACTAATGGAAAGAAAAGGGTTGGTTGGATCAGAGGGATGGGATGATGTGACGGCAAGGGGCGTGTGGAGATGGCGACGACTTACGCGCTTGACGACGTCTGGGATCTGGGCAAAGGCGGTCTGCTGTGCGATCTGGGCTTGCATCGCGAGGAGGGCGCTCTCGTCGAGCTGGAGGTTGGGCTCGTCATAGAGGTCGGCGGTGGGGTAGGACGGGATTGTGAGGGGGATGTCGACGTCGGTGATCACGTCGTCAAGGTCGGGCTCTGCAGCCCATAGAGCCATGCGTTGTTGTGCCGACATTTTTTTTTTTTGGTTTTGGTGCGTGCTAGACGCGCTGGACGGCGAGAGCAAACAGTTTTTTTCGGGTGGTAATTGGGCGATATAAATGGAAGGTAGTTCCCACATTAACCTCCATTGAATGCATCTTAAAATGTTGCTATGGTATAGGAACACTTTCGGTCGCGACCATCTAATGCAGAACGAATATTAATACTTGCTTGCAGTTATCCAAGGGCTACACGTTCTTCTCACTCGCATGTAAAAAAAACTCTGATGTCGAATATCAGAAATATCTGCCGCATCGGACATTCCAAGAGAGGGATGAATGGTTGAATCGTCTGCGCTGAACGACTGGCAGTGCCTTGTTGCCGTGCCGGAGATGTCTCACGACGGTCACGTCCTCGGAATTTGACGGTCTCATGGGACGGAAAGCAAAGGAGAACCCGGAAGCGTTCTCGGACATGTTTGATGCGGCTGAAGACATGCCAGTGGCACCCGACGATACTCGCTTGCGCGAACCGTTGGGCTCTTCCAGTGAACGTTTCCCTGCGCTATGGTATCATGGAGACTCACATAAATATGAGACTGTTGTCAAGGGTCGACAAGCGAGCTGATTCTCAAGGGTGGGCGCTCATTGAGCGGCGAATCTGATTAAGGTCCCAACACAGGATACTGTAGAAAGACGGAAGGAGAGAACACTGCCTCACCAAGGTGTCGACCCCGGATTTCTCATCCGATGCATTCGTACATGGGCGAGATCAAATCCAATCAGATGTGCAGAGCATGGTGAATGGCAACGAACTAACAAGGTTCGTCGGCAATATGTATCTGATGAGCGTGTGGAGTGTAGAGACGGGCAAGTGAGCAGATTGGAGTCAAGTTGCGAGAAGCGGTGCGCTGTGGTGTCGTGTTGTGATCAGACCATCTTATCTCGCGTTCCCCTCTTAATCCTCTCCTTTCATTCCCACTCTTCTCCCCACTCCCGAATATCCCTTTCATTCATCCAAAAATGTCCTGGAAACTCGTAGCATCAAAAAGTACGTCCCAGTCCTCTCCTTGAGCACTTGTTTCTCACTGCCAACCCCGTCCATATTCACTTTTACCCCACATCCATCCCTTCCCGATAACCCGATCCCCTGTCTCATCCATCCCACCAGAGGCTAAGGATGTCAAAGATAACGCTGTCGTATCACGATCCGTTACACCGATACCGTCTCGGCCAACTACTCCTAAACCGCCTGGCACCGCAGAACAGCATGCCCACCTCCGCTCCGGCATGCTCACCATTCGCATCTTCTCCGGTGCGTCCCCCTCACAAACACTCTTCCGACGTGCGCTGACGGAGCGATCACAGGCCGCGGCCTCTCCCTTGCCCCTGGCGTGCATGTCCCAGAGGTCATCCAGAAAGCACTCGAATCATCCCCCCCAGCTCCAAGACGACCCGCCAGCAACCGTGAAAGCTTCCAAAGAAAGCGGAACTGGTGGCTTCCCTACATTGTCCTCGAATTCGACAACAACCAAGTCCTGGTGGACGCCATGGGCGGCGATCTCGCTAATCCAATATGGAACTACCGGGCCACATTGTATGCTGTCCAATCCAGCATTCTTGACACAGTCTGACGACCTTTCTTGCAGTGACGTGTCACGCACATCAAATATCTCCGTCTCTGCTTACCTACGAACTGCCGCAGTCGTGCACAGCCAAGAGGATATGGGAAATGACTTACTTATGGCACGCGCACAGATAACACCCGCGCTAGACGGTCACGTACGCCGTGTGTCATCTTCGTGGCGCTTGTCCCTAACTTTGCTCGTCAGCATGCATCCGATCAATGGTATGCAGCTACTGCTGGCAGCGGTTCTTTCCATCTCAAGGTGGATTACCGACCCACGCGAGCCGAGCCGCTGACAATCGAGGCATTCGAGTTGCTCAAAGTCATAGGAAAGGGTTCGTTTGGCAAGGTCATGCAAGTGCGAAAGAAGGATACCATGCGCGTGTATGCTTTGAAGACGATACGAAAGGCCCACATTGCATCGCGGCCTGGTGAGATCACGCACATTTTGGCCGAGAGAACAGTCCTGGCATTGGTGAACAACCCGTTCATCGTCCCTCTCAAGTTTTCCTTCCAGAATCCGGACAAACTTTACTTGGTCATGTCATTTGGTGTGTATTTATTTCTTCCAGAATCGCATTAGAATCCGTATCGACCGCTCTTTAGTCAACGGTGGAGAGTTGTTCTATCACTTGCAACGCGAAGGCAAGTTCGACCAAGACCGTAGTCGGTTCTATGCTGCAGAATTGCTATGTGCACTGGAGCACTTGCATAGCTTCAACGTCGTATATCGTGATCTGAAGCCAGAAAACATCCTTCTCGACTACACCGGTCATATAGCCCTCTGTGATTTCGGTATGTCCTCGCTTTGTCCACCCCGATCGCCGTCTCACACCTCCAACAGGACTTTGTAAATTGAACATGTCAGAAACTGAAAAGACAAACAGTGAGATTTATCTGATCAATTCCTGGTCTGGCTATTGACCCAATGTTGTCTTTAGCATTCTGTGGTACTCCAGAATATATCGCACCGGAACTCTTGGAGAGCCAAGGTTACACCAAGACCGTGGATTGGTGGACACTGGGTGTCCTTTTATACGAGATGATGGTGAGCGCTTTCATTCGTTGACGAGGCGCGTACCAACTCGGTGCCAGACCGGTCTCCCACCATTCTACGACGAAAATGTGAACACAATGTACCAACGGATCCTCATGGACCCACTCGTGTTCCCGTCCGACATATCTGGGGAAGCAAAGAGTGTCATGACCGGCCTCCTCCAACGTGATCCAACTCGACGCCTCGGTGCAAATGGAGGAGAGGAGATCAAGAGACATCTCTTCTTCGCCAAGTATGTCGAATGGAACCTGTGAGTTTGTCAACAAGCCCGTCGTCAAGGACAGAATTAATACAAGCACAGGCTCCTGCAAAAAAAGATACAACCCCCGTTCAAACCCAGCGTGGTAAGCGATACTGTGACGCCATGCTCCAGCACCCTTTTTCTCACGTAGTCGTGACAGGAATCGGTACTCGACGTAGCCAACTTTGATCCCGATTTCACAAACGAAGAAGCCCAAGATTCGGTGGTGGAGGACTCCCACTTATCGGAGACAGTCCAAGACCAATTCAAAGGCTTTACGTATAACCCCGCCAACGAACACCTCAGCGAGAGCGTCAACTGTGGTCACGTCATGGGGTGATCCCCACAAGTTAAAAGGGCATTTCTTTAACGCACGCTGGTCGTGGTTCGCATTCCTCCATGGAAATTAAAAATTTCTCCTCTTCCTTTCTGTGCCCAGAAGATCACTCTTTTTCAATTGGGATAGATATCCCATAATGTCCATACTTTGTTCTGCAACATTCGACGATTCTTTTCGATAGGAAGCTAGCTTTCTTTCTCTCTCTTTTCTTCTCGTCTGCGTTCCTCGTTCCGGTCCCGCTTTCTCAAGGACACTCTCTGCGATCAGGGTGCGCTTTTTTTTTTTAGAGCTAAAGGCACTATTTCCTCCGTTCATTGCATCGTCGATCATGGACTTATTTATTAATTCCAGCTCCATCCATCCTAGCATGTGCCTTTTTCGCGCATGCATGTATGTCCACTACAGTTTTTTTTTTCGAGCACAAGCAAAAACACCTACCATGCTAGTCGAGAGAGAAGTAGCACCTCCACATCTCTCGTCACGCCTCACAAAACATGTAACATTCGAGTCGCAATCGCCCCCAGAGAAATCTATAACGAGTACATCGTCGTGCGAAAGTACTGTTGCGCTGCAACAGGACAATCAATCCGGCCATGTGTTAAGAAAAAAAGACCACGTTCTCAACCGCTCCTTTCCCTTCTCTCTACTCCATACGATCGACACACAGCCCGTTTACCTAGAAAAAAAAAGAAAGTATTGGCCAATAGGTTACGGGGCCCACCTCCACACGCGCGATTAATCGCACGTCCCCTCGGCCACCCACACGTCTGCTAACGTCGTAGAGGGTCATGTCAGACGCGATAATATATGATCCTGGCCGCTTACCTGCACCACCAGGGATGTCGTTCTCCGTCCACCACTTTGCTGTCCAAAGCTGCCCGTCTGAAAAAGGGTAATTTTTTCAAAAAAAAAAGGATGAGCCTCTCGATGGCCGCACAAGACCAGAGACGTCCTCACCGTACACCGCCTCTTCGTCTCCCGTATAGACGACCTAGTCGGGAGGTTCAGATATGCCAGACATGTTCGAAAGAGACTCGGAGGTCTAGGGATGAGCAAAGCGAAGAGCGCGTACCGTGGCGCTCCATGGCGATACGTCCCCACACAGACAGGAGTTCGGGGACGTGGTGGAGGTGGAGGTGGGTGCGTGGATCGACGTCGTTGTCGTTGTAGGCCTAGGCAACGTGGCCGTACTGGTCGGGCTCGGCGCGGTCGTCGACCCGCTGCCCATGTTGTCCCGGATGTTGTCCCATTTGCTGTTCGGGTAGCTGGGAGAGCACGCACGCGTTGAGCAATACGTACCGGGTCATCGTGCACGCGGGACCTACTGGATGTGGTTCTGTGAAAAAGAGTGGTGAGGTTGTAACACGGAATGCGATCGGCGTTGCACGTTTGTTCGACTCACCGGTGTCTGATCCAGCTGACCAAGCGTCACTCCAGCGGTCTGAACGAGCGAGTCTGAGCCCGTCTTGTCGGTCGAAAGCTAGGGTACCGTCGACAATAAGAACATCATGCCGATCTCACGGAACACACCTCCCAGAACATGCACCCCGCCAGCGATTTGGACATGATGTATTCGGCTTTGATCCTTACGATGTCTGGTATGTCATATGAAACCAACTCTCGCTTGATCGGGTCGTAAGAGTAGCTCGTGACGTCCTCTAAGTCTTCAAACACCCGCGCGCCTGGTATAGGGAGGTCCTTGTAAGAGTAGACACCAGCTTGTAACGTCCCGGGGCCAATCTGGATTGGAAATCAGTACACCTAGAATGGACTGGGATTTTTACCCTGCTTCACCCCGCTGTAAGACTGTCCTAACCCGTTTGTATTCTCAAAGGCACGCCCATAGAGCGGTATTCCTGCGGATCTCGTTTCATACATCGTTCCTTTGACGGAGAGGGGGGGGAAGTTATTACCCATTGCAAGCTTTCTGGGAGTCGCGCCGGAAGAAATGTAGTGCTTGACAGCAGCATCCGTGCTCACACCTGTCCTTGAGCCACCGTACAAGTTCGCTTGGTTGTCCGCCTGTGATAAACGATGTAAAGAACTGAAGCGTGCCCATGAAACGAAACGGGTACAAATGTCAGCCAAGAGCCAGCATAATCGTACGCCTATGCAAGCAACGTGAGCCCGCGATGCAAGAGGGAACAGGATCCATTGTACCATCAAATTCCAATAAGTGAGGACTCGGTCCAACTGCGGGACCGGATAGTATGCATAATTCTGGGATCCCGCTGACACTGCGGCCTAGAAATCTCGTCATGATCTAAGTCGTGTGGAGAAAGCTCAAGGTTACAGTCAATTCATAAGGTGTGGTATCTCCGTTTGCGGTCGCAAGATCATCAAAGGCATCTCGAAGGGATGTCATGAGTTCCAGAAAGCCTCGGCCCTCCGCTTCGTTTGCTGGATACTCAAAGTCTACATCTCTACATAGATTCGTATTAAGCACCGAAAAACGGCGAGAGAATAAGAAACGTACATTCCGTCAAACCCATAATCTTTGATTAAATGAACTGCACTCGCAACGAAATTTCCCCGGAGATTGCTATCGGTGAGGAACGAGAAGTGGCCGTCCTGGGAATATGTCCAACCGCCAACAGACAACAGGACTTTCAGGTGTCTTTTTGGGTTCCAAAGTGAGTTCCTGTCAAGAATATGACTCGAGAAGCATACCGATGGGCTAGCTTCAACAAGTAGAGCTAGACGACAACGTGAGGAAATGACCGCATGACTATGGATACTGTCAACGTCACCTGCTTCAAACAGCCGTACAGGTTATTCCCTGGGTCGTTCCAAGAGTCACCGGGGAAGTGTTTCTTCAGCAACCGTCAGATGACGACGTCTCGCCCCGACGACGGGCTGCGACAGGCATACCTCTTCATCAGCCCAGCTGTCCGTAAGGAAGACCTCGCCGGTGTTAGCTGACACGTCCGCGAACGCATACAGGATATGTGTCAGTTGGCTTGGGTCAATGTCCGTTGGTTCTGTGATGGATCAGTCACGTTCAAAAACGACAACCGTCTGACACGCACGAAAGTTGGCAGCATATATACCCCTTACGATGAGAGAGGGACGTTAGAGAGCTACTGGATGTCACAGAAAGACGATACCAGTTCGTGAAGTATGCTGCTTGGATGTATGAATTGGAGCCCCGGCGCTGCGTGCTATTAGATGGAGTCAGTATGGACGCAGCATAGCACGACCCCAGGGTAGACAACAATGTCAGAGTCGAGAGCCACTGGGACGAAAGGAGTGAAAACATCGCCAGCGAGCACTGAACGGGAGCCTGAGCGACCTCGCATGAACTCAGATTCTGATGGTCTTTTTGTACTGAGTGAGAGGCAGGCTCGGGCTGAAGGATCACCGAGGTAGACCGAAAACGTCGCCCTCGGCTCCCAGCGTTTGCCTCTCGATAAGGTGCGACATGGGTTAGTTTCGACTGCCTGGTGCGCTGTCAAAGGGTCGTCTGTCATACCAAATACACCCCTGAAGAACAGGAATCAGCGGCTCAGTAAGGGATATGCCACAGCGAGGTGTTGTGGCATGAGTGTTCGGAGATGAGCCCCACCGAGCCACGTTGTGCTATCAGGATCAGAGCAGAAGTCGCTGTCCAAGGCAGGATGATTGACTTGCTGGCAAAGGCCCGCCTCCTTTCGGAAGGAAACTCGCGTACATTCAATTCACTGCGAAGCTCAGGGACCCGATGCTCCGATAACCTGCACCTCTCGATGCTTTGAATAACGGAATTACCATACGAAAGCATTAAGACATGGGCTGGGAATGTATCGAGCATAGCAACAGTACAAGACGCCCCACCAAGAAAGGGTACTTCAAACGAGTGTAGAGGAGGGTGTCAATTTTGGGGAATATGCTGCGTTGATTTGTAGTAAAGCTTGATTGGGGAAGAAGATGGCAAGTTTGCAAGCACAAGCAAAGATGGCGATGCAGAAACAAGGAGGGATGACAAAAAGGATCCAGAGGAAAATAGAGCTGATTGAGTAATGCGGATACTGCAAACTAATGTGTTAAGATAGATAGCAACAGCGGTGAATAGGAAAGAGTAGTGAGCCAGGACGAAGAGACACCTGATCCGATGCCCTTGATCAGGAAGCTAAAAAGACCAGGTCGAGAAGAAACGAGAGGAGGAGAACGAGAACGTAGGATCAGGAGGTGTGCCGGACGATGGTATAATGGGATGCCACAGAAATCCCAATGCCCCGAGGTGGCGCTCGACCTACTGCCTAAAGTCACAATCATAACGTATTCAGCGAAGAGTCTAGTCATCCTCAAGTTTGACACGACATCACCTTTGCAAACTTCCCAATCGTTCGTTCAAGTTGCACACCTCCATCCTCCTTTCGTCTAAGCGAACATTCTATCCACATGTTACACATCCACATAAATAAGCACCGGTTCTCCAACACCTTCGATCTCTGGAATCACGCATTTCAGGTCGAATGCCTTTGCAAGTACTATCTTGAAAATCTTTTGAACATTAATCGATGCGGATGTTGAACAGAAGATTAGCGATGCATGCATTGCTCGCGCAAATCGCTTCGCCTGCGAGCTCGTCGGTGCATAGATCTGAACAAATCAACAAATTGACAGACCTGTTTAGTAATTTCCTCTTGTTCATCCCGCGGGAAGGTTGCAAACGTGTCAAACTTCGTCCCGATCAAGAATGGAATTGCGGTCTGCGAAAGGATGATGTGAGTTTCATGCGCACGAGACCTCGTTTGGACGTCATAAGAGCAAGGATGACTGTAGCACTTTTGCCAACACGTCCCTGCATTCCACATCGCGTACGATATCGCGTAACTGAAGACCGGAAGGCAGCACATTCACTGACTCACCTTGTTGAACCCCCTGGCTTGTCGATACCACTCTTTCACCGAGTTCAGCGTCGACTTTCGCGAAAGGTCGAACATGAAGAGTATGGCAACGGCATCATTGCAAACAAGAGGCAGCATGTTCACAAATTCTCGTTGCCCTCCAAGGTCCCAGATGGAGAATGTGATTGTTGTCCGTCGCACGGTTATTGTCTTCTCCATGAAATTAACGCCTGACGAGAGCTAGTTGAGAATATGAACGAATTCGTTGAATTGGTACACTAACCCAGCGTCTGGATATAATCTTCATCGAAACTGCCTTCCACATACTTGACCATGAGACTCGTCTTGCCTATCTGCGAATCTCCGACCATTCCAACTTTGATGACCACGCTATTCTTCTCCTCATTGTTTTCCAGCAGGGGGTGTGGACTTGGACCGCTGGGGCCGGCCAATGAGGAAGTGGAAGTTGAAGTAGTCGGAGCGGACATAATAGGGCCCAAGTAGGGGTTGAAGCCGAATGAAAGATTTACTGGAAGCTGGATGGGTAACCTTTTGGAAACTAGGGTATAGAGTGGTAGTATGAAATAGGAGGGATCAAAAGAAATCGGTAGAAAAGTTAGAGAAAAGAAAGACGCGTTCTGTGATGCGTTGGTGAGAGGTTCGATAAGCGCTCCAGGTCAGAACGACCGGCCTACGCCCAGGAAAGAGCAGAACTGAGGCGTAAACAACTTGAAATTGTTGCTTTGTCGTCCGTCAACAACCAACGCAGAAACAGACGAGGTGTAATGGTGAGATGGCTGAACTGGCGCAACTTGGTCACAACGTGCCTCCAGTTCACAGGCTCTCGGCAGTCACAGTTTGAGTTTCAACCACCTACTTTATGAAAACTTGGGTTACAATCCATTCAACGCCAACACGACTTCATCCTCTCGGGCGACGACTCACACCTCACTGGACGCGTATCCCATCATTCATCCAGGTACACCATATGCAACAGTATACCACCAGTTGTGCGTCTCGTCGTGCACAACTTGTTCTCCTTCGTCCCTCGGTCTTTTCATCACGACTCAGGTCATGGACGTACTGGTACTACTTTCCATTTCCGCGTCACCTAACTTAGTAATGGCGTTTTTCTTATGTTTACATACCAAATGACATCCGACTTGTGTCCTATCGCCGTCCACGGTTGCTATTCCCTGAGACGATATCTCATGGGCCCGGGGTGGCTAGAGCCACTATCTCTACCGTTGGGCGCACGTTTTCGGCTTATTCTTCGCGTCATGGGCGTGTATCAACTATTTGGGTACACGATATCCTTAAACCAACTTGCAGCACTTGCCCAAAGTTCTTCATATACTGAGTCACTAAGTATTGGCCTAGCCAACGAGACCATCCCTGGTTCCGCGAGCCCTAGACAAGGCTGTTTTGTTACTCTAATATTGATGTAAACGACATGATATTTGTTGTGTTCATCCTGATAGCACCACCACAATCGCTTAGTCGACGTCCATGACACAGTGAGTAGATAAAAATGGGGCGCGATGTGGAGTGCTTGCTGTTACGCAGGCGACCGTGGAACACGACTGTTAAGGCAGGCTTGCCACAAATACTCCGGCGCTGGTTCGTGGCTCCTAACGACATGTTCTCCTTTATCAATAGTTGTGAAGCACCTGGAACAGCTGTAGTGGCACCGGAACCAACGTACAGGTCTGGTGATGGTGCGCTTAGTGGTCCTTGAACATGAGTTGGTCGTGTACAACCAATTGTTCGGAACTTACTTCCTGCATGCACCTTGCAAACTGTGTACCACACAAGGCCATAAAGAGCGGTCGAGAAGCAAATCAACGAACCCTTCTAACTCCCAGTCATTGTGTATACTCCCGAGCAAAGCTGAAGGAGATATGTGAATAGTGGTACCCCGTTGGAAATTGAGAAAGCTTGGTAAGAAGTGTGAATGATTCTACTAGGGTTGGGGTTTTGCCTCTCCATGAGGCTGAAGGCAACCCACACGCATCATCCTATGTCACGGAAGAACGCAAGGGCCAGGGACATGAGGCGAGCTGCGTGCCGTACGATATACGTAGACTGACGCCGGCTGTGAAAGAGTAGAACGCTTCCAGATATAACGCCAGCCTTGGGACAAGGGGAGGAGGCCAGAGACGGCGCGACCGACCCGCTACAATGCTCTCCCTTAGCCAACTCATCCAAACTACCAATCAAACCACTTACAAGCTAGATTTGACCGGCGTTGTGGGACTATTCGGAGGCGACAATGCGGTCGACGCACTGGAGACAATCCACTTATACGCTGGTCGAAGATGGGCGGGATGGTACAACTATCCAGGAACCGCGACGGTAGCAAAGAGATTTGGCCAGATGGCCGTCGGTCGATTGTGGGACAGCCTCTTCCCTGGACCAAACGAATCCCCCGAAATCACTTTCAACCTCGCTGGCAAGTCTGGCCCTGATTACAGCGGGTCGTTTTCTGGAACCAAATTGCAGACAAAGTATCTGGGGTATTTGATAGCAGAAGCGTGCACCGAGTGTTCCACCAGGCCACTCCGACTCCTTAAGAAGGACGGCACTGAAGGGAGGGTGACTGGGAGCGCTGCCGTTGTCACAGTTGTGTCGCTTCTTCCACAACAGCACGAAAAGATTTCGCGGAGCCTGACGAGGAGTAACATCAGCATCACCAAACAGAAGCATGAAGTCATCCCGATGAAACGAAAACACGACCCTCCTCTCGCGCTCTGGGCAATTGTACCATCGCTGGTCAGCATACTTGCTTGTGTTTTCAGCCTCCTCGGCCGGGATTTCCTCTGTGCATCCCTCATTCTTCTTGGCATTATCAGCAGCGGCTTCTTATCCTTTGCCCTCGGGACAGCGACACTAAAGATTCGTGTTCCGGTACCGTCCGTAGCCTCGCCTCCAGGGGATGGGTTGATGTTGCCAGCGGATGGAAGCATAATCGTCCTGAAAGGAAAGGAAGCGGATGTGAACATAATCACAAAGGGGGAGTTCGAGCTCGATTATTCAGACGGGATACTGCCGCATGAGAAGCACCACACCATAGGAGCTAGCGCGCTCCTCCTGATGATTCAGTTCTTGTTACAGCTCCTCCTCATCCCACTCTGCACACTCTTTGGCCAACTCACGTTTCTTGCTTCCTTCGTCGTTTCGGGAGGGTATCATTTATATGTGGTGTCGCATGAGGCGGAAAAGGTCCATCAAGAGCTCCTCCTCCAGCAGCTCTCCGTGCAAATGGACAAACGCAAGTTAGGGACGAGGACGCAAATGGCAGTCTTTACCTGTTTGGTCCTAGGAGACACCGACCGCCAAGGACCGCCAATGTCTAACCCTGGTGCTGTTTTGAGTCACATTCTACCCAACGAGACACCAGTTTGGAGATACTGGAAGAGGAAGGTGTTGAGAGGGCTGGCACACTTTTGGAATTGGGACTCAGAATCTTCGCTTCCCTACACTCCGAGCATCCAAGCCGTGCCCGAGGATCAAACAGACGTCGATGAATACTCGAATTTCACAAAACAAGACATCAGTCTCCTAGACGACCTCATCGACGACGCTTGGTGCGTCTTCAACGGATATCCGAAGTGGCGATATAGCGAGTCCGAGGTCGTGGAACTTGAAAAAATCATCTTGCTTCCGAGAGGTAGTTCTACTTAATGTACGTCAATGCTTGTGGGCGTCACACATCGTTGTTTCGATTGATGAGACGGAGTCTAGTGTGACCGCAAGTTATGCCACACAATGCTGTAGTATATTGCTTCAAAGCCTAGCCTGGGTATTCCACTGTTAACGCATACTTCACAAAAGAGTGACCATGCAACGATTCGTTACCTTTCAAGTCCAGTGCCGCACATCTTAGCTTGGTACTGCATACTTGACTCGCGAGCATGCTAGCCAAAACTCCTTGCCGCCTTCTTCACTCCAGCCTAGCGGACCGACATCGCAATCGGCGCAAATGAGGAACTTGATCGGTTTCGGCGAGGCTATGGGAGAAGGGGACTATTATACATCGTAGTAGACATTGATACGGGGCCAATACCTGTCGTGTCTCCCGCACGAACCACGGAGCGAGAAAACCCAACATTCTCAAACTCCATTGGAGATGGCGTGACAAGCCACCATTGCACCGTCGCAGGGGGTGCCGGAAGCGGTGCCAGAACGGGATCGACGGGATGCCCAGGGGAATCTATCTGATACGCAGTCGGCGTTCACATCGTGTCGTCGATGTTCTGCATCTGCCTTACCTCGATCCCAGATCGCTCGACCAGCTTGCCAACGCCACGCTTCAGGATGACGCTGCGACAACCTCGTGGACAGAGGAGGTCGTATCTGTTCGTTAAAACACCTTCCTCAGATTCGTGAGGAAGCGTGAGGTCAGGCAACATGAGTTCTTGGAACGCTCGGCCATCTGCAGTCAGTGTCCCTGGGGCCGTGCGCAATGCCTCAAGGATCCCAGACGGCGAAGGAGTGCTCATGCCGTCGAGTTTGCTAGTAGTGCCTCGGGCCCGAGTTTTGGGTGAGATCTGAGGTGACGCAGGACGGGAACAAGTCCTCTACCTCAGAGGACGTCCACTGCTAGTAACAACTTGAAATGGAAACGACTAAATTTTTAAAAAAGCGGGCGCACAAAATGCATTAAGAGGGAATCGAACCCCCGGCGGGTCGATGGCAACGACCCAGGTTACCACTACCCCATTAATGCAATGGTCAAACAACACTTCGAATACACTTCTGTAGCTTCCCACAATGAGATACTATACAAGCACTCTTCTGAGTCTCAGATATACTCATATCCAAAATAGCTTATAAATAAGGCCATTCTTCAGACTCACGACAGATTCACTACCACCCCTCCGCCAGTCCTGAATCGTCCAATAACCTGACCTGCGTAGTTGACGACGACTTCTCTCTCCCGGCCGGCAATATTATCATCAACGGTGAAGACTGCGGAGTTGAGCATTCCACCACTCCAGACAAAGTCAAGAGTAATCCCGCCCCGGATACGCGCGCCTCTGATCGAACCGGTGTTCCAATTTGCAGGTAGCGCTGGCAGGAGTGTCACTTGAAGTGGAGTATCGATACTAGCCACGTCGGGAGCCTGCAAAAGACCATTCTGGAAATGAGGTACATCAGTTTAATATTTCCTCTGTTGGCATCTAATGACTCACCAGAACTGCAGCCGGGTATCCAAAGTTGGCATCAATTTGGAACACGGTCGATCCAGGGGTATAAAGATCGAACAGGTTCGGGGCAAGGTTCCTCTCGATAGTGTACTAGCACGGCAACAGTCAGAAAACTAAAGCCAAAACAAATCGGACACATACAGTGAGCTCCTTGTAGAACTCGCTTTCATTTCCAAGTTGAGCCCAACCCGCTGCTCTCCAGACCTTCTCCCAGCCTGAATCAGCATCTGGGCCAGTGCCATCACCTCTGTGAAGTAAACTTGTTTCAGCGGCCGCTAGAACTTGCTCTTTGGTATAATTCAGGAACGTTCCATTGATGGTCAAACCGCCTTGTAGAGCAGGATCATATGATGCGATAGCATAACCTGGGTATAACTGAAATTTTTCTGAGTTGGGTCACCCAAAAGAAACCCAGTGTACTGACACCTATCAGATGACTCAGGTGGCGATGGGTATCCGTTGGGGAATCCATATCGACTTTCCATTCTGGGAGCGGTCCAGCGTTTGGCCAAGTGTAGTTGAAACAACTTACCTTGTAATTGACCCCACCATCCGACGCGGAGGCCCTTGTCCATTTGAGCACGCTTGGATAGCACAGCTAAGATTCCGTTAGAAAAGAGCTCTCTGCCAGGTAAGAAAACATACAATTCAAGAATGCAGTGTCTGTGTCGCCAGCTACTGCGAATCCTTGCTCAACGACGTTGAAAAGTTGCCAAATAAGCTGTTGAGCGTGAGCACATCCTAAATCCTTGTCATTCAATGCAGTGTGGTATTAATCTATATTGAGCGCACCGAATGTGATCGGAACCTGCTCAGGTGAGTTGCAGGGTGCTGTGACTAGAGTGGAGTCATTGAAGTATAAATCTTCGATAAGCTTTTCAAGGTGGAAACTTGCAACAGCCTACAGGTAGCCCATCGTAAACTTTGTCTCAAAGACGACAATAATCATTACCTTGACAAGCGGGTATCCTTGAGATTTCCACCATTGGACATCGTTAGTGTAGTCAAAGTGATCCCAAACATGGACCATCTAGCATGCATGGGCACAATACCATAACCAAAAGTGAACAACGTACCATCCAGACATTCGATTCTACGACGAGTTTGTTAGCTGGACGTCTCAACTTAACTCGGACACACGACGCACCAGGGTAATTAGCCCATTGTGCTGAACCGCCGCCGAGCTTCATTCCAGTGTGGCCAAAGATCTGGGGAGCTTTAGGAAAGCAAAGTGCTCAACAAATCACGCAGGCGTACGTTCATCTGCAGCAGCATTAACGTATGCCACGCAACATACCGACACGAAAAACTGACCTCGTTATGGGTTACCCAGCCAGAGCTGATGTTGTACAGAACCCAAGCGGTGTAGGCTCCACGTGGAGCCCAGGTATTCTAAATCCGTTATATTTATATCTCGACTTTCTTTTCCTCGTAACTGGTAACACACCTCGAAGTAATCGAATAGGGGAATAGCAACATCCATGTTGGTCATCTCGGCGAACCAATAATTCATCTGGATATTAATGTTGGAGTCTGAGAGTGAAATTAAAAATGCCAGGTTGTTTTGAAATTCATAAGCGTACTCACGGTAGTCTGTTTCGCAGAATTAACGCCGTATGTATCATCTAATTCAGGGGTAGGTAATGAAGACTCACCCGCAGACCAAGCACTGGTCAGCCCATCAGCCCACTTGCCCTGCAAGTTTGCTGGTAGAGTCCCTCTAGCGCTACTAGTTAATAGATACCTGCCAAAATTGAATGTCAACCATTCCAAGTATGTGTTTCCAACGTTCGTTTGGTATGATGCAACGATCTGGTCTGTAGGCGTGCTGAAGTCTGGTATCTGGCCAAGCGAAAGTGAAAATGGTCCCATAATCGACTGGTAGTCTGCAACATGTTCCGCGCGAACGGAATTGTAGCCCGTAGATTTAAGATTTACTGAACCCAAAATGCTAACAAGATTGCTGTGAGGGTCCGGGCCTTGAAAAGAGTAATCGAAAGCAGCATTTCCAGCTGCCATAGCATAGTTGGTGTCGCCGACCCAAGTAATCCACGCTTCGGAGGCACCATTGACGCTGAGGGTGGCGTTAGGAGGATTTGAGCCGGGGATTGCAGAACATGCCGTGACACTGCCTGGTGCCTCCACTTGAGCAAGTATCTCGTAGAGCATCCCAGGGTTGGACACATAACCCCGGATACTAAGAGTCGATTTATCGAAACAAGTGACATTGGGAGTCAAAAGCCCGACCTCGGCGCTGACAGAGAATGCGTATGTGAGTGGTGGGAGTTGGTTGGTAGAGTTTACGTATTGCACACAAGCCTGAATGGGATGCGAGCAGAACGTCTCTCTGTCACCGGAGTCAGTTTGCTACTCTCTCCTGAAAGCGTCATCAACGATACCTGTTAAAGGTTGCACCAGCCTGTGACCACGTCGTTCGTGTAGTCGCTTCGTCAAGGTCCAACCACCTCGCATAATTTGTCACCGTGCCGGAGGTGTCCAATGTCGCTAGTAAGTACCCTGCCCCGGCATATGAACCTGTAACGATCCCCACCCGGATAAATAATAGCACGGATAACATGGCATGTGGATGAGCATCAGTTCCAAAAATGACCATCCTTCCTCACCATATGCTCCAGCATCAGTCATAATTTCCCCGATGTCTTGACAATGCTGTTAGTTTCAACTCTGCAATATATGGCAAATTGTTCGTACCCCCAATTGTGCCAGATGAGCTAGAAAAGATAGTTTGGCGAATGCTCTGCATGTCTTGGGCGAGTTGAGTGTGCTGCGAGGGCAGACTGTTACCACCATTGTACGACTGCGATAATGAGTTTTGTCACTTCTAGACGGCAGGACCACGTACAGGATCCTGGAAAGGTCCGCCGGACCAGAGAGATTCAATGTTGAGCTGAGTTGACTCCTGTGAGGTGCCGCCGGGGAGCATCGCTGTGTGTGCCATACGTTCTCGGGGACGGCGTTGACTGACTCATAATTAGAACATACCAGCCAAATAACCATTTCCGACTGGAAGCGACTCTTGCGCCCATATGTGTCCCGGTGCGGTATACCAGAGACCATTACCGGAAGACGGAAAGCCAGGGGGGGCAGAGAGCGTCAGAGATGCACATGTCGTGACGGTTACAATGCAGTAAAACCGTCTGAACAGCATCTGAAGGGAGTAGGGTAGGTAACCCGAGAGGAACTGATAAAAAGAGAGAAGGCAAGCCCAGAAGCGACCGCCCACGAGCTCGATCGGTGAGTCCATGTTTTCTAACAGGTAGTTCCGAAGAGAACTGATGGTGATTCCGTTATTCCCTAGAAATCTGACACGATGAACCGAACTATTCTCATGCTCCAAGGATTCGCGACGGCCAGTTGAGGTGGAGGAGGAGCGGCTGATGATAATGGGAGCTCGGTTTGGATGAGACCAAAGCTTCGCTTGAGTGTGAGCTTTGTGGAGGTGGTGAGCAAAAGGACAGACCCACCCAAATAAAGCACCGGGGAACATGACGAGATTTGGCCGGTCGGGTCCTATGGCACTGTCTAGCTACAAATATTAGCGATCGAACTTGTCTACTATCACGTGCCAAAGGTAATGTATGCACGACTCACAAAGACTTTGACGCTACGCATGGTTGTGTGCATCTGATATCAATTAAGCAGAAGTTGCGACTCATCTCCCGACGACATAGCATCCGAGACATCTTACTTAACACCATTAGTCGACTCCATCTCGAACTCACTGCATACTCACGGTACTACATAATACGAACAGTGGATGGACAGAAGAACATGGGTTCAACCGAAATTTCCTCACATGCAGGGTTGTCGTACGCATTCCCACTCCATTCCGTCACTCAGCTCAAGACTTAGGTTATACATCGATCCGTTGCTTGCGAACTGGCTTAGCCCCACGGCATAATTCACGACGTGACTTGCCTTTGCCGTTCGTTAACAACGGCGTCGACCGTATTGCGACGTGAACTTTCTGCCGCTCCAGGAAAGTTGAGGGTAATCCCTCCAAGAAGACGCGCACCTCTGATCAGGCTAACATTGGTAAAATTTATGGTTTTGCCGCAGTTGTCAGGGGACCGATAACCAATCAGACAAATCGGATGCGGTGAGCTTTGAGGTCGTCCGCCATGTTCATTTTACGAGCGAATTTACTTCAATTTACTCTGAGAGCATTTCTGACGGCACAGTTCGATCCGACAGGCTTGCAACTTCAACACAGCACGGTCCGTTGGCGTTGGGCTTGGAATCCTCCTTTCCAGTTGGATTGTGTACTATGCGAGTGTGTTGGTGGACTTTACGCAGGCCTGAATGTTACTCTGTCACCCGAGTCAGTCCACTGTCCACTGCCAATAATATCATGGATATACCGGGAAAAGGTTGTACCGTCCTGTTACCAAGTTGTTCGTGTAATCGCACCGTCAAGCTTTAAGCTTATCGAAAAATTGTTCAGTGTGCTGCCACGGCGGGTGACTGCTCCAACAGGGGCTTAGTCACATGATCAAATCAAGCGCTTGACCCGCGAATAGGCAGCTTGAGTCACATACCAAGCTCGCCTCACGCACTACTCGTACTATCCAGCTTCCGACTCCCTTTCGCCACAAACGTACAGCACCATGGCCGCAAGACCCCTTAACGACGACGAAGTGTTGAGCGAGATGAACAAGATGGTCCGTTCCCTCGATCTGTTCGGTGACACGTTACTTAATGCGGGAGCGGTGTCTAGGTGACTTTCATCAAGCAAGAAGCCTTGGAAAAGGCTCGAGAGATCAAAGTCAAGGCGGACGAGGAGTTTGCCATCGAGAAGGTGCGAACCAACCGATGTGGCTCATCCGACGCATGCTCATGGTCGTTCCCTCCGGTAGGCCAAACTCGTCAAACAAGACCAACAAGCTATCGATGCGCAATACGAAAAGAAACGCAAAGGTGTCGAGGTTGCGCAAAAGATGTACGTATACGCCCGTCTTTGTCGTGACGTGCCCTCATGCAAACGACCGCGTTAGCACACAATCTAATCTGACGAACAAGTCGCGTTTGAAACTGTTGCATCGTAGGGAAGAGCAGGTCCAGGAATTGTTTGAGATGGCACGTTCACAGATCGTGACGTTTGCCGAGGATGAGGGTCGGTACGCGCAGTTTCTCGAAGGGGCCATCGTTCAAGGATTCCTCCAACTCATGGAGACACACGTGACGCTGATCGTGCGCGAAAAAGACGTTGGGCAGGTGCAAAAAGCCGGAGAAGCTGCTGCTGAGACTTACAACCAGCTCAGCGGTCGTCGGGTAGCTTTTGATGTCCAGGGAACACTGAGCGACGAGGGGTATGATTCCATTTCATTCTAGTATTGTGCAAGGTTTCTCATACACCGTCAACTAGTTCTGGAGGTGTCAAACTCGCGAGCGGCAGCAAGCGAATAACGATCGACAACACCCTGGATGAGCGTTTAAGATTGCTGGAAGACCGAGTGAGCAGCTTCTTTTGAGCGACACGTCTCGGCCACTGATACTCTAATAGATGTTGCCGGAGATCAGAAGAGATTTGTTCGGACCCAACGAGAACAGAACGTTCTACTCGTAATCCTATGCAGAAGCATCAGAGTTTGGCATCCTTCTGGTCACCAGCAGCCGATAGTCACGAAATACGACATTTGATATTTCGTGTAAAGGTGTACTCTGCTGGCGCAACCCAATATATCCTGTTCGCTTCAGTGATAGCCACGAGAAGAACCCATGGCTTGTCTCGTTATTCTGGTTAGCTTGGCCCAATGATTAGCCCATGTACCACGCCAAGTACTGCTGTGGTCATGCTTGACGAGGACAAAGTGAATCGCCCGTGAGCATGCACGAGGAACACGCAAGTTCAAGGGACGCAATCGAGGCCATGTAAACTACACCAGTCCATATCTACAATCGAACGGAGCTCGAAGCGTTGTCAAAAAACAAAAGACTGCATTAAGAGGGAATCGAACCCCCGGCGGGTCGATGGCAACGACCCAGGTTACCACTACCCCATTAATGCGGTGTTAGTGAGTACGTGAAGCCACGCCAAGGTGATCTTCATCGCTACGTGCATGTCTATTTTTTTTTTTTTGAACATATGGAACCCATGCTCTTTTTTCGCCAATGCTTGGGGCTGCATTGCGCTAATTTCCTCTGTGGTGTTTATGAATCGTCGCAGTGGGTCACGGGTATCATGAATCTGGCCTCGTTTATCGATCGAGGGCAACGTGTACCGTGACACCGAGACCACACCGCTCGTCGGTCGGTCAGTTCTGAGTCTAAAGTGATCATTCGCTGTACGATGACGGCCATAAAAGCTGGTTACACCACGTGGCTCCTAGTCTGGTGACCAGCCCCGCCTATGAGGTCGAACGCCTCATAGACGGGCTCGTCACCAGACCAGGCGGCTCCTATGACACTCCGTTCGAGTCCTTCCGCATGGTGTTACTTGTTATGCACAGCTCTCTCGTCTATCGCTCCATCTCGCTTATTCATACTCTAGGAACGCGCAAGTCTAATGGTATGTCGCGTACGTGGATGAAAAAAGCGGGAATGAAATCCGGCATCGACGGCAAAATGCTTCCAAAGGGTGTGTGGTACATATGGCACATGGTCAACAACCGGGAGAACGCAGGTGTCAATGCAATGGTCCAAAAGGTTACGAGTAATTTAACGTGCAATGTGGTTGGAAATAACTTTGGCCATGGATGATGAGATAATTAGGTAGAGGTCCATACAAAAAAGTGGTGAAACTGGTGGGTTGGGTTCTTCAACAGAAGACCAGTCTGTCTATTGGGGTTATCTTCGCAGTGGGTGCATGTGCCGGCATGGTGATTGCTTCAAGTTGCTTGAGTACGCGACATGGTGCATGAGGAGAATGTGAGGTGGAGAGACATGGTGCTTAGTAGGAGAATATCATCAACCATGGGTTTAAGACGATCTGGAAACGCCACGATTAGTCAGCGTTCATAATGACAGCATGTGTGATAGAACGCGGCATTTGGGGATGGCAATGTCCATGTAGGGGCCGATCACGCGAACATCCGGGCGGAAACAGTAAAGGTGGAAAGAATGGAAGAGTGCTCACCGGGAACAGTAGGTGACAAGAACAAACAATCCTGTGGTGCGAAGCACGTTAGTGTAAGGAAAAGCATTCGGGATAAGAAAAGACCAACGCAAGCGGAAGAATGACAGCCCATCCGTTTCCAGTGAGCTGCCATTGATAAGGAACAAGCGGTGTGCTGACGATTATCATGCCCGCGATGAGGACGATGCACACGAGGAAGGGAAACCAAAACCTGCAGGACGTGGTGGCGCATCAGCACCGATCGAATTACATCGTCGGGTAATGGAACCATAGATATCGGGAACGTATCATGGGGCGCGAATGCAGGAAGGTTGGAGCGAGGAGGTTCCAGCAGGGGTAGGCCAGGAACGTGACGCAAGGAATGCGGAGCTAGACGACGAAAGCTTACCTCTTCAATATCCTCGGCACTTCCTTGAAGAAATTGGATCGTTCCACTTCCTTTTTCGTGGCCGTCCAGGTGATATCATATGAGAATAGATGTGCCAACATGGCCAGCGAAAGCGGAATACCAAGACCTCCGAAGAAGAAGAAACTGGTATCTCATGAATTCCTGCTGCTAAGGCGGCCATATGAGTACTCACAAGAATGGAATCCACATCAAACTTTCCATAGCAGCCCACACCATGCCCTTCTCGCCTAGTCGGTATTGCAGTAATGCGTAGGCCAGATTTCCGAGACCGAAAAACACGACGGTTGTGGCCAGCCAGATCTCGAAGCTGTGCATGTAAAAACCGTCCACAGGAAACTGAAATCCGAGTAAAAAGTAGTTTAGGAATGAGAGCGTGACAGAGACGGAAATTCCATCTGTTGATCGCCGTTGAGTTATATAAAAGGAATTGGATAAAATAAGACGGACAGTACGAGAACATGTCTTGGGAAAAACAATCAGATCAAGTTAAGCCCTCGCGTCAGAAATGGTGAACATACAAGCCAACATGGATATCTTGTAATGCGTCGGAGCACTCGACCACAAGAATTTGTGAATTTGGTGATTGATAGGTCCTTTACGCCACCATTGCACGAGTGGGTTGAATAACAACCTATTGAGGGAAATTATTACCCATGGGGCACGAGATAGGCAGGATGCTCACTCGCTACATCCATAGGCATACTTCTGCCAACGGTTGAGTTCGTCATCTACGGTGAGTGATACGCCCTCCTTAAAGCTACCTTTAGAGTATGATGCCCATCTAGATGAGATGTATGCGTAAACGGTCATTCAATTTCCGAATGTGGGGCTGGAACCAACGCACCGGATAATGTAGCCACGTAATTGTAATCTGAGGGCCATATCAAAGTCCTCACTTACATTGGATTCCGACCATATCTTTTGTTTACCGTCCGCGGAGTCGACGAAAGCAGCATCTTGGAGTGCCTGCCAACGGAGGAAGGCATTATGGCCGACAAACGGGGCGACTTCACCATTAGCGCAAGCCATGGAGATACATTTGTTGATTCGACGTGTGAAGAACGCAATCCCATTTTCAAAGTAGTGGTGCGCGACCTGCATGACGTCTGGAGTGTCTGTAAGCAAGCCGAGCTGGGGTAATAGGGGAATTGAAGCCACAGACCGCTCTCGTGCTGCAGTACCGCAAGTTCCTGGCCCGCGAGCTCCGCGAATTCGCGCGCAGCATCGCGGAAACAGTCCTCCGGTACAACCGTATCGGCGTCGACGAGTAAAATTATGGGACCAATGCGGACTGAGCGGGAATTCGCAGCCCAGGGGCGGTAGAGGGAGCCAGATTCTTGGAACACTGATCATGCGAATCCCTTTAGTGTCAACGGACAATAGCAACGAAGAATCGAACATACCTTCTTCCATTACCATCTGCAACGCACGTTCTTCCAGGTCTTCGATTGCATTTGGTGCTCCAGAGCCGCCTGTCAAGACAGGAGCGGAAGCTCCCGGTGTTCCAGGTCTAGTAGGGGTGCCAGTACCACTCGATGCTTGGGCCATGTACGGCTGGATCACACTTTGGTCGTTTCCTGCACGTCCTTCGTATTGTAACCCGTATGTACCCGGAGTCGGCGCCGCGGCACAGTTGTCCAATCCAGACGTGGAGACGGAACCGCGGAGATTTGAGGATGATGTCTCCGAATGGAGACGCTCGAGGATGCGCTCCATACGTAAACTCAGATCAAGTGCGTAATTCATGTTCGAGGCTTTCTTGAAACGACCCGCACGTTTAAAGCCTACATATTGCTTTCGCAAGACTCGACCACGGAGTGATGCAGCCTACACACCTTGTGGATTTGTCTTGGCGTTGAATGTATGGGCTGGACGAGCGACCCAACCGATGTTATGTGTAGCATAAAAGGACAAACGAGCAGCGGCCTCGGCGGGAGGGAGCAGACGCAAACCGTCGTCGTTCACGAATATAGAGGATGTTCCGCCTTGTCGGGCGTAGGTCTGCATGGCACGTTTGAGTGACTCTATCGACGGAGCCCTGGGTTTGGCCGTTAGACAGATCGCGATCGGATAGAGTAGGAAAGACCCACAAGACTGCGTCTAGGCCTTCTTTGTAAACAGGCATTTGGATCGTGATGTGAGGTAGTGCGGTATCCACTTCCTTGTTTGGCTTGGGTGGGACCGCAGAGTAGTATCGCGAGTTGTGGTAGTAGTGTGCGATTGGACCGAATGCCATGGAGAGGTTCTGGACGAGCTGAAGAGTGAAGAACTGACAAAGGAAAGGTGTTGATAGATGGTGTACGTTAGACCGATGATGACTGACCAGTGATACGGCGAATAGAACAGGGATGAGGATGAGGAGCAGGAAATGTGTGTAGTCTTGGTCGAGCATATACTCCTGTAGGAGGATCTTGATGCCGTTTCCCATGAAGACTGTACTCGGAAACGGATTTAGGCGAGTGTGGATCGAATGCTGTAGGGGTTCTTACCTACGGAAAGCGCTGCAGCCAATCCGTTGTAGAACGGGGCATAAAGGACGGTGGTGCGCTGAGCGGGTTCTCGTGCCTTTTCAATTTCTGACGGAGACATGAGCACCTTGCGCCCATACCACGTGCGTCGGCATCGTGGTGGAGTGGGAGTTGGGGTCTCTGATTCGACGTGTTTCTCATTCGGTCGAGGTGTGCCGAGGGGGGAGTGGCCAGAGATTGATGGGGGAGCAGAGTGAGTAGAGATGATGGAGGAGGAGAGGGGGGGACGATTTCGCCAGAGGAGACGTATGAGACGGTCTTCGAACTCACGGGCGATGGGTATGATGGTGTCCAAAGAGTCGGCCCAGACGACGAGGACACGTTCGTCGCGCTGGAGGGAGGCTAAGCTGTCGAGGGGAATGGATACGAGGCAACGGACGCACGATGAACGCAGCGTTCTGTTCCTTGTCGGCGTGCGGAAGGAGGACCATGGTGTCCATGATCTGTATGCGTGTGTTTGCGTCGACATAGATGCAGTCCGCCTTCAAGTCGTCGGGTGCAGACTCTGCGAGGGCGGCGTGTACTGCGGCGCTTCTGACCTTTACGGCGACGAGGGGGTTGAGGGCGGCGACGGCAGCCTCGAATGGTTCGAGCGCGGCGACCTCGTAGGGAAAGACACGAAAAGAGCCGTCGTGCGTGCGGAGACAGACGCCAGGTGGGAGAGCGTCTTCGTTTGGACGAAACCAGGCGTCGCCCTGTGTCTGCTTGAAGATCCAGTGGAGGGTGGCATCGTATCTGTCGTAGTCCATGGCAGCGACAGCAGCTCGACGAGAGAAAAACGTAGCTTATATGAGGGACCGAATCTGAGATCGACCCAATTCGGAAACGACGGCGACTCGAGTCCTCGTTTCAGCGAGGACGCCTATAAATCTGTTTAATTTGCCGTGGCCACTGCAAAAAAAAAAAAATGTCTCCAAGCGGTCACTCCTGCAACGCGTCCAGCGAAGACGACTCCCTCACAGGCCACCCTCCCTTGTCCCCCCCCCGGCCGTTCTTCCTCGCCTCGTCCCGCCCCAGCGATGACTCCCTGGAGAACACATCCGACTCTGACCGCGACCTCTCCCCGCGGAGCTCCCTTGCAGCCTCCTCCACACGCAAGACTCCCCGCAACCACCGTCGTCGCTCCCAGCTCGCAATCAGCGCACACTCTGCCGACCAACCCGCAGACGACCAGGCCTGGACACCCACCACCTGGTACGACCACCCCGGCCAGCAGAGACCACCCCCATCGGCGTACACCTTCCCATTCGACCCCCTCCTATCGCGGAAGAGCAGCGCCGAGTCTATGCGCGTCGCAGCACCAGCCCGTATGCCGCGCATCACAGACGGTTTGCCCCTTCCCCAACCACCCTTCCTGGCAAACACGTCCTCCAACGCACCTTATCGCTCCTCGACCGGCTCCGTCTCAAATTCGACCCTCTATCGCTCTTCTGCCGCCGCGGGCATCGCAGACGCCGCACCCAGGACAAGCTCCGCGACGTTCCGCACCCCCTTCCTCTCCCCCGCATCCCGTCCATCCAGCACTTGGTCCCCGCCCCCGCAATTCAACGCTCTTCCCTTCAGCGCGCCCTCGAACGCAAACTCAACCACAGCGCTCCCCTTGCCTCCCGTCCAAAAAAAGGCAATGGCCTCCACCCGCTTGCGCGAGAAACTCCGCGACGAGGAAAAGCCCTGGCTTGCGCTCAACAAGACCAAGCTCGAGCGTGCGAGCAAATGGGTCACGTTTGGCTGTCTCCTCGTAGGCGTCGCCGTCGCCGCTTTGCTGGTCTTTCGCGGATACCAGACAGTCCACCTCCTTCAAAACAGCCAGCTGTGCATCGTCCTCAACGACGATTTCAGCGGAGGTAGCCTCGACACGAACAGCTGGTCATTTGATGTGGAGCTGGGTGGGTTTGGGTGAGTGCGACAACAAACATGCATAAAATATGATTCTACATGCCACATAGAAACGGCGAGTTTGAGATGACAACCAATTCACAGAACAACGTCTACATCTCCAACGGCCAACTGTACATCATGCCAACACTCACCAGCGACACCATCTCCGGCGGCTATAGCTCTGTGATGAATAATGCAACATACACGCTGGATGGGTGCACTGCAAGCAACGGTAGGTCCTGCGAGTCCGAAACCGGACTCATTCACTGACTCCTGCCAGGCGTCAGTGACCAAGGAGCATTCGTACTCCCAGGCCAAATAAGGCAATACACCGGAAACGGAACCACAACCAACGGCACCGCCACTGGCAATGCCGGGGGCACCACCGGCAACACCACCACCACTGGCGGTGGTACAATCAGTGGTGGAACAAACTCGACCAACTCGACCACCCCCTCCAACTCTACCTCGTCCTCCGGAGGAGGGGCCAATGCGTGCACCGCCGTGTCCTCTACGCAGGCTAGCACCGTGATCAACCCCGTCATGAGCGGTCGCATCAACACCCGGGGCAAAAAGTCAATCAAGTATGGCAAGGTCGAAGTCCGTGCCAAACTGCCCCAGGGTGACTGGTTGTGGCCCGCGATATGGATGTTGCCCGAAGGTAACGACACCTCCACCCCCGCAGGCACTGGTGTTTATGGTGGGTGGCCAGCGAGCGGGGAAATTGACGTATGCCGAGTGGTCGTTGCTCCGTCGTGTTCGATGCTAACGTGCTTGGCACAGATCATGGAAGCAAGAGGCAACCTGCCTTCATACCCTGCGCAAGGTTCCAACTATGTGCGCTCGACCATGAACTATGGTCCTTTCCCTTCCGGCTCCACACCCATATCGACCGGTAAGCCATACTTCATATCGGCACCACGCTGAACGCGACCGTGGCCTCCTCAGGCGCCAACAGTGTCACCGCCACGCTTCTCAAGAGCCTCTACGGTTGGGTGAACACGAAACAAGGAAACTATGCAAGCGACTTCCACGTGTATGCGATGGAGTGGACAGACACCTGGATGCGGTTCTACACCGACAGTCGACTACAAGCCATGATCAATCTCGACATCTCGTCCAAGAACACGGACTCGTATTTCTTCAACGTCGGTGGTTTCCCCGCGGTGGCGATGAACATGTCGTCGGGCAACTACATCGAGGTTCAGGACCCATGGTCCACCGCCTACGGTGGTACCGCAGCTGCACCGTTTGATCAACGTGAGTGTATCCTCGACGCTTCTTTGCCATCCCCGATGCGACGTCCGTGATAGAATTTTACCTGCTCATCAACCTTGCAGTCGGTGGAACCAGCGGATGGTTCCCCGATGGGGTTGGTGGGAAACCGTGGTATGACAGCTCTGCAAGTACGTCGAGTCCGCACCTGAGATGTGACAGCGGCGCACTAACATTAATGCATGACAGCTGCTATGCATGATTTTGCCGCGGACCAGAGTAAATGGAGTGCGACGTGGCCGCCGAGTGCTAATAGCCGGGCTTTCAGGATGTGAGTGCCGTCATGCCCCCCCCCTGTTTCGGCCCTTAATCGTTGCCCCTTGCAGTGACTATGTCAAGATGTGGCAACTTTGTTAGCTGATAACTTCTTGCCATGGATTTGGACGGACAACAACAGTTTTTGTTTTCTCAGCACGTGTGCTGGGAAACTTGCATCTATTTCATTCATATCATGACCGTGAAAAGGACTTGTTGCACTCAAACCCGTACCGATCACGGTGCTTTATATCATGACACCTAGCATTCCGCTTGTTAGTTGCTGTCTCCGCTTTGCCTAGTCGAGCTCCGATAGATGACAGTCGACTCAAACCCCATGTACGATTCGTCGCCAATTAGATTTTGCATCCGGCGCTGGTTCGCCGATCAAATATTTTGTACACCTTTCTAGTAAAGATGCCATCCACCGCTCATACGCGCCGTATATTCACCGCTTCGGACAGCTTTTCCTTGAAGAGTTTCTCCGCATCGGTCCACACCCGAGCGCTTCGTCGCTCGGGAAGCTCCAGAAGCGAAGGAAGTAGATCGTTGCTGAACTGTTCCGACGCCTCTCGAGGCAGTAACGTAGGCAAGTGATCGATCGATACCACCGACAGGGCTGGTACACCGTCCCTAGACACACTCTCAGCTCCTCGCCATACAGACCAAATCAAACGACTTACGCGAGCGGGACAGCAACGGTCGGATCTGAAAAGGTGGTATTGATGCTATAGATGGGTATGGGATTGAACGGATTGGTGGTATCACAGCTGACATCCACGACGACGGACAGCCTTCTTGACTGACCTGCCGCGTTGATCTGTGCCCCCGTGAGGAATGGAGGAATGGACGACGAGAGATAGATGCAGTTGATGAAGATGTCGACGTCGAGGATCTCTTGGAATGGCCCACCCTTGGCCGTCTCCGCCAAATCCCACTTGAGGATGTCGTCCCTGAGGGTAAATAAAATAAAAAAATAAAAAAACGTGGTCGTCCACGAACGCGACTCACTCATAGAAACCGATCTTGCGAAGGAGATCGACAGCGCCGCGTCCACATCGTCCGAGAGCACCGATCACGAGGGCCTTGACGCCCTGTCCGCTCCCCCCGAGAACCTCCTTGACATGGTTCACCATCGCCGTTTCGTTCGGGTACGGTTCGAGACGACCTAACCTCCTCCCATTTCTTTGCGCGGCCAATGCAAGCGCACCTGCGGCCGCCCCCGCGAAGCCGGCGTGGAAACCGAACGCGGCGACGCGACGGCCGGTGGCGTCAGTGAGGAACTCCAGATCATACACCATACCGCCCCCACGATGGAATCGGTCGAGGACCGACGTCCACCCAGCCTGATTTTTGTAACAATGTGCAAATTGGATGTGTGTGTGGGGCAGGGGATCGTCGGATACGGGCAGCTCCTTGAGTCCGATGATTGGGATGTCGATCGGTGCACCGGGCCATGTGTTGTTTGGAACGAGTTGACAGCCCACGCTGGGGGACGAGGGACGCCGTGAGCGTGTGCACGCACGTAGGTAAAGGGGGAAAACGTACGCTTCGAATTCGGCGTCGTCAAAGATGCGCTGTTGGTCGCGCTCGACGATGATCTCGAAGCCGGCATCGATAAGTTTCTTGGCGGTGGTTGGGGTCAAGGCTGAGCGTCGTTCGAATTCTTTCTTTTCGCATCGGAGCCAGAGTCGTTGGACCATTTTTTTTTTGGGGGGTAGATGGGTGTGCAGGTTCTTACAGACCTGATCTTGGATGATCTACTTGAATGACTCAATCTGATTTGAAATGACTCGATGCAAGTGACTTGGGTTATCGCGAGTCACTGAAAAGGGCAAGCATCAATTAGCCAATCTGTAACTGTACACAGCGCTCGTAGTGACTATCATAGTCTGTGTAATAAACGGTCACGAGTCTAAACTCGCTGAGCGACATTTTATTTTGTACCCACTGTCCCAGCGGCACTAAGATCGTAGATGAAAAGGTCTATCACATATATGATACCGATTGTACTTGGCAGATATCGAAGAGCTTTTCGGCGTCGTTTCCTGCAAAGGGTCGGATGGCCAGAAAGTCATGGATCAAAAATTCATCCGTGTTCGACGTGCATCACCCTGACTGAGGTCGCAAATGAATATCGGGCGGCCCATTGAATGTCACAAAGGGTCTTGGAGCCTGCTCCAAAAAATTACTGTTGACGGCGCTATATTCTCAGGAGATAATCTGTCCAAGTCCGAATATATACCGCGATAGAATCCGCCGCGTACTTGGCGCAGGGAAGACACAGGACAGGCATGGGATTGATAACGGTGTGATACGTCCGACCAGTCCAACGGCCCTAGCTTTCAAGATCTACACCTCACCACTCGTCGTGAGAGGTCTGGACATACTCCCTCCTCCCTTGGTCTGCGCCGATTATCGGTGCAAGTCCAAGAGACACCAGTTCCGCTTCCTCTTCCTCCGGCATCCTCTCCTTGAGTAGTCCTCCGTAATGAGCGATTGCCCAGTAATGACCGACCTCTTCGGAACTATGAAGCGAATAAACTCACGCCCATATCCGCGCAAACCAAGTGACGTACTATTTCGGCAATCCATCGACCTTGGTGAGCGATGAGGGATCCATCGTCAGTATCGGGATGTCGACAAGAACGCGCACAACGAACCTGCTTACCACCGTATTTCACCGCGGCCGCGTTCAGCCAGCCGATCAGATATCTACGGATAACTAGAACACGACCGCGCTCAGTGCTCAGTCCCGGGACCAGAGAAGGTCTGGATGACTTACCCGGAAGCCGTTCCTGACCCAAGAACAAAACGTGCTTACTGTATCCTCCGCGCTCCTCCACGGTCTTCTGGTACAACTCCCGCATTGTCTGACTGCTTGGAAGCTTTGCCGTGTTTGTCCAGACTTTGGCCAGCGCGAGCGTCAAGTATTCTGAGAGTGAAAACGACTGTGTGCCCAACGTCACTGCATCTCGGATGAGCAGAGGTTGGATACGACACGGAAAATTGGCTGCGCACGTCCGATGAATGCAAGAGTGGGGTCCCGGATATAAAACATATCTAAATACAAGTCACGGACGTGTGAGCCGTCCAAGGGGAGGAAAGGCGACACTGTCTTAGCAGAGCCTTCGTGAGGCACGTACGTTGCACCATCGTAGCACTGTGGCAAGAATGGGAACGAGTACCGGAAGCCAGTGGCAAATATCACGCTATCGATTCCCGATAGGATCTAAACATACTGTCAATCGTTGAAACCCCCCACATTCGAAACGAAACGCACAGTACCGTTCTTGAGTTCGACGAGGCCAGATTGAATGGGAGACCCTTCGGATATAGGTAAAAACTGTTTGATTTCCCCAACGAGAGTCGTATTTTGGGGTATCCTGCGCATGTAGTTTTCTAGCCTATAGTGCAACCTGCTCTCTGCGACAGCGCTAAATATTAATGAGAACTGTTAGTCTCCACTTTGGCACATACCAGTGTCGGGCTTGAGTCCCATGAAAGTGTTAGGTCGCAGTAAGCTGCTGAAAGTATTTTACGTCTTACCCGGAACGATTGGTAGACCTTTGCAGCCTGATGATTCACATCCCTGGATATTTCCGACCCACTAACCTGGACCACTCGTCAGCGTGAACTAAAACTATCTGAGAAAATGGCCTACAGATGCACCGACAATGAGCACTGTCTGGTTTGCATATGGCTCAGGTCGCCGATACTGTCTCGAGTGACGGACAAGACCGGGAAATCTCCGTACCCACTCCTCCGAACCAGAAATGGACGGCATCGATGGTGCGTTGTACTTGCCTGTAGCAACGACGACCGCATCGAAATCCTACATGTCGTATATAGTCATGTCACGTAAGATGCAACGCTTGACCAAAGGAATGCAAAGCCTGAGAAACATACTTCGGTCCACCAAGTCGCTCGATACGTGTTACGCCCGGTTGGCTTCAGTGATTTGAGCCAGAGTCTCCAACCTTGTTCTTGCCCAGCTTCGTTGATTCGCTTCTCGATACGCTCTACGCGGGTGTTGTAAGCGGTTGCGGGGTTTTCGTCATTGCTATTGATATTGAGATAGGACGCGTAAGATCGAACGTAGTTGCGAAGTTGATATTGTGAGAGTTCTGGGGTTCGGAGTGATTAGCTAGTTCGACCGAGGAACAAGAACGTACCCCATTGTGTACCTGCAGGCCAAGGCCATCGAGGAAACTGATGTGTGACAGCAGTGATAAGGTCCTAGTAGAAGAATAGCGAGCAGACATATTCTACCTACCTGTTGCAGAGGCTACACGTGCCACAAGAATAGGAACATGAACACATGACCAGGTTGTGTTTGTGTGACGTGGAGGGCTGACGTACCGAAGGTGCATTCGACTTCAAGGACTCCCAGACTGGCTTCGGTGCCTTATGCACCGTCCAGATCTCACCACTGTCCTCAAACTCCTCTGAATACGGAAGGTCGACGCTCACTGGGGGAAGCGAAGGCACAAAGTCGCTGATGGCGGTCGGGGCATTCGGCACAGGCGCATCGAGCGGAACCTCTTCCGTATAGTGCCAGTTACCCCCAGGGACGCTGTCCCGCTCAAAGATGCGAACGTCTAGACCGACTTCTGTCAGTTCCCGGTATGCGACCAGGCCACTGCAAGGTGTACATGAGTGATAACACGACGACTGGTGGACACATGGGAGACCTTGGTCCGGCGCCGATAACGGCGACTCTTTGAATAGGCCAGTCGAAACGGTACTCGTCCTCCTCGGCTGCATCCCGGAACGATGGTGTGGAGAGTGGTTGTTGGACGACGGCAGCTGAAACACCGGCTTGAAGTAAGACTAGCCCAATGATCGGCCGCATGGACACTCGAACTCGATGGTGTTGGCTGGCACACCGACTTGAGGTACTTTGTCTATTTATGCCTTTGGAAGAAGCACGGGACCAGATAGATAAGACACCACACACATTGAGTTTCAGTTGCATCTTCGCAAGCGTCCTAAATTTACTGTATGTAAAACTAAATCAAGACCAATAGACTGCAGGATCGGATCGAGCTTGAACAAAACACGCCGCTTGAATAACAATATATTCGTAGAATTACATGCAAAATTGGCCTGTGTATAATCTACAACTTTTCCAACCTACTTGGGTGAGTTGAGAAACCAAAAAAAATGGTCGAGTAACCTGGCTCAAATGCCTCACCTAAGCACGTGACTGTTGACACTAGTGCCGAGAGCACGTGATGGTAGATAGCACGTGACCACATAAGTCACGAGAACGCAGGGAACTTTTCGCCGCCGTGGGACCCGATGTCGATCTCTGGGAAGCTTCTTGGCTCAGCTCAGGGTCCTTAGCAGGTTAGACGGACACGCTGAGCGCTTTGCATTGAAAGTGTTCAAATGTGGGAATCCCTTTCATGCGTCCCTTCACCTCACATCAAATGCTCTGCGCCTGTGGCACCGCTACCACCACCACATCAGGGGTAGATCCTTTCCCACTGGCAGTCTCTTGTTGAGAGCAATGCGTGTAACGTCTTTACGAAATCTGGATGGCAAGTAATTGTTATAAAGCCAGAAAATCAGAGATCATGCCAGGTACCTGGACGTGCTCAAATGTTGTCACTCCTCTTCGCCCTGCTACTCTGCTTGCAATGGGTCGCTGGAGATGATGCAGCCCGACTCGCCCGTCACCGCAACACTGCCGCAACATCGCATGTTCTCTCTCAGCTCTTGGTAGTATCCCACCCGAAGTTTGCGTTAAGAGACAACGGAGATGGTTGCTCCAACGGATGGCGTGATTTTTTTTTTTCCAAGTTTCCACGTCGCCGCTAACAATGGAATCTGCATAGATGTTTGTCCAAACTTTCCCAACGAATGCGCTCCGGACGGTAGTTACTGCGTATGTTTATCTGTGACGCGTTTAAATTGGCAACTCAATGAAATTATCCAGTGTAACGCGAATGGGAACTGCCCGGACAACACCAATGTTTGTTTATTTCAAGCCTATTATCATTACCTCCACATGTACTGACTTTATCGACTCCACAGTGCTTCGGAGTTGATCAGTAAGACCGTCGCAGTGTCTCATGCTAAAATCTTGACCATCCATTGCAGATGTTGCCCACAAGACGCTCAGACTTGCGGTGGACAAACCTGTTGTGACACTGGATCGACATGCTGCAGCGGCAACAATAGTTGTTGCGACTCTGGCAACTTTTGCTGTAATGACTCCCTTGGTGGATGTATGTGACACTCGTGACAACCAGAACGGTAGACTGACATGCATAAAGGTTGCCCCAACGGGACCTCCTGCACCCCTGGAAAGAATACCTGCACACTTGGTGGGGGAGGTGCTGGGGGATCAAGTCCGACTGTGTCATTGACGGTGCCTACCTTCAACCCAACGACACCAGGCACCATTCCACCCGTGACGATCAGTGGCTTTTCTGTTACTCCAACTTTCCTTACGCCCAACTCATCCACCAGCGCTACCCCATCGAGTATCCCCGCGTTAGGAGGTAGGTTATTAATAAACTACAGGCCGTGCCAAGTGTCTGAAGCTTGAAGCATCTCAGGTACTACTGCTAGTGGCACATCACACAGCTTTTCCGTCACATCTATCGGGAAGACAGCTAGTCTTGCCATGGTGGTCGGTATCATTGTCCTCGGCGGATCTGTCTTGTAAGGAAAATGCTCCACCTAGATCCTTCGATGTTGTTCTTGCTACGTGTTACATGATATCATCCCAAAATGTTGCTATTTCTCATATGCTATCCTTCACTTGCGTCTGTATCTGTTTGTCTCTCTATGTACCCAAGGCTCCTATCACCATGACCAGTCGATCTCATCTATTGTGCATTTTATCCTATTTTAGTTCTGAAACAAGTGCGCAGAAGGTCTTGCAGAAGGTGGAAACAAATCTATACTTCCTTATTCAGTGTGCCATCAAATCGCGTACTGCAAGATCAAAGAATGAGTAGACCGCTTTCGAAGATACCACGAGCTTTAATTATCTCCCACCTGAATGATCTTCGAAACTGGTAGTCCTCGGTCTACAGGATGACATCATGTCAACGTCAACTTAACAAACCCGTTTCATGAACGTGGCGACTCACCAAACTCCATCTGTGATTCAGAAAACTTGATGTTCTTCAAGTTAAAGATCGCCGCAACGGCATGAGGCGCGAGCTGTAGGGTGGTCTAATTCGGAACCTCATCGAGGACCAGAACATGGGTACCATACCTTCCTGAAAAGGTCCTGCGACATGAGGCTATGCAAACAATGGCATAAACAACTCCGGATCACCGCCCAAGAAGCATTCATTCTCACCCCCCTTGCCCACAAATATCTATCCTGTGGTTTTTGATGATTAGATTGGGCGGCGATGGCTACATGCGTTATTAGACAGAACTTTGTAGATAGGGCAGGATCGTACTCCATCCTGAACCTGGTGGATTGGGAATGAGATCAGAACATGCATATTTATTGGTTGATAGAGCTCACATCCTGACCGTGGGCTGCCCTCTGATGGGCTTTAAGCATCAAACGGGAAGTCGCCGAGGGCCTACTCAATGCGTCGTCGATCAACTTCATCAACGCACCATTCCTGCCGTCCTTTTCGGCAATGGCGCTCAGTTTAATCAGTTTCTCCAAGTCATCCTTCCGGCTAGGGTCAGTGTAATAATCAACCACAGCGGAGATGGCTGCAGAAAACAGTAGCGCGGAGGGTACCGTCTCAACAAAGATGTTATATGCAATGGTTCGAATAGTAGAGTGTTGGATCCTCGCCAGGATGTTGGCAATGAATCGGTCGTTCTGCACATTACTTGTGATAACCGATGTGACCAACACGTCAGAAGCACCCTCGAGAGAGATCTGTTATAGAGAGCTGGTTATTCGATGTTCATCGTTTTGATAGTATGAAACCTACTGTCCCCTCGCTATGCCGTTTCAATCGGTTGCGGAGGTAGTACATAATTTCGTTCGTGGCCTTGAGTGCCGCCTGGTACAGAGTCCAGTCACACACTGGGTCGTCGCTGAGGTATATATATCTGGACAACATCAATGATTATTCTATGAATCGAATCGACCTCTTACCTAGTCACGTCAGCAAATAGTTCAAACCACTGCGCTGCCGTGTGTCCGCCCCAAACACTGTCGACCGCAGTGATAGGCAAACCAAGCTAATCGAAACGTAAATCATACGATTTAGGTTGCTTGTCTTGAGACATACTACAAAATTTGCAGCCCAATAGATAGGCACCCGGTTAATGACATCTTTGACTATATCGACGCCGGCGGCCCTGCTAGTACGATTCGCTGATATAGACGCCTCTTTCAGCAAGGTTTTGAACATCCTTGTAAAGGATTCGACAGAGAGAGTCTCTTCCACGATGCTTTTCCGCACCTAGCGGTCGAAATCCGTTATCTGGATACATCTAGCTTCGATGTGAGAACTGACCTCGCTGAAAGCTACCTCAACACCTTTTGTAAGCCTCGACATGCGTTGCCTATACAGAATGTCTAGCTGGCGATCGTTGTCCCCAACCTGACTCGGCCTCGAGAAATCGTAATACACGAGCGAATCTGTTGATCGAGAAGCGATACAAGGGCCCATGAAATTGGGTGTCATGAACGGAAAATGAGCATAGACCGAGCCAGCAGGATACTGGTCCGGCAGGAGACGAAATAAAAGTTTGCTGAGCATTCCTCCACACGAGCCGTCGGAGGTGTCGACCATACAATGCTGATAGCCCCAGGATGTTAGATTGTATGCTAAGTAGTTATTAGAAGATGTGGACGGGATAGAAAGAAAAGAGGTACCGACGGGTGAAGTCTACAGTTAGGAATCGATCTCCGCGAGTCAAGCACACCGCGTCCGCCAGGATAGCACGTGAAATAGTGTATCCTGGGCACAATCCAGCACCCGGAATAGGTGGCTTGGTTTCTTCAGCTTGCAAACCGACCTTCAACGACGTAAGCATTGATCACTAGACATGAGCAATGTACGAACATGGAGTTCCAAATTATCAATATGCCCATAGAGCTCTTCTGCTGCAGACTGTGGACAATTGAGTATAGATAAATGAGCTGCGAGAAGAGTCTTACGTGGATGATGGGGTCTGGGTTCCATTCTTGAAAGGACTCGTATGCTGAAAGAACCGTGAGCGAACAAGGGTTATTCAATAACCCGAGATACCTACGTCGCAGACCAATGAACTTGCGAAACTCGTTGAGCTACGGATATCAATCAAACTGCATGATCACTGGAGAAAGGTTTCTCACGGTGCAAGCTCCCCATCTCCTTCCTTGCTCTATGGCCAAGATCTCTACCACTCTCATCACAGGGGGACAACCTCTAGCACGAAACGCACCGGCCCTTCGCTCGGTCGCATCTTGCAATACCCGGGCGAGGTCTTGGTCAGCGAAAAGACCATCAGGACCTCGTTGCAGTCTATTGCCACAATAAATCACAAAACTAGAAACTATACGTAGATCGTCGAACACACCCGCCGAATGTCCAGGTCTTGACATCGCCAGACGGCATGATCTTTTCTCGAACTACCTTTCTAAACTCCTTGGTAGTCACCTGCGTGAAAAAAATGCATCCAGTTTGTGATACGGGCCACGAGAAAAGACCATACCGTTGCCGGGTTTTTATCCTGAAAGAGGTCCCGAAACAAACCATTCAGCCACTTCTCATCTTGTTCACAGATGGAAGCATGCCAATGATAGAGCAAGTTGAACTCGATTGAAACAGCATTTCCACCTCCCCGAGGAGACACAGCATGATCGCATTCGCGAGATGACTATTGGACGAACCCATGATCACCGCCCAGTCTCCGCAGTCGAATCAAAACTTACTGCAAGTGGGTCGAGGCGCCAAGTCAGGCCGTCTCTGACGAGTCCCAGGATGCTACCGACATAATCCGCAAGGATAATCTGCATGAAGAACGCAGTATTGACCATTCTTGCTCTGTGGTAAATCTCATCATCTTGCACAAGTAGGGAGATCCTCTCGTTGGGCGGAGGCGAGGTAAACGAGCCACGTTCGTTGAGGTCTAGTATTTTCTGCGCGATATACTATCACGGCATGAGTGTGGATACACGCCAAAATATCTAGCAATAGACTCACGTTATGGTGACGGCTGAAGAGCACAGCAAGCGCGCAAACAGAGGGTGGCATAAAAAGTAGACGGCTATCCGCGAAAGCATCATTCCAGATCCTCCCGGTACCGTCCTTTATCCGCATGCTCTCGACTTGCTCCATGTTACCCCCATAGATTATGCTCAGGTCAAGATAGCTACTCGCGTCATTAATCGTCCAATCCAACGTATTCGTGTTGAAGATACTGTGGATGATGAGATCTGCGAATGCGAAAAACAAACTCGACAAGCCACCAGGATGCGGGATAAAGTCGCCGCTGCGCCGACGCAAGAGGGTATCGAACACTAAGCCTGGGTCGGGAAGAGATGGAAGTGTGTGGATATGAGTAGCAGGCACGGATCGGGCGTAAGGTTGACCGGCCTGTCCTAGAGACGGGAACAGAACGTTGTAGTTGGATCCATCCGCACTGCGGAACGCATATGGGACAGTCCGTCCTTCAACAGTGGTTGATGGTATGTTGCGGAAGGTGGAAAGGAATCCAGTGGGAGGATGGGGTAGGTCCTTGTACACTATGGCAGATGTATCAACATCAATATCACTGGGGAACACAGTGGAACTGGGGACCTACATAAACTGATGGCATACTGCTGTGCTATTTTGGCAAAGGCCGAATCGTCGGGAAGGCGCGCCATTAGCACCAAGACTTTCTCGAGCTAAATCATGCTATGAGTTCATCGAATACTTCGTTATATGAAGTACTTGCAAGAAATTCTCTGTCATTGATTGTCCCATGGAGGTTTTCTATAGCGTCTGCGAACGCCGGCTACGCAGCGCATGGACGAAGCGTGAGGGATATGTGCGGTAACGGCGCAAAGACTCACTAAGTCGTCGGCAGTGAGAGGCGGACCACGATGAGCAACTTGCTCGACGTCACGCATACTCTTGCCAGAGAGATGCGCGGCCGAGGCGGCCTTACTTATGCTGGATTGTACTCGAGAGAGCAGCAGCTGCAACGCACTCTGCACCCTTTTCCCGCCTCCGTACAAACCCTTGGGGTGTGTTTGTTGCATTGATGTTGGTTCGCGGGGGGAGTCAGCTTGCACTGAACAAGTGGGACTGGTCTTGGGAGAGTTGAACATCACCTTGCGTGCACAAAACCACTTTCGGAATCGCTGGGTGCCAATATAACGAAATGGCATTCTAGAATCAGTATAGTTGATGGATTCAAGTGTGCGCCAAACAAGCTTGGATCGCTCCAGCGCTGCGCTGAGTCGGGTCGCGGACCGAGATTGCATCCGAGTGGAAACAGTAACCGTCTCTCAATGCTCATAGGGCGAGCAGGCACTTTAAGTTTTTGTCCGCTGGCGCTCATCGGCGGCAGACCGTTGACAGCCTACGCTGTTCTGGGATCTGAGTGCCTGGAAACGGAGAGCAGCCCTAGTCCTGGCGAATGTAATCGCCATACAGTTCAAACTATATTGTTTCAGTTCGTTCAATTATACAACCACGTCACATCACATCTGCTTTCATGGATGTCTTCAGCCAATCGGAATCTCAGGAAACTGCCCGAGTAGCCGTCATTGTCGGGTGTTTCTACAAACAAGGTCGTCAGTCACCATCGCACCTGCACTATGTATGATCAACTAGAGTCTCGTTCAAGAATGATTGCGATGTGGTGAAGGCAGTGGGATCTGGCCAACAAAGACATGATACTATCACAGGCACAGATCCCGTTTAGTGACCACAGTAATTAGAATACGTACAGAAGGTCCCATGATAGTCGTCAGGAATAGATGAGGTAGCTGGAAATTCTACATGACTACGCAACACGAATTTTGCTGCAGAATGCTTGTTAATCGAGAATTAGCAACGATGGACATAGAAGCACGAACCTTCTTCGCTGTCTTATAGAACATCTTGCTCTGTGAGGACAGTGCATTGGAGCGTTCAACTAAGTTATCTAGCTTCTCGCCCCGCTGAAGGACGGACTCGATCGTCTTGTGCTAAATAACCGGTGTCAGAGAACTCGGCGTCGAGATTCACCAATCTAAGCGTACCAGTACGATCTTTGTCTCATCTAGTTCCTGTTGCACTCTCATGATGGTATCCGCTTGTCGTGGATCCTGATACTTGGTGAGGTAAGTCTGAATGTCGGAAAACGAAATTGCCGAAGGGTTGGAGAAGGCAGATTGAGGGACTTTAGCGATGAATTCATCCAGAATCTTGGTCAAGAGAGAGAATGCGGGCCTAACGGGGTACTCCTGGTCGGTTATTATGATGGCTGTGACACAAAGCATGATACGTAGCCAATAGGTGTGAGTCAGGATGGGCGAGAAGCGGCAGATGACCGACCTGCAAGTTGTTCCGCCCCACCACGGTTGAATACATGGGCTGTATAGTTGTTTTCTTGCACGCTTTGACGCTGACCCTGCGCCGTCCTGTCGACCACGGTCTTGGAGAAAAACGTCAGGAACTCATTGATGGAGCCTCTCTGGTAGAAAGAGAAACTCGAGACGTCTGAGGCCGTGCTCAGGACCGTACTCGGTGATCCTGGGGGTGCAAGGACGACAGAAATTGTGAAGATTTTCATAGTCGAAATGGCGGTTGGAGAAAGAGACGTAATTCTAAACAAGCTGATTCAGGACCACAGCAAGCGGGGTAGCACAGCTTAGCAACTGCCAAATGTTTTGAGGCTCCAGGTATGTCTTTGGCCGCGGCTAGTCTCTGGATAACTTCCCTCTGGCTCGTCATATACGCCGTAAAATATTCTTCCAGGCGACCAAAGTTCTTGCTACCGCTCTCACAAAATCGCAGACCGACCACTGAGGTCACCGTAAAGCATTTGAACATACGTCTCAAGACAGATGCTTTCAATGTCTTCCATGACGAGCTATCCGCCTGGTTGTCTCCGAATAAATCTCGGATCTTGAGGCAAATTCTGCTGCGGTTGTATGATCTGGGAAGCCTCGTCGGTGTCATCGGGATACTGTTTGGGTTCTGCCTGCTGTTCCTAACAGCCGCGTCCTTGTCTTCGGAAATCCTGCGGATGCAACGGGACGGTTACCAGGGTGCAAGCACAATCACGAAGCGGGGGCTAGAGCACACCGGTGATACTACTCCATCTATTGCGCCTGCGTCCAATGCGCTGAGGATTAACCCAATTGTAAGCATTCCGTTGAGGGTTTGAGGTGGCCCAACAACAAGTACAGCTCAAATCTACTAGATACCAGGGTTGACTGTTCCTCTCAGTCATCTACCCTTGATTCTCGTGGCATTGGCTGTCAGCCAAATTGTTCACGAAGCTGGGCATGCCATCACCGCAGCACTGTAGGTAGATTGTCAATGTTCAAGACAGGTGGAAGTTGACATTGCAGACAGCCACCGTATACCAATGCTTTCCTGTGGAGTTTCTGTCATGTTTCTCTTGCCGACTGCGTTCGTCACTCTCCCTGCTACCCGGCTTGAGAAATTGTCTCCTCGTGACCGCTTGCAAATCGTGTCTGGCGGGTGTTTCCACAACTTTGTGCTCTCGTGTCTGCTGTTCTCCGCAGCTTGGTCAGGCTCAGGCATCCTGCCCACTTGGATTCTCTTCCAGGATATTTCTGCTCTAGGAAGGCTCATCGTGAACGTCGACTACGTCAGTGTACTGGCCTTCTTAGCCGTTCACGTACTGAGTGGCTGTAGGATTCTCCATTGGCGACACACCTCCCTGTTGGTACCCTGATCACCAAGATAGATGATTCCTCGATGGCGTCTGTGTTGTCGGACGATCCTTGGGACCACTACTTACTTTCCCCCTTTTCGGGCTCTATGCAGGGCTGGTGTACTAATAGCTCTTTTCTAGACAAAGCATTTGGTGAGTGGGCCAAGCGTGTCATTTGGTTGGGTGGTTGCTTATTGTGTACGAAAGCCCCGGCGTGCACCAGCGCTGGTTCATACTCCTGTTTTGTATCCAAGGCGGATGAAACTGTACAATATGAATTAGATCCTGTCCACATATTTACAGACAACTTGGTACGGTGCAACTCTTCCACGGAATGCTCGTCGGTTTCGTCCTGTGTCGCACCTCGTCGTGATCAACAGCTCGTACGGATCTTTGTCCTGAGGAACCGTCCGGGTACAAGTATAGAAGACATAGTCATTTGGAAAGGTCCAAAGGATGAGATCTGGCAACAAGGTACGTGCATAGCGCTGAGCCGTTACGAACATGTTGATGCGATCTCTCTTTTACTTAGTGCAAGTTAGTAGTTTGCGCTCCCGTTTTTCTTTTGTGTCATCCAGGCTCCCAATACTTGCTTCCGCTTTCTTCGAGTGTGTACCGTCGTTGTATTCTCTTCACAGGATAATTGACAAGACTTCAAAACAGATATATGAAGATTGTAAATCTTTCCCTCTACCTCGTGAACACCCTCCCGATCGCGACATTAGACGGGCATCAATCACTCGTCATATTATTGCAGTTCTTACACGGTCCGGTTAATGATGGCTTGCAGAGTATCGATCTTGAGGCTCTCAACAACACAACACGGTTGAGTCGGGAGGGGAGAGTACAAAGAGCATGCAGGACATTCCTTACTTTCTTGGCGCTCCTTCTGATAGTGCTGTGTGGACTCTTGGGTATCATTCGTTGGGCGATGAAATAATATGACCCGTTTCTCGAGGATGGTGTAATTGTCACACCCATCCGCATCAGCTGTCACATCGGTGCGGTCAAAAAATCTTTGTGCAACACCATGACGGAACAGCTTGACGCTAGTTCATCGAATACTACCCATAAAATTCGAACGTTCAACGTTCAACAGTGGTTCACCGTTTGGCTTTCATTACCTGATACCCAGCATCCACGATGGCGCATAAAGTATTCAGGAAGCACGGCAATATGACAGACGTGGGGGTGTTGCATCGCAAGATTTTGGTGGAGTCTCTGTTCGTATGATGTAACTCGTGTATACGATGCATAGGCATACAACATGATGCATGATCTGTGTGCCGTTGCGCATTGAGGCCCTCCGCTTCCTCAAGCGCTCACCTCATTAATCGCGAGAAAAAAAATATCAAGCAGCAGCCGCGTGATGATTTACTTCTTCTTGGCTGGCTGGGCCAAGTCCACAACGCTCAAGCCTACAAGTGCAGCATCGTCACCAGCTGTGCCGGAAACATGTCAAGTGTGGGCAGGCGTACCAGGAGGGAGGCTCTGCTTGAGCTTCTCGGCCTTGTCTGGGTCGTCGATGGAGAGGGTGTAAAGATATCTTGAACACCGGACTTTGAACTTGGTCTGAGCCTTGCCGGTAGGCGTTTTTGCAGCGACCTTCTTTATCCGGGCCTCTATAAGTCGGTCGAGGGAGAGGTGTAGTATACGCAGAGAAAGCGTAGGAATCAAGATGTGTGCGCTCAAGTGGTGAATTTGCTCCAACACTTACGCGTAGCATCCTTCCGCCGCGCAATCTCGATGAATTGTTTGATATCCCGGATTTCTTTAGGCTACATGCAATGTCAAGACACAGACTGAAATATATAAAATGCTGCGTACCATGGCGAACGAGGTTTTGACGTTTCCTATGTGCTGTCTTCGACAGTATCTTGAAATGCGTCAATTGAGTGCATAAGTGGCTGAACTCTAAATTACTAGTTTTGCGGGAAATTCCGGGGAGTAGGTCACACCTGTGACACCAGCCAGTACTCACTAAGTAGATAAAGATCGTCCTGTTCAAATGCGCTCCAAAGGTTATGGGAAAGGGAAACCCTAATTATAAACTATATCATTGTCAAGGGTAACCAGGAAAAGTAATGGGCGAAGGCTACAAGGTAATACAAGACCTAATGATTACATATCGTGGCGAGTAAAAAAGCAATATGATGGGGCGACGCTCATAATAAGAACATGATGGTCGTAAATTTCAGTCGTCATGACGGCTTGAGCCTGCGCGGGGAACCGAGAGAGGAGGCTCCAGATGCGCTGGTTGTATCGCTGATCACAGAAGACGCAGGTCTGTTGATACGACTACGGAGCCGTTCAACCTCGCGCTCTAGGCTAGAGGCATTATGAATATCAGGGGTTACACCAACGGTTTAGCTGACTTACGTCAAAGTGCTTTGTTTGGCTTCTGCAGCTTGTAGCTCAAGTCGACGGTTGACGCGAACTAATTCACTTTCGGAGGATTGCTGTACTATTGTTCAGCGAGGAGACCAATGGAAGCTGAGTCAACCAACCGCTTTATCAAGTTTCTCACGGAGGGATTGGATCTGGGTCTCAGAAAGTTTCCGGTCCTCATCTAGTTTCAAACGATGGTGTTCACTTTCCCGAAGCTGTAGTTGGATATCCCTGACCGCTTTGTCGGAAGAACGAAGTGCCGTGATGTGTCTCTTGTCGTTGGAGGCTTGGGTGAGCTGAGTTGTAAGTTCTTCGATGCGAGCTTGTAATTGGCGAATAGTCGCATTAGGCTGAGGCGTGCTAGTATACGATTTCGTTTCCAGGTCCACGATCCGGAGATTGAGGTCCTTAACTTGCTTCTCCAACTGAGCCTACGGGGGGAGTAAGGAAAACGTCTCTAGAGTATATGAAAGATTTACATACATTTTTTCTGTCCAACTCTGTATTCTCCATGCGAATTTTATCGAGCTCCAGCTGGCTTTCTGCAGCATGGCTTTCTGCAGCTTTCATGCGGCCAAAGGCCATAGAGACGCGATCTTCTTGTTCTTCCAGAGAGCGCTCAAGATCCTGCTTCTCGAGCTGGAGTTTCTGTAACTCTCGATCTGATGTTACCTTGCTCGCGTCAATATGGTCGAGCTTGATGCCCTCCAGTTCCGCCTGTAGTGAGCGCCTTGCTTTTTGGAGCATCGCACGGTCCGCCTCCGCGTCGTTCAAAACGCTCCTTAGCTCACGAACTTGAGAGTGTAGAGAAACAATTTGTGCTTGTTGATCAGACTGCACCGCGGTAGAGGTCTCGTACGCCTTCGTCAAATCTGCGATCTTGGTGTCCAGGCGTTCTTTCTCTCTCTTCCATGCGCCACCATTGTAAATTTCCTCGTCGAAGCGTAACTGGAGTTCGTCGTAGTCCGAATGGATCTTGCGGTTATCTTCACGAAGTCGGGTCATGGTGTCACGTTGTGATTGAAGCTCTGGAATATTATGAGAAACTGATTGAGAAGGAACAAACAAACTATACCTTCACTGAGTTGGGCAAGCTCGGCTGGGAGCAGATGAGTATCCTCTCACATGGTTATCAAAGGGTGATTACCTTGATACTTCTTTTGGGTCTGGTCGATCGCAAAGTCACGCTCAGAAAGATCCTTCTGGTGCTGAAGACGTTCGTCTTGAAGTTGTTGGGCTAGACGGCGCCTATGGATACCAAGTTCAGAGGACTCTCGATCCTCTTCCTCAATCTGCTGTTCAAGTTCCCGGAGTTTGTGTTCCGTGATCTGTAGCCTCTCTTCGATCGCCTTCTTCTCCGCAGCAATGTCGAGATATGTGCTCTCCAAGTCAGTGAATGCACGGCGAGCTACCCAGAGTTAGCTCGTGTGATAGAAAGAGTCTCTCTACTCACCAAACGTTTCTGCCTGTTCTGTCTTTGCCAGTGCAACCTCAGCATCTTGAAGTTTTGCGTTGTTTATGGTCGTCTTTTGCTTGTATGACTCAATTGCCTGCTGCAACTCTTCACATCTAGATCAACTGAGGTCGGTGCTGGGATTAACGACATCACACACCTGATTGCATTGCAATCGCAGCGGCCGAGCTTATCTGGAGCTCTTGGAATTGAGCCTGAAGTTGCCTGTGCGCGTCTGCTTCAAGTCGATCGCCAGACTTCGCTACTTCTCTGGTTTTCCGCTCAGATTCTAGAGCCGCCAGAGCTTTCAACGCCCTTTCTTCGTTCATTCGCGCTGTCTTTTCGATGGCACGAAGCTCGACCTGTTCCATCTTGTTCTCGCGTACGAAGTCTTCGGCCTCACGGGTCAACGCCGACTTTGCCTTCTCCAGAGATCGGATGTATACTGCGTTTTTCTGCAATTCTTCCTGGGCCTCTTTGAGCTGCTGGTCAGTGACTCTCTTCGCCTTCTCGAGCACGTGGACATGCTCAACAATCTTCTTGTCCTGTCTGGATTCCAGCTGTTTGATCTCCCAATCCTTGTTCTTTAGGTCGGTCAGAGCCTTATTGAGGGCTGCGTCCATCTTGGAGAGACGGTCTTGGTCCAAGGCGAGCTCCCTCTTTTGGTTGGTTGCAACCTGGTGAAGCTGTTTGTACTTGGCTGATTCGGCTTCCAGTTGCTTACGAGCCTGCTCCGATTGGCGTTCGAGCGCGTGAGCTCCTCTTTCCAACTGTAAAACCGTGTCCTCGAGCTCGTGATACTTGTTTTGGGATGAAGTGAGCTGTCGCTCCAAGGACTAAAGCAGCTTAAGTTAGACGCACGAAGATGTTTAGTCTATGGGATGGGTACTCTACCTCTTTGGCCTTCACGGCCTCCGCAAGTTGTGAGTCCGAGTCAATCTGCTTCGCACGGAGTGCCTGCAGCTCCGATTCTAATGTTCTCTTCGACTTCTCCATAGCTACCGCCGCAGCTTCAGCCTTGGTGGATTGCTCGTTTGCGGCCCTTTCGCGCTCGAGCAGCGACGCATGTGAACTCTCGAGCTGGGCATATTGATGGCTAACCCTTTCGGCCTCGAGTTTGAGCTTGCTTTCATTATCAAGAGCGATCTTCCGGAACGAGTTCAGCTGACCCTGAGAGTCTGCGACTTGGTGCCGCAAGTCAGCGAGTTCCTCGTCCTTGCTCTTCTCGACTTCGCGTCGGCGTGTTTCCTCCGTGGTTTTCGTTTCCATCAGTGCACGGAGCTCGTCAAGCTCCTCCTGTAATCTAGCTTTGGCAGTCAAGGTGCGATCCGCGTCCACCCTGTAGGCATCTAACTCAGCCTTTTGCTTCTCAGTTAAGGCGCGGATTTCGATGATGTCCTTTTGTAGCTGGGTACGCTCTCGCTTTGATGCAGCGACTTCGGAGGCAAGACGAACAATGTCGTCCTCTTTTTTCTGGAGCATTTTCGAATAATCGTTGGCAGTGCGGGTCAGCTCAGCTAGTTGGTCCTTGGTTTGTTGCGAACCCTTCTCGAGCTGGTCAACTTTGGCGTTGAGAAGTTCCCTGAGGGACGAATAAGTTCGATCTTTCGCGAGTATCGCACCTTCCGATACTCACGTCGTACGTAACTCCACAGTCAACTTGGACTGGAGCTCATTGGTAGTTGCCTCGGAACGTTCTTTGAGACGGGCAAAGTCTTCGTCGCGCTCGGATACCAAGGTCACGAAGTCCTCATTCAACTTGTGTAGTTCGTCTCGCTCGTCGTGGAGCTGTCCCATGTTAGCTTCCATCGTGGCAAGAAGGTCTGCAAATTCGACCTCTTTTTTCTTCCATTCGTTCTGCTCGCCCTCAAACCGCACAAGGTGTTCGGCAGCTTGATCGAACGCTTGCCGAAGATTCTCGTGTTTTTCATCAGTTTCCTTCTGTCGCAGTAGTGTCCGGTCCAGTTGCGAATCGAGAACATCGAGGTCAGCGTGTAGAGCAACAATCTCCTCTTCCAGCTCGATCTCCCGCTGCTTACTCCGCTCGAGTAAAGAATCCTTGTCGAGTGTGAGGGCCCGCTCTGCCTCGAGTTCCTTGACGATTTTCTGTTTCTCCGCTTCCAACGACATTTTCATGTTTTCCAAGATCTCTTTCTCGCGCTGGTCTCTCTCTGCCCGTTCCTTGATGAGTTGCAACTCCACTTCTTTCCGACGGAGTTCTTCGTCGTTGCGCGTAGCAGCTAGCAAGGGCCGGACCTATGGTTGCCTAACGTCAGAAAGGCAAACTTGAAGAGAATCTTCAGACCTTCGTGTAAAGCTGCCACCATGGCCAGTCCCTAAGTTCGCCATACACCCGAGCGTTGCGTTGAATAGTCCGAATAGCGATGGCACGATTGAGAATCTTCTTCATCTGTCTTCGCGCAGAGAACTTTCGTGCCACGGCCTGCAGCCTCGAGAAAACGTCGTACAACAACGCATCTCTGCGTTCTTCGAGCTCGGCGAGCACACCCGCTTTGAAGAAAATTTTCGACGTGCCCACTCGATAAAGCTCTTTGTCGAGCTCCAGAGCTTCCACCATACGGAGACAAGCTCTCCGACCATCCATGTAACCGCGCGGGATAATTCCAGGAGTCACGATCTCATAGCGTTGCCGGAACTCAACAAAGGGAAGTCGATTGGGGTAACCGAGCCTAGCGATCCGGATGCCTTCTAGTACACCATTGCAACGCAACTGGTCGAGGACAAGCGGCACGTCAACCCTTCCTGGCTTCTTGTTGACGTTAGGAACTATACATCGAACGAAATGTGGCTGAGTAGCGTGTAGCTGGGTCATCAGCAACGCTAACTGTTCTTTGTGTCTTTGAGCTACGGTGCGGAAAGCACCTTTCTTGACACCACGTTTCTTCCCCAAGAAGAACCCGACACTTGAAGAGGGCAGATCGGAGAGCGAGCCTGCAAAATCTTGGAAAAGGGTCGCGACGTAAGGTTGAGTGGACGCGGCAAGAACTCGAGTGAGGTTGTCATTCAGTGGATCCTTGTTCTTCTCCAACCAACCATCGGTACGGTACTCAACTCTCCCGGCGTAATGGGTGATGATGAAGCCTTGCTCAAACTTGGGGAGATTATACTTTGTACGGCCGGGGTGCGGTTGTTCTCCTGGAGCTAGATCCCCACTCCACAAAGAATGTACTTTCTCCGTGAAAGTGAGATCCGTGGCCTTGGGCATGATGCACTCCTCATCCAAACAGCTGAGAATACCAATTATGTTGCCACCTCCTTCGATAAGGTCGATTGTCGGCTGCAAGTCAAGCTTGAAGTTCACGTAGTCCCACTCAATGCCCTCGCGAGAATATTCTTCCTGCTCAAGGACGAACATATGATGATTGAAAAATTGTTGAAGTTTCTCGTTGGTGAAGTTGATGAGGAGTTGCTCGTACGTGTTGATCTCGAAGATCTCGAATCCCGCGATATCCAGTACACCAATGAATGTCGACTTGGGTGTTGGCCGATCGAGGGCACGATTGATACGCTCAACCAGTGCACCGAATGATTTCTCATACAGCGTCTTTGAGAGAGCGGCAAGTTCATCCAAAGCCTGTTGGCCGGTCCGCGCTTGTGTGACCCATTCCCTTCCGGCAAGTACCTTGGGGCGCAAGACAGCTTTCGTGAACTCGGCCAGCGGGATTCCCAAGAGGTGACAAACACGCTCCGCTTGAGAGGGGTCGGCCATAATGGCGTCGTCGGCGCGCGTGGAGGTGATAGCAATGTTACCGATGTGGAGGACTGCTGCTACGATCCGAAATAGATCATACTGTTCAGCTTGAGAGAAGCCAACGACTTCGAAGGCATTCTTGGGGTCTAATAAACAAACCAAATTTTTGGCGTGCAAGCAAGAATTCAGACTTACAACGAGAGTATCCCAGTCATCCTGATCATTAACACCATCAATCTCCCTCCTACTCCGGTTCAAGAATTCATAGTTCTCAATGTTCCCAACTAGCAACAGTGAATCTGAAAAGGAGTAAACGATATGAAGGCGATATGAGGTGTTATCCTGCCTACCCCTCAGAGAGCCGCTGGTAGACATCAACTGGTAGAACACATGGAAATTCCGTTCCGCAGGGCTTCGCACAACCACTCGACTCTTTTCCAGCAAGTACCAGTCAATGTTGGCCCCAGAGATACTCCCATCAGGGGCGAAACTAATCCGGATAAATTTGCCGAAACGACTCGAATTGTTGTTACGTTGGGTTTGTGCATTCCCGAAGGCTTCGAGGATTGGATTGGCTTGAATGATTTGTCGCTCCAATAGACCAAGTCGGTCTTTAGCAGTCATGGTACTCCCGGTTCCGGATGTTGACATACTCTTGTTTCTGTTTCTAGGCAACCCGATTGATGGTATCGTTGAGTACGAAGAAGACATGGACGATGTGTGCGTGTGTGATGAGTTGGGAAGGTGAGCATCAGTTGCTATAGCCGAAAGGTACTGAATAACTTTCTTCGTGCTTTCCGTCTTACCAGCTCCCGATTCGCCACTGCATGAATAATTTATCAGTCACGACATTAAGGTTAATGGCTGAACTGAACGAACGTGATGAGGATACTCTGATTCTCGCGCTCTTCTTGCATATTTATCCATGCACGTTCCGTAACTGCAAATATATGTGGTGGGTTTTCATCCCGTCGTTTGTTGCGGTATTGTTGGATAATGGTATCGGTATAGAGTGGTAAGTTCTGGTAAGGATTGATGGCGACTAAGAATAACCCAGAATATGTCTATGGTGTGTGTTAGTCCATGACTGGTAAGACCAACATGCCACGGATGTCCAGGAACGACGCTGCACATCTCCAGGCATTTAGACTGAAAAGTGGGAGCAGACTCACGTAGATTGCTCCAGATCCATACCTTAGACGGAGATTGTGAACAACACTGGCTTCATTCAGAAATGTAAGGTCTGCAATGTCATCCACACGGTCGAACTTTGGAGGATTCATCTTGGATAAAGCATAGAGCGGAACTCGGCGTATCTAGGCGGAAGGTGAGGTAAAGTGGCAAAGCAACCATGGAGGACGTCTACCTCTCCCCCCGAGGACATGATGATTTCAGCGGTCTCTTGGTCCTCTTGATGGACCCAACCAGCTAGGTAGCCCTCCTTCTCGTCCGGTAACCACACCCATTTCTTCTCGTTAAATTCGGCTTGGAGGGCAGCGGCACGGGCTGCTTCTGCACTGTGAGAGTTCCGCAATCCATTCATGCTGATTTAGAGTTGATGGGTCGAGCGCTGACGCGTGCGCCGACGAGCTATTGGTAGAGAATCGAAGGCCAAGCTGGTATCGGGTTCAAGGGACTAGTAGCTCAACAAACCAACTCCCGTTTTGGTAATGACTTTGCACGGGGTGCACCATTCACGCGTTCACGCGCCTCGCACCCGTGACACGGTGCTAAGTCTACTAGTAGTACTACTATCTAAACACTTTTACCCTATTCAAATACTCGAAGTCAGTTATTTTACCGATACCCCCATTATGATCGACAACCCATATTACGTTTCCGACGCTGAAATCCCGATGTAGCCAACCTGCTTTGTGCAATAAACGCGCGTAGGGCTAGTGGTTCCATGAGCAAGCAAGCACAACCTTTTAGTCCGCCAGACAAACGGCTTAGGATGTCGGCCAGAGAGGTGATATCCTTGACAGCCTTCCCGACAGGAACACAGCACTCTGTGTCGGTCCAACGACAGGTGTGAGAAGGAAGGCGGACAACAGTCGACCGGCGTCAGGTATATTGTCCGTGCTGGATAAATACTTTTTCTCGGAGGACAGGCTTGTGATCGATTGCCACCCCCACGTCCAGGAGCCACCCTCTCCCGCCGTCGGGTCCAGCGTCCCATCTAGGTCATTGTCAATTTTGGTGACATCCTCCCAGAGCCAGACTCGAACAAAGTGTTCCTCGGCTTTGGCTATCTCTCCTGCTGAGAGTTTCTCCTGGACAGAAACCAAGATGTCTTCTAAAATTTTGCTCTCTGATTGACGGGTAGCGTCCCTCCATGAATCCTTGACATGATGGCGACCATTCCCGTAGCATCCTTGCACCTCCGCCAGAATTTTTGAGATGACGTCACCAAGGGGGTCAAATGCTTTGTCTTCGCGCGCCTTCGACACAACAGGTGAGGTGAACATCTTCCATCGCAGGCCGTTCGCGTCGCGGATGAGAACATCGCCTGCACTGAATAATTTATCACGCATCCGAAATACTTCGGAGAGGACTTGGCGCTAATACCTTGCGGCCCCGCTAGATTGTCGAACGGAATCTTTCAAATCAGCGAGAACGGACCGCCGAGGCGGCCTAAAAATCACCTGTCTGGTAATCAGTTGGTGTGGCGTGGCGAACAACTGGGAGCGTATCTGGTGGTAGTGATTGCGACTTCTTTGATGGGTAGTATTATCTGTCATTGTGATTCGATCCACGAGTTGAATAAAGACAATCTGACCAGGGGTGAAATCCTTGATGTTAGTAGGTATCGACTGTCGCAATTGTTCTACAAGGAATTCGAGGTTAAATGTGCATGCTGTGGTGACACGTGGGCTCAAACCTCTGACAGTAAACTGTTATAAGTCGGCTACGTACCTCAGATCTCAGAGACCAAGAGAGTGAATGGCAGAGACGAATCCCTTTGAGAACTTAGGGCGAGTCTTGGACCAAATCGTATGGGAAAAAGCACCCCTGGTATATATAACGTTATGCATTCCCATATTTTGTTTTTACTAGGTAACTTCTCGCGCTCGTGCATAGACTCGAACATACATACTTTCACCCGCCATGTCAGATGCCGTGCAAGATTGTCAAGATAGCGTCGCTCGTCCGATTAAATATTGGCTTGATCAGAACCTTAGATGGTGGCTGTAGCGTGACTCGTCTAGATTTCCCAGACATCTCGGACACAATAATACACCACAGCAATACTGAAGCCTCCCAGGGCGACTGGCACAGGTGAGCTGTTTCACCTGTCCTGGTTGGTCTCTTTCATGATGCTGGTAAGTTACAGCACAGAGTTTGCTCGCCGATTGTGCGTGCTGGCAACAGTGGACTCGCAACCAAGTCCGAGTCGGACCGGTCTCAGCGACCAGAGTCGTACTGTGAAACGGTTTCTCGGCGCTTTTCGCTAGGGAATTTCTCGAGGCGGCGTCAAAAGAAGGTAGTAACCCGGAACAACTCGAACCAACATGATGGCAACAGCCTTGCCAGCGCGTGTACAACACGTTTTTATAGGGTGGACCCTCAATCAAAAACAAGATCAATTAGCTCGTTCGCGTTCATGATAAGAACCCTTTGACGTCGCGCGTCTATTGAGTTCTCCCCCCATCAGTTGGGCCACTTCTTCACTCACGCAGCCCTTTATCCTTCCTTCCCTTTATCATGATCGACGGAGACCTTTTTCAGTGGATCGTCGTCCCCGATGATCGACAAGCTCTCCCTCCTGTTGACGAGGACATAATATATGGGTTGAAGGACTTGTGAGTCATCGATCCACATCAACCCAACCGTAGCCTCACGTTATTTTCAGCTCAAGTCTGGGAACCCAGACTAATCTTCCCATCCACCACGGATACGACGAACCAAGCACTGGTTTGTTGCTTGGACCAGACTTATGCCACAATGAGTGTCGAGATGTCGAGATGTCGGGTGCGATCACCCAGTATGAAACTCAGCCGGATGCTGGGCAAAACGCGTTCCTTCCGACTTCTGTGGTGAGTATGGTTACTTTCATGATTGATGTAGATGTTGAGAATCTGCGCTAGTCTCCACTGTCCTATATTTCTTCTTACGCGAGCTTGCTCCCTCCAGCGCTATCTCCGGACTCGTCCCCAACTAGCGTCGCGTCGTCCCCATGGCTGAGGACCCCCGGAACGGATCCGTCGCTTGCTGACGTTGATAACGCGGATACCTTGTGGGACGGCGCGGAGACAGAGGAACCATGTTCAACCATTCACTTTTTTGATCAGGCAGGGAACAGTCTCGAAGACATCCCGTTACAAGTCCAAGAGCTGATGCCCGAGGACATTGCCTGTTCACCTCAACTCGTCTCCAACGCCTCCCTTCCACGGGTACTCGATGCCACCCTATGTGGAAGGCTGGGATCGGTGACACCAACGCCTCTCTTCGATACACCTACCTTTGTGATATCCCCACCTTGTGGGTCAGCATCCCCGACTGAGGTTGTGCCACTTGGACCAGCCCATTACACGTCATTTCCACCCCCCTCGCCACCTACATCGCAGTCTTTGTTCGCATTTTCGCCAGTGACGTATCATCCTCGAGAAACACCACTGCCCGAATACTCTGCATCTTTGTCGTTGTCTCCGCTCAGCACTCTCAGCTGCTTTTCACAATCGCCGAGTGCGTCTCCTAATCCCTCACCCCTCATCCGCTACTCTTCGCTGTCACCCGCAAATTCGCCCCTGCCACTTTCAAGCAGCGATGAAGGAGTCGAAGTGACCGACGCTTCATCCATGTTCGCCACGGTGACTTCGGCGAAGTTGCGGGGGAAGCGCCGCGCGGGGACTCTCGATGACGACGCTCCTCCCTGGAAGATACGCAGACGCTCAAAGGCCAAGAATGTCGATGAGGAAGAATGGAACCCCGTGTCTTTGCGGGTCAAGTGTCCAAGGGCTGTAGTGTCCTCGGAATCCACCAGGCAGACAGGTACATCGAGTAGCAGCTGTCCGCCGGATGAGAGCTTGAGTTACGAGACAGGACAAGGCTCAGAGGAGTATTCTGATGCCGCTCATACGAATTGCGAAATTTGCGGACAGGGATTTACCCGCACGTCGGATTACATCCGTCACATTGAAAACTCCTCGAGCCATCCTGAAACTCGTAAAGTGTGGCCCTGCCCACACTGCGAGAGCACTCTGGGACGGAAAGATGCACTCGCGCGACACATCAGGACTATGCATCCTGGGCAACCTGTTGTTGTCTCCGAAGGCATTCCTGGGAGTCAGTTACGTGGGGGTCAAAAGGAGCCATTTGTGCAGCGGATGAGACAGAGGAAAATGCTTCCGAGGAGGCAACCGAAGGACAGGCGTAGGTACCGTTGACAATGCATTCTATTCTATTCTGTAGCCTCCTGCATTCTCTCATCTCGTGAACTTTGTATATATAGTTCTGCCTTATCCTGTATCGTTTCTACTAGTTTTTTTTTACCTTCTTGCATTGCTAGCACCGGATGCTGGTTGTATCTCTCACTAGAGTTATGACACTCTGTAACGGCCACCGCACGCCACTATTATACTTAGTGTACTGTTCACCCTGGTGTGAGTATCACACGGTGACACACACGCGGTTTAGTTCGATGACATAAGCGTTAGGGATCACTGGTGTGGCGTTTCCGTGTGGTGTTGCCAGTTCCTCTCACTCTCACATCATGGACGGCGCAGCTGCGCATTCACTTTCATCAAATGATAGCACGCAAGAGAATGGCACACACTTGTGGATACCAGAACCCGAGACGAGCAAGTCTAGGAGTGATCCCGCACCTTCATCGTCTCGTGCCCCACAGCTGCTGAGGGAGCGGCTCTACGTGGGTAATCTCAGTCCGACCGTGGATGAGTGAGCCAAAAAACATCAATTGATAATCGGACCCACGCTCTGAATGTTTCAAGATATGCCTTGATTCAGGTCTTTACAAAGTTTGGGAAAATTGCAAAACTAGATTTTCTGTTTCACAAGTCCGGTCTCAATAAGGGGAAGCCGAGGGGGTATGCATTCGTCGAATTCATGAACGAAGCGGTAAGTGGTCGCGCGTTTTCGGTTATGCTACCACTCTTTTGACATGTGTATCTTTCGTTGACACGAACGCGCGTTGGACGGCGGTACTGGCTACATGACCGAAGGTCTCATCCCGGGCGACGTAGGGCTGACTGGATTCGTTGGACATTTAGGATGCAGCAAAGGCGTTACAGACTACCAACGGGAAGCTCTTGCGTGGTCGCAAGTTAGTGGTGACGTTCGCACAACAAGCACCAAACTACGATTCGGGACCCGCATCGTATAGTGGCAGAAGCAAGCGGTCGGATGCCACACCTACCGCGTTAAGTTTAGCGAAAAGCAGTGGGTTTGCACGTCCCGAAGCGTGAGTACATGAATATAGCTATAGCCATGTTTATATCTGGGTCGACTTATAGCTCACTCTAGTAAGACATCGAGCAAAATTGCCATGATGGAGGCCAAACTCCGCCAGATGTCGAGTTCTTCCCCTTTTGCAGAGAGACCGGCACTACCAAGTAAACCAGCTGCACCGCGGAGGGGTACTCTGGAGGGTATACAGACCCAAAGAGTGTCGAGTCATGGGATGAGGTTTATCTCTGGCGAAGATCAGCGGACAAAGAATGAAAGCGGACAGATTGCACACGGCGGACGAACGACCGCACTGCCCTCGATACGCGATGCGGAGTCGGCGGATATGAGAATTCCGCCTTCAAGTAAGCAGCGGAGTATACCTGGCGTAAAGATTGTGAAAGGAGGGAAGTCCGGAGTCACGCCATTGACATGAAGGGTTAGGACAGGTTCGCAATCACCATGCGTATAGCCGATCATGTCTCCTGATTTCATAGCTGAGTTTCGGGTCTGTTGGGGTACCTTTAATTTGCTGTGTTACCGAAAATAGCACTGTCGCTTTGCATGTCAAGCGCGCTCGCGTTGCAAGGTTATTGTCCGACGATAAAGCATTGAATCAAGTTTCATTTCGCTATGGAGGGGCAGGAAGCTTTCGCGGGAATGAATCGGGTCGTCAAAGAATCAATCCACCACGCGCGGGAGGACCAGTGAGATCACGGGCCGGGCCGTGGCATTCATTATCAGTTTATCAGATTAACAATAGAAAAAGACACCGAGCGTAACCAATCTCATCTCCCCTAGAATCGCATGGACCAGTCATCGTGATCGCATTTGAATCTATTCCGCGGGAAATAATAGGTTCCCTGGAACATCGTTCGTACATATGGAGGTTGAGAGGGGCCTTTCGCGGGAACGGGCAGATTTCCCCCTCGCGATTTCTCATCTTTCGTGTGAGTTCTCAACAGCGCACACTGGTGAACATTTGAACCATTTCCCACCACCTGACCTGCTCGACAAATAGTTCTCAGCGGCACTTGAAACGATCGTGCTCCTTCTCTTATATACCCCCCTTGTCATTCCCCTTTCTTCTCCCATCCTCATCTTCATCCGAGATGCCTTCTACACAGGTTTTCAACAGTACAGATGGTGCCGTCTACACCACCTCTAACGGCGCCGCAGTCGCAGAGCCATACGCTGCTCAGCGCGCCGGCACCTTCGGCCCCCTCCTTCTGCAGGGTCTGTGCCGATCCGCACTCTGTATATATGATCTATCTGATTGCGATATCTCCAGACTTCCACCACATCGATGCCCTTGCCCACTTTGATCGTGAACGTATCCCAGAGCGTGTCGTACGTCCACGCAGATCGATCAGTCTTTGCTTGCTCCTCAGCCTAATCATTCTAGGTTCATGCCAAAGGTACAGGTGCACATGGTTACTTCGAATTGACCCACGACCTCAGCGACATTACCTCTGCCAAGCTCTTCACCGAAGTCGGCAAGAAGCACCGTACCACCGCCCGATTCTCTACTGTCGGTGGTGAACTAGGTTCTGCGGATAGTGCCCGTGATCCCCGTGGCTTTTCCGTCAAGATCAGATCAGAGCAGGGCAACCTTGACTGGGTTTTCAACGACACCCCCGTCTTCTTCATCAGAGACCCCGCCAAATTCCCCCACTTCATCCACAGCCAGAAGCGTGACCCCCAAACTCACTTGAAGGATGCTGACATGTACTGGGTATGAGCCTTCATCTTCTTCTCTTTTTTGTTTTCCTGATCAGACACTTTACAGGACTACCTTGTACAAAACCCAGAGTCTGCTCACCAGATCACCATCATGTTCTCCGATCGCGGTACCCCACTTGGTTTCCACAACATGCACGGCTACTCCGGCCACACCTACAAATTCGTCAAAGAAGATGGCAGCTGGGTGTACACTCAGATCCATATCAAAGCCGATGGTGGTTTCAAGGTTGGTATTTACCCCCCCCCCCCCCGTTGATTGCGATTGCCCGATCTCATTTATTTCAGACCATAGACCTCGCCACCGCAACCAAATTCGCCGGGGAACAACCAGACTACGGTCTCCGAGCGCTTTTCGAAACCATCGAAGCAGGAAAATATCCCACTTGGACGGTTTACATCGTACGTATTTATACCCAATGAGTAATCCTGATCGATAAAGTCGCGTTTTAGCAAACAATGACACCTGAGCAAGCAGAAAACTTCCGCTACAGTGTTCTGGATCTCACCAAGGTCTGGCCTCACAAGGACTATCCCTTGCGCCCCGTCGGCAAGTTCGTGTTGAATGAAAATGTTCAAAACTACTTCGCCGAGGTTGAACAGGTCAGTTCGCTTTCATTTTTTGGAGGAAGGTTTAGTCTAACCGAAACCCACACCAGGCTGCTTTCTCTCCCAGCCACACTGTCCCCTACCTCGAGCCTTCTTGCGACCCTGTTTTGCAGTCTCGCCTCTTCTCCTACCCAGATACCCAGCGCCACAGACTTGGTGTCAACTACCAGCAGATCCCTGTTAACCAGCCCATTGTTCCGATCGCCAACTTCCAGCGTGACGGTCCAATGAACATCAGCAACCAGGGTGCTCGCCCTAACTACCAGAGCAGCATTCTCCCGTTGTCATACCTCAAGAACAGGGGTGCTTCCTACGATGTTCCTCGCAATCTTGACCGCGAGCTTAGGCACGAGAGGTGGATCGGTGGTGCTTACTTGGACCTGGCCGAAATCACAGAACGTCAGTCATCCACATCCTCACCACAAAAAGTTATGTGATTGAACTTGGTCCTACAGTGGACTTTGAGCAGCCACGTGCGCTCTACGCGGATGTCATGAACGACACCGATCGTGCACACCTTGTCCACAACGTCGTCGAACATGTTCGCAACGTAAAGAGCCCCGAGATCAAGACGAAGATCCGTGAGTTTCGCTTGAGCATTGTGGCTTCTGTTTATCTGACTGTCTTCAACAGTCTCCTACTTTGCTTCCGTCCATCAAGAACTTTCCGACCGTATCGCAGCTGGCCTTGGTCTCCCAAGAGCTGGGCCCCTCCCAGGAATCAAGCCTGCCGCTGAGGCTCTTCGTTTCCGCGTTCAGCAAGCGTGAGAATAGTTTGTCACATGGATATGTATCTTGCGGATCCAGCGAAATTGTGTGTATTGTACTACAAAGAATGAGAGACTAGCAAGTTTACCTTCCCAAAGTCTAATGTACAATTCACCGCTAGTCCAACGATGATCGTAGAGAGCCACTCGTCATTTCACTGCGAAATAATTTTTGACACACGGATTCCGACGGCGCCAATCAGTGGGCGAGAAGATGAACATTTGAATCGGACCAATAATCGCACACCTAGGATGTTGTCCAGTAATCCAACGAAATTATATCACAGACAACTCTACAGATACAAGGAAGAACAAAAGATGACCGAGTTTGGCCGCTCAAGCATTTCCGATGCCTTTTGGAATTTTTCTTGTAGCTCCGAGTTTCCGATGACTTTTGCAGCCTGCGTCATTTGTCGCAAAAGTTCGCCCAGTCGTCTGAATACGCGGATGAGATTGCCTTCGAACTGGTCCGTCAACTGTGAAAAATCCGTGCGGGTGAATTTACAAAGCCGAATCATGGTCATCTCGAGGAGACTACCGACCTTGCAGATGTCTGAAAAGGATGCCCCACGACACCACTGAACTACTGCATCCATGAGCTCCACTTTGAACGATTGAACGTATTCGTCCTCGACGAGAGGCAGCTTTGACTCTTGAGATACCTTGGCAATCCGCCGAGCCAGCTCTTGCATCACACGTAAAGGTGCCGCGAGCTCCTCAGTGAGTCTTGTTTGTTGTTCGCTCTGTGCTAATGTCAGCCAACAGATGGATCCGTAAAATATGGGTAACAGCTACCTTCTCTGTGAACACGAAACAGCTCAGTAAGCTGGCACATTGCTCCGGCAGCAGCGTGTTAAAAGCGCCGTTGAAGATCAGTTCGGTGAGCAACAGCTCGTCGCCAGTGCTGATTTCACATGCGACACGACCTTTCATTTCGGCGATGTCTGACGAATTCGTGAATCCCAGCCGTCGCAACACACGTTTTCGGCACTTGAGTTCCTCGAGTTGCAGAACATCGTGCGTTGCAAAGATCCGTTTCTTCAATGCCCGGATGTTTGTTTGCGCCATCTGTTTCTGGGCATATAAAGTATACAAGTGTGGGAGGCGAGAGTCTCTGTGGAGTTGGCTCGAGTACAACTTTTTTTCCATGACCTCGATTTTCTGATAAAAAAACGCTAGCGTCAGCGGCGATGGATGGCGCGCACCAATTGTACCCTACTTTGACGAGGTTGAGGAATTTTTCGTCTTTGATCCCCATGTTCTGGATTGGATCGAGCAGCGTTATCCCATCGGGGAATCTGCGCTGCACTTCCAACACACTCTTCCAGATGGTTTCTCGAGCTTGGTCTTGTCGTAGATCTTTTGGTAGGAATATTCGAATATGACTAATCGCCTCAACTGTCGACAACAAAACTGGGACGACAAGTGGATTGCCCTTGTGGTCTGGTGGGCAGGGCAGAACACCACCCGGTGTTGGCGTAGTGATGTTCCTGTCTTTGGGAAGGGCAGCTCCTGTGTCACAGTTCAAAAGAACGTCGAGAATATATTGTTCGTGCGGAGGGACCTCGTCGATCTGGAATTCCGACTTCGTCTAGGATATGCGACTTGGAGAACGGATCGCGAAGTACTGGAGAGAATATAAACTGACCTTTGATTTGATGCGTTTTTGAAAGTTGATAACTACGCCCCAGCCAAAGTCGGCGTCTTTGTGCTTGACTCGGACTAGCCGGCCAGACTGGAGAAAGGGTAGGCTGTACGTTGGATGCGTAGTGACCGCTCGGAAGTCCTCCACCATCTGATCAAGTTGTTGGCGGTAGTCATAGTATGCGGCCACGAGGTGCTCGTCTGGGATATGTATCGAGTCCCGCCGTCTTTCCTCTGCCCTCAATTCTGAATTATTAACGTGAGCGAAATAAACGACAAGCGACCAGCGTTTGTACGACGAACCTTTTTCCAACCCTGGAATCCCAGCACTACTCTGGAACTGGAAGAAACACCGTTCGAGCATGTACTCGGGACTAATTCCTTCCACCTTGAGAAGATTCAAGATCATATTATACCCTAGATGGAAGGCAGAATCGAGTCGATCAGCCTCTCCCTTGATCATCGTCTTTGCAGAGGCGGGTTCAAGTTTCTCGTCACACATCATAATGACGACACCACGGTCATCTAAACCACGACGACCCGCGCGACCCGACATCTGGATATATTCCCCGGAAGAGAGGTCCCGGAATTCACGCCCATCAAATTTGCGGGCCGCCGTGAACACGACAGTCTTTGCGGGCATATTTAGACCGATAGAGAACGTTTCGGTGGCAAAAAGGACTTTGATGAGGCCTTCCTGGAAGAGAATCTCGATGACCTCCTTTAGGATCGGTAGAAGACCGCCGTGATGGATGCCAATCCCACGCTTTAAGAGGGGAAGGAGGTTCGATATCTGAGGTAGATTACGATCGTCTGGCGAAAGGTTTTCGATGGCATTTTGGAAAATATTCGCGACCAGTTCTTGTTCATCATTAGAGTTGAATTCGAATTTGGACAGAGTTAAAGCCAGGGCCTCGCATTCTCGTTTGCTAAATGCAAAGACAATGACAGGGTTGTAATTTTTGAGCATAATCATTTTGATGATCTTGGAGACGTCAGAAGACCCTATGAGACAATGAGGAAACCACAATGTTGATCGTGGGGAAGCATAAAAATACCTTTCTTTTCACCACCCTTTTTGGTCTTCCCTTTACGTCCTTTACCGCCGTGGGGGTCCGCAGGATCTTCACCCATCTTTTCCTGTAGGGTTCCCATTGCTTTGCTGAAGGTATCCTCCTTAAACTCGCCCTTCTCGTTGACCACCAGGTAAATACCTTCACCACCAGCGGGGAAAAGGTAGTGCTGCAGGGGTGTAGGCCGGAAGTCGGTGTACACGACATGACATGGCTGTTCGTGGGACTTGCAAATCCACTCTGCGAATTGCATAGCGTTGGGAATGGTGGCTGATAGAAACACGTATCGGACGGTGTGAGGGAGTAAGATGATAGTTTCCTCCCAGACTACACCACGTTCTTTATCTCGCATGTAGTGAATCTCGTCGAATATAACCCACGCTACTTCTCGCATGATTTCAGAGCCACGATACAACATGGAACGCAGAATCTGACACGCTGATAAAGAGTGTGCTCCGAAGCATAAGAGGGCACTCACCTCTGTCGTCATGACCAAGCAAGTCGCGGATGGGTTGATAGTAACATCTCCCGTCATGAGGCCCACGTCACCAAACTCGGCAAGCATCTCACGATACTTTTGATTACTGAGAGCCTGCACAAAGTCAAACGGTTTGTTTCTTAGCGTACACAAATGTAGATTCAAACTCGCTCACTTTTATTGGACTAGTGTATATTACACGTTGCCGATTCAGGAGACATTGCGCTATGGCATACTCTGCCACCACTGTCTTACCGGCACTAGTATGCGCCGACACCAGGACACTCTCATTCCGCTGGATAGCATACACCGAAACCTGCTGGAACGGATCGAGCGTGAATTTGTATTCCCGAGCGGACTTTGAGGGAGGAATATGTTTTGCGATAGGAACATAGTCGTAGCCGGGAGGGATAGCAACTTGATGCCGGACCTGTGCAGCATGAGAACGGACAGTAAAGCCTTGTGGCTTCACAAACCTGATGTCGAAGTTCCAGTCTTGAACCCTCTTCGACAAGACCCGTCAATCCACCACTCGCAGCCATCTCACGCTTCGCCTCTGTCTGAAACTCATCTACCACGACAGGAACTGGGCTTGCAGCACGAGAGCGTTTCACAGGTCTTTCGACGACTTCACCCGACGCCGGTGGCAGCCAACCCAGATCGGCATTACCAGGACTCGACTTTCGCTTCTGACCCGAGGTAGATACGGGAACAGAGGGAGGTATTGGTGTCTCGTCTACAAGCGCTTCATTGTCGCTTTCATCCTCTGGTGGGGCGTTATCGAGGAAAGAAAACAAATCCGGCGCCATTGCGAACAATGAAGGAACTTGATCTTGTGTTCAACCAGTGGGATATTGGTGCTGTGATTATGTAAAGGATAGACTGTTCCCACTGGGGCTTGTACTACTAGTAGTACTAGCAGGCTGTCTAATACAAAAGTATCGGATCTTAGGCTCTACTGTCTACGGACGGGATTTGATGTTTTATCTTTCAACAATGGTGTCGTAGACTTGTAGCGCTCTCGTATTCGTCGACAAGGCCGGTTTGCGCGATTAAATACTTAAGTCTAAGTTGGCTGCTGGCTGCTCGCGACGCTTATTCATCAACGTCGATGTATTGTATCCAAAGCAGGCTGGAATTGTCTCAAAGTATGTGAGTAGCCGCAATGGTGTTGCAATACATTCTGCTCATCGGTCTCGACGGTGACGGCAGCGGGGACTCGGAACTCACTAACTCCCCGTCAGTTCTCTCGCGGCTGGCCCGGAGTACACTCCACTCTGAATTCGGATCTTCATATCGCACTCATCGGCAAATAACACATCGACTCTCAGCCAGTACATATTTGGTGACGACAAAACCAGCTGGAAACTTACGACAATGGAATAAAAGACTCCGAGTGATCCTGCGGACCACCGATTTGTTCCGGCAAAGTGACAAGGTCAAATGAGACACTCGGTCTTGTTTTGAGCTTAACCATTTGACTCCGAGGTTCTTGTCCAGGTGAACGCCGAACCAGCCTATAAGAGGTTTCGTGTCACATCGGCTCACAATGTGAAAGCATTGAAAACTTCCAATGTCGTTCTCTCTTCTCTCAGTTCTCGTCGCGCTCTGGGGTGCGGTGACGATCTACATTGTGCGCAATCGCCGGTTGCGAACTCGGTATCCGCTCCCCCCCGGTCCAAAACCTCTTCCTCTGATCGGAAATTTGCTCGATATTCCCTTGAACGACGAGGCTGCGACATACAACGCATGGGCTAAGGAATATGGTTTGCTCCTACTTCGTCGACGCATGCAATTTCGATGCTAAAACCTGCTTAAGGGGACTTGGTATATGCCAATGTCATAGGACACCGCCTGCTTTTCGTCAACTCCGCGCAGATCGCAAACGATCTCTTCGAGAAGCGATTTATCAATTACTCTGATAGAAACAAGCTACCCATGATCAATGATTTGTGAGTTTCTTTCTGACAGAGCAATAACAAGGTTAATTCATCATCAGAATGGGCTGGGACTGGAGTTTCGGTCACATGCCGTACGGTTCGTATTTCTATGCGATCGCAGAGCGCACAGATCAGTGATGGGGTCGTCTGATTGTACAGGAGAGCGCTGGAAAAAACATCGCAAGATGTTTGAGCGCCAATTCCGGCCTGCTGTGGCTCCGACTTACTGGCCCCTTCAGCGGGATGAAGCGCATACACTTCTCAGAAATATTTTGGACACCCCGGAAAACCTCATTGAGCACCTTAGGCAGTGGGCAGGCTCCATTCACTTTCCGTTTCACAAAGCTAACTACCGCACAGAAATTCAGCGGCGGTAATTATGAACGTGATCTACGGAATAGAGATTGCACCAAGGGGGGACCGGTATGTTGATATCGCTGAGAAGGCTTTGGAGGGAATGGCGAAGGCGGCAGCTCCAGGAGCATTTCTTGTCGACGTCTTTCCTTGCTGTGGGTGTCTCTCCGGCGGGATGGTACCCAACTGACTATGCTTCAATAGTGAAGTACGTTCCGGATTGGGTGCCCGGGGCAGGATTCCAGCAGAAGGCTGCAAATTGGAAGAGGTGTGTATTGGAAATGCGAGATGCTCCCTTCGCAGCTGTGCAGAAGGCATTGGTTAGTACATATTTCCAATCCGATGTAGGTTAAACTAACCCATTGAAAGGCTGCGGGAACCGCATCACCATGCTTTGTTACTCACCTCATGAACGATTTGAGTAATACCGAGGACGCGAAGGAGCAAGTTGAGATAATCAGAGGGTGTGCTGGCCTTGCATATGCTGGTAAGATTGGATATTGATGTCAGAGTTCCGACGTACTCATCGCAGTCCGTAGCCGGCGCAGAAAGTGTAAGGAGATGGTTCCAGGCGCAAATTCAGTATGCTGAATTCCCCTTAGACTGTTTCTTCATTGTCGTCGTTTTTCTTGGCCATGGTTCTTCATCCCGCCGTCCAAGCCAAGGCACAAGCGGAACTGGACTCTGTCGTCGGGTCTGGACGCCTCCCTGACTACAACGATAGACCAGCTATGCCATATATTAACGCCATCGTTAAAGAAGTGCTTCGGTGGAATCCCGTAGCTCCGCTTGGTGATTATTCGCCGCTGATGGTGATGATCAACGGGGTTGATGTATTCTTCTTCAGGTCTTCCCCATATGGTCACCAAAGACGACATCTATAATGGATATTTCATACCCGCTGGAACGACGATTATCGGCAACACTTGGTCAGCTCTTGTTCTTTGGCGAGACCCCAGGTCGAGATAACTGAGATCGGCTCAATACAGGACCATCTTGCATGATAAGCAAAACTATCCCCAGCCAATGGATTTCATACCCGACAGATTCCTGAACGTTGATGGAACTGAAAACGAGGAAGTTCTCGATCCTGCGACAGCGGCGTTCGGCTATGGACGACGGTAAATTCGAATATAGTCTTGCTTTCGTAGAGTTATTGATGCCCTCGTGCGCAGCATCTGTCCAGGCCGTTTCATGGCAGACGCAACGTTGTGGATTTCTATCGCATGCATCCTCACCGTTTTCGACATTCGCCCTGGCAAAGATGAGCACGGTGAGACAGTTGAGGTCAAGGCAGACTTCGAGTCTGGAATGATCTGGTAGGTGCAATGTTCCGGTGCTAGAATTGTCACCGCTCAATAAAATTGATTCAGTCACCCAAAATTATTTTCTTGTGCCATTTCTCCTCGCTCTGAAGTGGCGAAAGCAATCATCAAGGAGACGGCTATCCTCTCGTAACTACTCTCCTTTCTTTCTGCTTTCTGGCGAGAGGTGTCTACGCTAAAGACATAGTGGTACGCGTAGCCTACGATTGTTTCTCGCACACGGTTATCTTTTTTATGAGACCTGTACCCAACCGTTCAATTTCGTCCAATACGGATTGTCGGTTGAGTAAAACGGCATCTCTTTTGTCCTTTTCCTTCGACTTTCCCCCCTGTAACTTCGTGAATCACACGCGTATGGAAACATAGATGATCTCACCTCCGTGGTTGGCGTACTTGAGAAGCCTCCCAGAGCTCTGAATGGACGAGTTCCAGACACATGCAAGAGCCAAATTGCACCGACACGATGTCCGCCGTAGATGTCGAAAAAAAACTTTAGCGTGTCTGAATATGTCGACTGGTTGCGCCGATTAGGTTGTGTAGAAATGGCCAGAAGAGCACCTTTGCGCACCTGCAAGTCGTCGAACAACATGCGAACCGGATCAAACCCAGGGCGTGACACTCCGTCGTCATCGGAAGCGTGGCCCGAACGACCTCTCGACCATACCAATTCATCTGCGTCGATGTTCTGATTGTACCTGGGTAACACAGTGGGGTCAAGTTCGATAACAATATCGTAGTCATCGGTTGCATGAGAGAAAAGCCGCTGCAGGACGCGGTAAGCACCCAACTGAACCAGTTGAATGTGATTCCCACCTTCACGTTGTACGGATCAACGTCAGTTTCCTGTAGGATCTTATAAGCTTCCTTTGCTAGCGCACATAGACGGTGTGCAGCTACGACATCCGGACCACTTGAAGTCCACATTTTGCCGCCTGGGTCCTCCGAAGATGAAATGGTCCATACACCTTCCTTGGAGCTCACAGCTAGGATGGAGGGTTCCGTTGGTGGACTATTATCCTCATACAGAGGGACAAATAAAGGATTCTCGGGTTTCCAGTCCTTTAAAAACTCGATTACCAGTGTAAATCCACGTTCCTTGCTCCTCGGTATGCCGACAGCCGTGTCGGATAATGTCACGCTTGTACCGACGAATGGGCGGGCACATATCATCTCCACTGCTTCCTCTGATACATGGGTCCCAAGAAGCCAGTGGGAGGCGAGCCAACGTTTAACTAAACGGACTGTTCCAGGGTATGCTATGTATCGATGGGAAAGAGTGGCGATGGCGCGGTGATGTCTGGGAGCATGGATAAAGCGACGTGTGTGGAGATCCAAGGCACGACGCGCCATGCGCGGGTCTTTGGAGGGCTGAGGATGAGGCTCAACAGGTGTTTTAACAGATGATATGAGCCGCTCGAGCAGGACTACTTCTCGATCATGACATATTCGTGCGGAAAACGCCCAACCTTCGGGGGTGAGTATCTCGAGCGAGGCGTGATCCTGGATGTCTGATTCGCAAGGCTGTTCATTATGCACAGCCGCGCGAAGACCGGGGTTAGTTGTCATTAGAGCAGATGCAATCGTTTCGAAGAACGCTAGTTTAACCTTTTGGATGGCATGTAAGTCGTCCGGCCATTTCGAAGACTTCTCAAATTCGAGGACGATAGAAATATGTGGAAGGTACCGAAGCGGGGTGGGGAGTGCGAGAGAGGAAGACAGCGGAATGGGGAGGGGGGTAAAGGTGCTTGTGTATCGGAGATATTCGGATACGGGGCTAACATTCAGGAGGGCGAGGGGAAGCTTCTCATCCAGGGATTTGAGATTCTTGACTATACCATCGAAAGCAGTTAAAGCAGCTTTGAATCCTATGGGTGTACCGGAATGTTGGTGAAGACTTGCCAGGTGATCTGGAAGGCGAAGCTTCCCATCAAAGGGCGTTGCGATAGTCTGGATATCCGCAATCGGAATTCCAAAGTGAAGACATAGGAGGTGGCGGACAATGGACGTTGGAATGTGCGCTCTCTCATCGGAAGTTTTCACCTCCCAGACAACACTCTCAACTATACGACCGTCTTTAAATCGACGTAACTCGGCTTTGTGGCCCCACAGCTGACGGAAGTCCTTGGCAGCTTCAGTATCTTGTTCCTCAGCGGTGGGACCATGGTCGACAAGCCTAAATGCGTCTTCGGGGCTGTAGATGAGTCCTATATGGATAACAGATATCCGTGGAGGACTTGACATTTCGGAAATACTTCGTACACTTGATGATGGGTGGAAAATTGCGACAGCCCGTACGCGGTCCCCAAGACCTCGTCGGAGGGTCCTCGACATTGCTGCAAGGAGAGCGCTGTCGGGTGTTCCATGCTCAATAAACTCGAACGTTGATTGGTATTTCGATAAGCGCGAGAGATCAACACTGTATGGTGTCAAACGCCATGTTTACAACACGCAATGATTAACTTGCCGTATAACCGCATCGCAGCGTTTTGAGAGGTGTGTTTCGTCCTTGAGAAAGACACTTGCGAACACGTCATCTGTGCCAGTAGAGTCGTTCAGTTGTTCGAGCATTTTCCGTGCATCGTATTGAAGCTTTATTGAGAGGGTCATTGGGTGTTGGCGGACATTTAGCAACCTTTAACTATACCATGTGAAGAGACGTCAAAGGAACGTCGACCAGGTGATTTATGGTGGAGGTTGCGTCGACAAAGACAGCAGAATGGTTGGATGAATATGCTTCTGGTGAGAACTAGATGAATGGTCATGAGTCTTGCGTCAAGGAATACGTTTTTACTCACCTTGTGTCCATTAGTAGACTTCACGAATGCAGGTGCATTCTCAAATTCTTGTTTGGCTGACAGACCAGTATAAGGATGGGTATAGGATGGATGCAAGAACAAGGATCTTACCCAAAAAGTCTAAGGAAGCTCGGAAGAGTTGATATGAACTCAAACCTTTTCCAACAGATTTCCTTCCGCCAGTCTTGCCCTTTCCAAGGACAGGAAGAGGCTCCTCTCCATCAAGAAGGAAACCCAATACAGAGGCCCACCACGATCCCTTTCCTTCAAATCCGTGGATGCAGAGGGAACCTTCGCCATATCCTCTCTGGTTTGCCCACACCCGGAGCAATGTGTGGGCATCCCTGAACGCCGGACTAGATTCCATGAGGGCATTGGTTGACAGCAAGGAAAGTTTTGGGAAAGTGGAGAGAAGGATGGCCGTGTTGTAGATAGGTGTGGATGGTTTCGACATGGAAAAAAGGGTATCTAAAGCTGGCTGAACACGAACATTGGAGTGAGAGGGAGAGAGACGGTGGAGAGGTATGGGATGAGATGGAGGGAGTACAGGGATAATGCGAACTTCGGCATGCGTTTTCGAGAAGTCGTGCAAGGTCCCTAAACACCCTTGTTAAGCTATGAGGGATCGAGTCACAGAATTCTCACCTTTTCGTGGACGGAGTACGAGAACCGTCTGCCGTGGATCGCTTAGGGCTGCTGCGTAGAAAGCATCCACCTGGAAGGAGGTGCGTATCGATCGCGCAACTACGGCGAGGTAATAAGAACGCTTGTGAAAGTATCGAGCATCTAAGTAATCTTTCTCTTGGAACAGAGACTGCGGGACAGATCAAGCAACTTATGTGAGTAACTCCGGGAATGAGACGTACAGAGGGCATCTCCATGGACAAGTCCACCCCAAAATATTTGCTGTCCTTCTTCTTCACACAGATTTTGTTTGCCCAGCTACCTACGACATGGACATCTGAGGGTGGTTCGAATGCTACCGTCCATTTCGTTTCTTGGATGGGATGTGGCAGCGCAAATGGTACTGCGACACTGTCTTTCGACAATGCACGAGCAGCGATGAGAGGATTTTGTGGTTGGATAGATGGAAGTGATAAAAGATGCGATCGAAGAGTGAGGAGGAATTGGTCTAGAGATGCCCTCTGTGATTCCCTGGGCCTCACGTTCGGGAGCAGGGCGTCAATCTAAGTTGGTATTAAACAAACGGGTGCATATGCAGGGAATACATCGTGCACACCTGAAGTTTGAATGAGTTCGACTGATACAAATCCGCTGCATCTTTCAACGCTCTGAGTTCCCCTCCTATTGGGAGCTTATGTTTCTGTGAAAACGTCAGTCGAAATCACAGGATGGTCTGCGAAACAAGGACCTTTGGGATGTCCGCATCTAGTTCCACCTCTTCTTCGTCTGATTCATCTTCGCGTTTGCGCTTCAAGTCGGACGCCATCCAAAATTCCAAATCAAAAATTTTGGGCCACCTGAATGGCACCGAGTGAGGAGCAATAACGCTTTACACCCCTCTCCGGGGGGTACCTTTGCAACATTTATGCACGACGCTACTACTAAGTACTAGGTACTCCCATTGCAAGCTGGCTAATCATCAATAACAATAACCTCCCCAGAGGACTGCACACGTGAACTTGAATATCCTGGCGGGACTCTGAGTCTACTGCGTATCCGTTCTTCCTCTCCGAGATCAACGTCTATGATGTCTGGTTCCCTTCGTCGTTTCCTCCCAGATTGACGCGGGGGCGCAGAGGCTGGGGTAGGCACTTCCTCACCCATATCGTCTATCATTATGGGCTCAGACTGCGGTTGTCGCCTGATGTTTGAAGAGCCACTGGTACCGGCTGCGGCGCCTCCGCTCCTGCTGGGTGGGGCTGTTTGCGTGGTCGACGCCTTTTCTTTGCCTTTCGTTCTCTTGCTGCTCGATCCGGGAACCGATGTCAAGGCCGATGCCAATTGGGGTGGCGGTGATGGTGGTCGAGCGTACAATTCTGTCCAGCGTCTCGCAGTCCGGTCGTGCTGCGCTCGGTTGCGCGTATACTCAGTGGCAATCGAGGGAACTAGTAACCGAATGCATGACCCTCAGTGGTTATACAGAGAATGTGGTTCTGCCGAGTCTTACCTAACGGGTCATCTGTATTAAGAGAACAAGATGGAGATATGCCCGATGAACAGAGAAGAGCAGACGCACGTGGATTGGGATCAGTGAGGAGTGATGAAAGGGAAAGCATGACCTTGAAGAGTGACAACGCGGGGGACCAGTTCTGTTTGAGGATGTCAATACATATGCCTCCCTTGTCAGAAACATTCATGTGGTATATCCTATCCCAAAAGTTGGCGTCCATACGACGACGAATAATGGCCATTTTTGCTTACCTTGTAGCAAAGGTGACTTTGGGCGCTGAGAACCTGGGCGGGGTGAACACTAGAACCCGTGAATGGCAACTTAAGACTCACGGATAATCATGGGCAAGTTGAATATCCACATTATACACACCTCCTTCGTATGGACTGCCTTGCGGTCCTGGTATGGTGGCTTTCCAGCGGTAGAGACTGTCCTGGGTGGGTGCGAGGGTGATGGCCCCGAGGTCTTCCTTCTGCGCGTCAGCTATCTCACGGTGGATACGCTTCATGGTCATCTGGAAGACGGTCAGACGTGACGCGGGAGAATGTCTGAGACTTGCCGAAGAGGACGATGCGGGTGGCATGGCTGGTTGTGAGAACTGATCGAGTTGTGTCGTCGTACGTGCTGGTCTTGCCTGAGTGATTCAGAGTCACGTGCGACTTGGAGGGTAGAGTCATGTTACATTTCGTTCTCTCTCACATACTCAATACTACCACCCACGACAACCACATAACCATGGTCACCCGAATATCTGCAGTTGCCTAATCGAAAGTACAGACGCACATTTGATGTTTGGAGAATCAGACTCAGAGAGCCCGCGAGTACCCAGCCCATGGGACTCGCTCACCCCTACGCCTTCGCCTCCCAAGCACAATGGAGTTCAGGCGATTCCAAAACTCGTCCCAGAAGTAGAGGAGGTATGTATGTATTCTTGCATCCTCACCTGTCTCATAACTTATCTGTCGTCTCAGGGTAACGTCGAATACAAACTCCAGCTCCTAGGTCCGTCCCCAGCTCGTTTCGCCCGTCTCGTCACACAGCTCAAGTGGCGCCTTCTAGAAGGCGGCGGGCAGGCGTACTATGAGCTCGGCGTCGCTGATTCCGGTACCCTAGTTGGACTCCCTCGTCAACAGCTCGAGGCATCCTTGGAAACTCTCGAAATGATGGCCAGCGAAATAGATGCATCCGTCATCGTAGTCAAGGAAATAGAGGTGCCTCCAGAGCTTTCAAACCTCGCTGAATCTCAACTTGAGAGGTGGGATGGTAGGAGGAGCACCAGGAGGAAAGATTTGTTGAGGATGATGAAGCAAGACGCGTCCCCTATCACGTCTCCAACCGAGTTTGAAACTGAGCTCTCAAGCACTGATGTCACGGATGCAGATGAAAGTACTTGCCACTCCCCGACTATTCCCCCAGCCGTTCAGTTGAGACCATCCCCATTCCCCCTTCCCTTCGATCCACCCCTCGCTATGCTCACCTTGGACGTCGGTGAGGACATCGCAGACTACGCTGATTACGAAGCTACAGATGGTGACGTCCCGACCGACTTCGTGACTGAATTCTCTGTCAGTCTTGAAATCTCCTCTGTGTACAAACCTCGCCCAATGAAGAAGCGCGCAACCCACGTTAAATCCCCTCCGTCCCACTTCGAGTACGTGAACAAGAAACTGAAGAGTAGCCATCCACTATCCAAATCCATTGATACCACCCGTTATACTGGAGATCCGATGGCGCAGGACTCCTTCGAAACCCCCTCCCAGCCAAAGGGAGCGAAATCACGAAACAAGCGACGAGAGTTGAAGCATAAATCCCTGCTAACTCATGTCTCCACTCATCGTTCCGCCGAGTCACCGGCCAACTTCGCTGATCACCATACTGCTCCTTCGTGTTCCATGGACGAACCTAATTCATCTGCCCTCGAGTCTCTTACTATCGCTGCTGTCGACTCCCCGACCGCTGACACGTTAGGAACACTCGCGATCACATCCAAAGAGCCACGGCTGATCGTGGAGGCGCTGGTTGTCAGGAAGTTGTCGTTGCATGAGGCTTTCTTAGATTTCGAAGGTTTCTCGCTGCAATGATCGGGGCATGATTTACTGCAATCTGCAGCTTGAAACCCCCTAAGAAACGTTCTCAAGATTCCCACCATTTCCCTGTTATATAATATTCTTTTTAGCTTCTGAATGATATTATCTATTGTCCTGCATACGGGGGACACAAGTGTCTCCGGTGCAAAACTGTTCCAGTATAATCTTCAAATTCAACCATACCAAGAACCACCCACGTTCTCGTGGCTCATTGATCAAGCGTCCCAGGTTTAGATTTAATAAATGTATATATACATATCATGCCCTTCCAGGTACAACTTGAAGACGCACTCACTATACCTCGCAACCACCTTTTGTAGCACGCATACACCCGAAATGAGGTGCGGATGCGGTAAGGATTTCTGTCAAAGTTTCGCTAGGCGATGGATTCCCAAACCTTTCCCGCTGTATCTTCCATCATGCTCCTCCATACTGCCCCTCCGGAACCGTCGGCTTCTAGTTGCTGTGCGCTTGCTGTCAGTGCGTACGGCACGCCTCTATCCCCGCCAGTGCTAACGCCTTCCACAAGTGGGAGCTCGCCAAGGATGGGGACCCTAAGTGTGGAAGCGATAGAACGGAAGGCATCAGGGGAACCGAAGAGGTGATGTAGGGTCGTGCAAGAAGGACAGATAAAGTACGCTTGATTCAGAATGGTTCCCGTTATCTATTTTGATATATGGTCCTGTTCAGTATATGGAATATAGAGCTGAAACAGGACATACGGGGACTGAGATTTTATGAAACATGGAGATCCCGCGTCGCACGTCTGCGAGAGCAATGTCTTGTGGAGTTGATATAATTACAGCACCTGTTTATGCAAGGTGTAAGTAGAAGCAAAAAACAGAGAATGATGAATATGATACACCATTCACAACAACCAGTTGTCCGAGTGTCAAGGGAACGTCGCCCGTCCCTGGTGGCATGTCGATGACCAAGACATCCAAACCAGGACCATGTCCGGACTCTCGCCAGTCGACGTCAAAAAGCAGCTGTTGCACTGCTTTCTGAACCATTAAGCCTCTCCATACGATAGCGGTGTCTTCTCTTGGTTTGCTCTCGGTCGACTGTGGAAGAAGGTATCCCATGGACATGGTCGGCAGTCCATGGTTCATGACAGGTAACATTGCGCCGCCTTTTTTTAAAAAAACCCGACGTAGTGTAAAGGGTAATATGAGCAATGTAAACAGGGCTTACCAGATGTCAAGACAGGTTCATCTGAATGCTGAAGACCCATCAACGTTGGTATGGATGGGCCGAATATGTCAAGATCGAGAATGCCAACACGAAGGCGACGTCCAAGGGGCGGCGGTTTTCGCATGGCAAGTGCGAAAGCGAGATTCACTGGATAGAATAATCCATAAGCAGCCCATGGAGAGGAAGTATCATACGGACCGGCGACCGTACTCTTCCCGACACCACCTTTGCCACTGGCAACTGCGAGGACCTTTGAGACGTGTGGTATGGGTCTCTTTTGGATCGGTCCACCTCGACGGGGCATCTGCGGAGCTGAATTGGAGCGGGGAGGCAAGCCCTACTGAGAGTGGGTCCAGCAAGCATGCAGTTGAAAAATAGGAAACGTACCAAAGGGTTCTCATGTAGGCTGGTGAAAGCAGTCGAAAACGGCCTCGGACAGAACTGGTGTGGAGGAAGCTTGAACGTATGCATCCCGTTTGAGCTTGAAAGGCACTTCCACTGTTCAGCTCATCGCCGAGGACCCCAAATACTCTGTTTGGAAACACACAGTGCTCTCAGAGACTAGCGTAGCATCCAACTTGATAGTAACTCTTGCATCATATCATGGTGAGGGATCATTGCATGGCACCATCATGGAATGGTTACTGAGCAGAGACAGGAATCATATCCTCTCGCAGATGCCCCACCGCCTCGATACGCTGTGGAATCCGATGATGAGGATGAGTATAACCCACTGCCAGTGGCATTGTCGCCGCCGACTGGATCAGACCAGCCCCCCGAGGTCAAAGTCGAGTTCAAGTCCATCTACGGTATACCTTCCAAGAGACCCCTTGTCTTTGCATCTGGCGAGGCGGGTGTGAGTTGGGCGAAATTTGTTGGCAACTTCGGCGAGCAACAGGCTGGCATCTACGTCAACAACCTTCCAGTTCAGATCCATTCCTTACGCCTGCACGCGTGGTCAAACTGACGTCATGTAGGTAGGGTTACTGTTTCGTCCATCTTGGACGAGTGCTGTCATTGTCGTATCCGAAGCTCAGACACGCACACGGCTACCGCTCTTCACAATGACCACATACACTACGGCTATCATCGAGCGCTTGCAGCCAACTAGGTAGTCCTAGTTCTCAAATGTTTTGAGCTATTGTTCATGATAGTCCACCATTATCTAGCGTGGCTATTTTAGATTCTTACCCAACTCAAGTATACATATCACCGCGAGTGATTTCGCAAGAAAGTGCACCTATTCGTTATCTTTCCATTGGGGAGAAACCAGTCCCTGTAAGTTGTCAAGGATACTCATACGACTGCTTCACCTTTGACCTGACGAGTCTTCTGTTAGGATTCTGAACTAGAATTATTCTCCCCGCCGAACCTCTTGCAATCAACTACTGCTTCCCTGCTGAACGAGCTATTCCTACGTTCCATAAGTGGAGACCCAATTCAAGATGCCACCGCTATCGTACTTTTACCTTCTCCAAAGGTACCTCCACCTCTACCAACGACGTTTGACGGGAAGGGAGCTGCTTGGGATTTTGCAGACACGAACTGGGACAGAGAAACGTTGGAGAAGGCTCATAAATGGCTCTTTGCAACAGTTGGAGAAGATGTCACAGAGCCAAGTTTACGGGCTCGTGCCGAGTCAGGGGTAAGGCCTCCTCTCTCTGCAAGGATAACTCGTACCACTCTTGGGGAGCTAGGTGAGGGGGGCATGTACATATGATGTTGTCACATCTGCAATACAACACAACCCGGAGTGGATATCCGTCAAGTCCATCCGCATTCTGAACGGAAGATAGAAGTGAGGTTTCTTCGTCTGATGGTCTTAATTATTTGAGTGGTAACATGCTAATACATGATGAGAGTGACAACCTTTATATAAACTGCACAACTACGAACGACTGTCTGCAGTACTGATCCTGAGCTGACAAAAGGCTGAAGGGACATACAAGCTAAAACGTACGTAGTCTCATATTGCAGTGATTGTGGGAATACATCTTTATTGAACGTACTGAAGTCTATACACACATTTATTAATTGCACTACGGTAGCATGGCGTCCATGAACAAAAATAGGCATAGTAAGTGTTGAATTGTACATGAGGCCTTGAGGGTCCGTAGTAACTGACATCTAATACACGTTAATCATCTTCCGACTCATAATCGTCGTCCGAAAGATGCTGGGGCCTGGTACTCCCGTCCGTCAGCTCCATGACAAGTTGTTCACCACTCTTCAACCCTGCCCCTACGAGTGATATACTCGCAGTCCATTTGATTTCTTGTCTAGGATAGGGGAGTACAAGTTTGAAACCCCACCAAGACTCCGCGTCATCTGCCTGTGATTGAATATAATTCTCGAGCTTTTGTAGGTCGGGCCCTGACCCTTCTAAGATGTGCTCCGGGTCGGTCTCCGGTTGCAGGGAGAGAGGTAGCATCTGTGTATCCATAAATGCATACAGTTCCGTCAGCGTAGAACTGGGAGAGAACGTCCGGACAACACGGGTATTCCGTGGTAGCTTGAGGGCAAGACGAATACCATTTGCGCCTCGGTGCTCAGTCGGGACAATACATCTTCGCATCCAACGTCGATATTGCAACCTCAGAGTCCGGAGATTTGCCTGCTTCTCTTGCTCCAGTAGCATCCTCTGCTCCTCCAGACAGCGAGCCACCTTCTCCAAGCGCGAGCGCTCCGCTTCATCTTGTTGCGCCCGGATTCGGGCTTGAATACGCTCGCGATCGCGTTCCGCTGATTCCTGAAAAGCCTTGTCTTGCTGCTCACGGATGATTCTATCTCTCTCCCGTTCTTGTAAATGCGTCTTGAGTCGCGTAAGGAACGGACTGACTCGAGGCAAAAGTTGATGTTCAAGATGATGCACGAGTGTGTGAGCAGAGGTCGGTCCAGACTCTGGGACCGCGGGTCCATGGTGACGCGAAAGAACAGTCAGCACGGGCGTTGAGGTGGAAGAAGACGAGCTGGAGTGGTTCCGGCGGGGTTGAAGCGCTATAAAAGCGACAAATGGGTATGTTGTCGCCTGTAACTTCTGAGCAGCTGTGCGTGACACATGTTAGTTTCAGTCAGAGGAGAGGAGAGGAATACGGCTAACCGTCCCAAGAGTCTTTGTCCCTGATATCTCCACCCCATACGACAAAGTCATGCTCGCTGAGCATGCGGACGAATCCTGGGTGGGTAAGGGTTGATCTATCGGCAGGTAAGGTGTAGGTTCGTCAGTAGAGGAAAATCGCTGACCGTTTGAATTCTGCAACGTCATCATGTTCAGCAGAAACGAGGATTACACAGGCTATCCTCCCTTCTTTCTGGCAAGTGTCTAAGACCTCCTCGTATGCCCCATCAAAGAAATCAGGAAGAATCTTGCTCTCATCCGCGGGATTTGTGGGTGGATACGTATGCCGTTTCACTGTCGGCTGTCGACCACCAAGCCCCGTTGCTGTCACAGCTGCAGACTTAAAGTTGAGAGCACCGGTTTCCTCCTCGAGGGATGTGATCCAGCGGCGAGTTGCAGAGCGTGAATCAGGATATGCTTGCCTTAGTATTCGGTAGTTTGTGCTGAAGTTGAAGGGGGATGTCAACGACGGAACCCGGAGAATCCCAGAAACAAAACGCAGTATTCTGCAGACCAGGCCAATCGGCAGGCACAAAAGTGAAAATAAAATACGAGTCACAGAACGCTGTGACTTGTAGAGATGGGAGTTTAGTAATATAGAAAGGTGTACACATGAGAAATCCAAACCTCATAACCTCGCTGGCCAGAATTCTCCAGCTGTACCTGAGGCGTTTGTCGATCCCGTGAATATCGGCCGACGTCCCGGACTTCATCCAGTTCGTTCACAAGTAAGTCGGTTGCACGCTATGTTGGAATTAGCTTCTGCTGCACAGCCGATTGGTGTACTGTAGCACTATTACCTGGACGTCCCAATCGAGGTTTTGAAGCACATTCATGAGGACGTCCACGTCGTAGTTGTGATGACCCAAGATTCCTTGGAGGTGCTCAAGGGCCTCTTGTTGACTTGAGCTGAGTTGTTCCATCCGTCCCCGCGCTTTAGAAGAGGAGGAAGTTGAGAAGTTGGGACTCCCTGAACCACAACCATCAGGGTCGGTTTTCCCACGCCTTACTGTCTTTTTCGGCTAAGTTGGTCGCGTGGGAAATCATGAGTCAGAACATGCTCTGACTCGTACATCTGCAAAACCCCAGACTAGAGGAAGCGCCGGTTCCGGCAGTAACCTTGTTTACAGAGAATATTGCACACGAGGTGTTGATAGAGGTAGTCGCTGACTTGCTAGACTGAGAATCATACAAAAGATGACAAGCAAGGTTGAGTATAGATTAAATTCAGAGAAGGTAATTCAGTGTTTGTTTGTAAATCAGATACAAACTAGAGGAGACAGGAAAGAAGGCATGATCATGAACATGGAGCAGCAGGACATAGCGAGAAAGGGAGAGGGGGTATACAGAATGAAAGGCATAGCAAAACTGGATAGGGGGGTTATGCACAAGATAGAGTATATCAGTTGTTGAAGATGAACTTATCAAATGTTGAACATGAAGGATAGGAAAGGTGGAACTGAGAAGTGGTCCAATGTCAGGCATGAGACTTGTGCCCAGGAGAAGCCATGCTTACATGGACACATTTGAAGGGGCTGCTGGGCACCACGTCTGGATGTTAAGAATGGACAACTCTGATGAAACTCTGAAGGACCGGAGTTACTTGAGGGTGTCGGGACTTGGCTTCACCTTATGTGGTGCGCCCTTGCTTGAGTCCGATGTCCCGGATTTTGAAGACGTAGGAGGATCAGAGGTTTGGACTCGACATAGTCGAATGTCAAGTTGAGCAGAGGGTTGGAGTGAGTCATCGAGACTCGGACAGGAGACAGGAGGAGTGTTCAGAGTTGATATTCGAACTGACTTTACAGGAGTAGTACAGAGGGTTTATATACGATCAGAACGAAGGTATTAGTAACGGAGTTCGTAAGGTGTAATGAGTAACGGGACGGAGATGGAACCTTGCCGGAGCAGTGCTCCTAAGTGAGACAGACACTGGGTCGGAGACAACTATAAGGCAGGACTAGGATGGATGAAGAAGCATAGGTTATATACAAAAGGAGAAGTATGAATACTATAGTGAGGGTGTTACAAGTCCGAGGATATGAGGATGTACTCTGAGGGAGAACACGCCGGAGTTATGGACAGAGTGCTGGAGTTGGACTTGTCGAATTACACGGGATATGACACTGGACCACAAAGGACTTGTAACCTACGCAATAATGTCATGTACACATGGCATTTGTTTTTCTTTATGAAGTGATGTGTGACTGTGAAATGTACTTTGACCATGGCTCCTCTGAGGGATGAGTCATATTGAGAGGAAGGAATCAAACACCCATTGGTATCAAAGGCAGGGAGGGGGCAGATATCATGGGTTTCAAACAGATCTTCCAAGTGGTGAACAGAATGCACGGAAACAGGCCAAGATTCCATTGCAAACTTGGGTGAAAGAGCATCATCATTTGCATCTACAGTGTAAGGATAATATTAGTTATTAGCAGTTAGGAGAGGGGGAGGAGTTGAAGTGACTGACTCAATGTCAAGGTATCGTCATCATGAAATAGGATACTATCAGTATTGGCAGGAGAGTCGAGACCAATAGGCTTCAGCTACATGGACACATGTTGAAAGGAGGGTCAGAACCGATGAGTGGTCAGTAACAGTGAGTGTGTGGTAGAAAGTGAAGGGCTTACTTCAAACAGAGCATGAGTCAGTTTAAATTGAGATTTTCCAAGATGAAGGGATGTCAAACTAGTGAGTTTATCGTTTTTATCATGCTTGATCAGTTTCTTGAGCCCATGCAGGTTCTCAATACAAGTGGAAAAATTGTCTTGAGTGAATTGGAAAACAGAAGTGAGAGGTGCAGCAAGGTGGCAATTGAGCTTGACATCTTGAAACTTGGAGTTGAATGAATTAGCAGGATTGTAATTGTCATCTGGGGTGAAATAAAAATTGTTGCAGGCAATCTGATAAACTCCTTATAAAATGAATTCCATGTCAGTGCCCCCTCTGAGTATGAAGATATCACTTGATTTTCCAGTGCAAAATTCGACATGTTGGAGTATTTGAGGTGAGCTAGCATATCTAGTGAAGATGTCAGGTGCCATTAGATGTTCACAAACAGTATCAGAAGAGATAGTGTCATGGGATGGGCCAGCTACTGGAGGTGGGGAAGTTGATGATGTCTGGCCTGGAGGCTGGTCAGGAAGAGGTTTGTATTTCTGGGTCATAACCTGTATTAGTTTGTTGGTGAAAAACCCATGTTTATAAACCATAGAACCAGATTATCCAGACAGGAGTGTTTATAGGCACAAGGGCATGATGTAGTATTTCAACCTCTGTTGTATTCAATAGTGATTGAGCAGCCGGTGGTGTTGGTGGTGTGTCTAGCTTGTGAGGAGAGAAATTACTGATTAGGTTGTAATTTAGTGACAAAAAAAGTCCATGGTAAGGGGTGCAGTCTGACGGCAGAGGTGTCAAAGGTCATTTGCAACAAGCAAGCAGTAAAGGAGATGACGAGACAGAAAATATATCAAGGCAGATCAGCATTGCAAGCATGAATAATTTGATTTCAGACATGCACTGACAAGAACTGGTTGACAGGCTGATGAAACTCAAGGTTGAGAAAATACTTCCTGACGGAACATTTGGAAAAAGATTGAATGTTTTACCTTGGAAGAAAGTTATTGAGCATGTCAAAAGTCTGTCAGAACCTATTATCAAAACAATCCAGATGGCTGCACTTGAGAAGGATGAAAAGGTTTGGCAAGCCAGACTCCACATTAAATGCAACACACTGCAGATTAGGAGGGGACGAGCAAAGCAGAAGGAAAGGATGAAGCAGGAAGTTGGAAGCAAACCCCATGAACAAGGAATGGCAGCAGCTCAGGCTATGATGTCCAATGCAATAAATGACAATATTGTTGAGCAACATGATGTTTAATCAAGATGAGATCATACAAATTTCATGGTGTTGCCCACAAAAGACAAGCACAAAGCATGCTACTGTGCATTTCTTGATACCACATTGAATGAGGCATTGTCACAGTCCATTTGTATAGTATGTGCCTGGGAGCTGTGGACAACTGAAGGTAGTAGTGCGTCAAACAACGTGATGTTAAAACTTACTAATATTTGTATAGGGACTGACTATAGCTTATCTGACATCCTGAATATCCAATGTCTTGTCCTGACTGAACTGCATGACACACATCATCTGTGGCAGGGAAAGTTGGTGTTAGTAGAGCACATCAAAGTGATGGAGCAAAATCAAAGGAATGGGTGTGTGACAAATGCTCATGGGTGTTACACACAGATCAAGTCCCAAAGCTGGCACTTGCCAATAATATGTGGATTGGCGAAATCCTACATGAATTGGCCATTCTAACACTCCCTGAACAGTTGCTGATATCCCACAATTATCCTCGGTGCTATGTGGTCAAGTTATATCCACGCAACAGCTATGTTTCAAATCCAGAACATTTGCAGTGCGGCATGTCTGGCAATGTTACCTTGTATAACGTGAATACCAACTCCATTGTCAAGATGTTGAAAGGCCAATTGTTGCCATAGTCTGTAGTCAATCTGACATCAGTGTTAGCAATAACATATATAGGCAGCAACAAATTACCAAAGTCGTGGCTCAAGTCAACATTCCGTGTCCAGCGATGTGCTGTTTACAAGGCCCTTGCTTGGTTAAAAGTGAACAATAGGATGTATAGAGATATAATCATTTGTCCAGAATAACTCATGCAACTTTCTGAAGATGAGATACCATTGGAGATATCAGTGGCTATTTGGTATGAAGGTGACAAAGAAATAGTTGCCAGGGAACAAGCAGGTTACATACTAGAAAACGATGTGCAGGAAGGTGAGCATGTCATGATATAACATGTGATGTGTGTCTGATTGAAATAAACATCACAATAATTAGGTGAAGTTGGTTGAAGTGTAATAGATATAAACAACATTGAGGGAAATGAAGGTTGGGAACACTATCAATTTGTGATGGCAGAAACATCAGTAACAATTTACTTTTGCAGACAATGACGTGCCTGGTACAGAGACTCCCAGAGTTTATAACAGAACTGAGACTCATATAGAGAGACAGGCAATCCCCCTACAGTATCTAGGAGTAAGCGATACGGAACTCAATCAAGTATCAATGGATGAATGCATGAAGTTTGCACTTGCCAATACAGTGTACATGGGATAGCGAGGGTGGCTATGCTATCAGACATGGGACCAGGCCAGTAACTGATTTTGGAAAAGGACGAGGCAATGAACCAGCACCAAAAGACAACCAGTGGCTACATATCCAACTCTATATTCATATGGTGTAGGTGGTCTTGAGATGAAAAGGAGCATACAGTTGGCTTTGAAGAACACATTCATTGGGCACTACAATACCACGACCGTTAGTTCTGCACTCACCACACTTTCCCATTTGTCTGTTTCAGCATTGTACAAAAATAGGAGGCCTTGCTTTCTGTTCATATACAGATGAATAGAAGGGACTTCAAACGTGATGCTCTGGCCATCCATTCTTTGACAATCACAGATCTGAGGGTAGCAGAGGAGGGAGAGGCAGCTCACATGCCCATCACAAACCCACATGTCAAATCACTTCGGAAACACGTGTTTACATCCAGCAGTTGCGTCAGAGGCTCCAATAAGATGTGAGCCTCATACTGTGGCCAGGTCTGGGGTACATGTTTACACCTTCACTCTGGATTACAATTAATCCAGGTGATATCCATGATCCCATACTTCAAGTTTTTGCAGGCAAAGAGATAGGTATGAACAATTTCAATGCCAAGATGGGTCCTGACAATGTCCATCATGCATCCAATGTAGCATGAGATCCATATGCAGCAGTCAAATACTTCTTTTTCAGCATCAAGACCATCCTATGCTGTTTATTTGGTATTGATGTCACAAAAGATCAAGTCCACATCAAGATGGGTCTTCTAGGCCATTTGAGTGCATATTTTTGAGTAGTGGAAGCCCAGGGTTGAGGTTCACTGCGTGTCCACATGCTACTCTGGCTCAAAGATGCACCTAATGCAGAACAAATGCATCACCTTCTTGAAATAGGACAGTTTCATGAACATGTACAGAAATACATCAAAGAGAACATATGTGCCCATGTAGATGGCTTCGACGAGGCATCAATGAATACCACACAACGTAAAAGTCAACTGGGATACTCACGACCACCTGATCCTGTTGGAGAAGACTAGAAGAAAGGGTTTGCAGATTGTCTCTGTCGTGTGGTCTGCTCATAACAAATGCATACATGTATGCGGGCCTTGTGTCTCCATACAATAAAGAAGGTCATCTTGCTTGCAAACGTCGTGTACCATGGGAATTATCCACCACAGATGAAATTGATTATCAGAGAATATACAAACTTCATCGAACCATGCCATTCATAAACAATTTTCGCCCACTAATCTTGGCAACACTATGTTGCAATAACAATATCAAATTGATTTCAAATGGAGCAGATACAAAGGATGTCATGTGGTATACAACTGGATATCAGTCCAAGAAACAAGGAAAGAACTTCAATACATTGGCACTTATGGCAAGATTACTATTGTATCACAAAACACATATAGATTCAGACAGTCTCAACAATATCCTAGATTGAAACCGGCTTTTGGTTTTTTGGTGTCAGTACACAATCAATCAAAGAAATGGAGATGTCAGGACCACAAGTTGTTGCATATTTGATGGGGTGGGGTGACCATATATGTTCCCACCATTACGTTCCTCTCTACTGGTCATCCATTCAAGGGCATCTGTGAACAGTATATGATGAACTCAAGACAAGGAAACAAAAGTAAGTTGTTAAAGTTGTAACAAAAGAATGACATAGGAAACATGAACAGCGATCTATATTTGTCAAGGAATCCAAACAACTTACAGTTGGGCACACCAGAGCTGGGACCAGACACAAGTCAAGAGACAAGCAGAGATGAGACTGAGGTAAGTGAACAGACAATCCAGTCAAAAGGTGTATGTGTTTGAAACTCTTGGTAATAGGATGTCATAACGGTTGATATCCACAATAACAGAAATTTACATGCACGGTCACAAATAGAGGATTATGCCAACCTGGTATGGAACTGGAAAACTATTCATTTTTTTCTTTCATTGTTGACACATATGAGGAGTACATTCCATGAAAAAAGCAAATGGAAGATACCAAATCAAACCAAGGGGCCAGTGGCACCCCACAAACATGATAACATGCAAGGCACAGCTGGATTCCAAATGGCCAGAGCCATTACCTCTCAGATCATTCCAAACATCTATCACACTGCCATGTCATACGTAGTTCAGAACACAGTACTCTGTCCAATATCGTAGGATTCTATTTTCTTAATGCAAAGGAAGAAAGCATGTGTGAACTATATCCTGCATCAATACTGGCCTTGCTCCATCCATGGCAGTCATTATGAGATATCAAACAACAAGGGGGCAATTTCCAGACCACATTTAATGAATTTCTAACCTCAGCATCGCAATGTGATAAAAATCTGTTACAAACATTACTTGGAGCCGAAAGACATGAACAAACAGGAGTCACAACAATAAACAGAGACAATGAAAACGAGGACGAAAATGCCATGCCAGTCGATGATGAACATAAGCTAACAGAGAGAGATTTGGAAGCTTACAAAGAAATCCAAAAGAACCAATGTGAGGAACAACATGGAAAACTAGCCATTTCAATTGCAAGATCGAAAAGCATGATCAGTGACAGCCAAACCACCTGGTGTAGTCAGTCCACAGCTGTCAACATAATAAGTGGAGACAACTACAAGAACCTAGAGAACTGGCAAGCATCAATGGCAACCAATGCAATGGATCTGAACAGTGGAGAGGATGAATGTTACCATGACAATAATAGTTCAATGGGAGACAATGGAACTGTTGCAGGTATTGATGAGATGAATATAGACCAACAAGATGGTAGCAGGCAACACAATGGAGTGGTGGAAGCACTGGCGAACCCTGACGCTGTCATTGAAGACCATATAACATCCATAGATGTACAAAATCTGCTCAGAGATCAATGACGAGCATATGATATTATTGACTGGCACCTGAATGAGACATTGGTGAAGAACAACCCACCCCAACTCCTGATGATCATATCAGGCAAAGGAGGTGTTGGTAAACCAAAGATGATCCAGACAATCATGGAAAACTTCAAACAATGAGCAGCATTGCATTTGTTAGTGAAAGGCACATACACAAGCATTGCCACAACCATCATCAATGGAAAGATGCTGCATGTGATAGGACAGTTACCAGTAAACAGATGGAATTGATCATGAAAAGCCGACAAAAAACCATTGACAATCTGGTGTAAAAAATATATATATCTAATCATCAATGAGAAATCCATGCTCTCCTGCAAGTTTTTGGCATGTATCTTATTGTCAATGAGTACTGGCAAGAGCCTTGCAAAAGCAGAAGGATATGATCTCCCCTTCAAAGGCGTCAACATGATATTGGTCAGAGACTTCCACCAATTCCCACCCATCATTGAAAGGCCATTGTACTGGCCCATAGACCCAAACAAAGACGACAGGAAGGAGCTCCTTGGTATGATGCTATATGAACAATTCAAAACAGTAGTACAGCTCACACAACAAGTCTGCATAATCAACATAGAATGGCTTGAACTTCTGCATCATGTCTGGAACGGGAGTTGTCGAGCCTATCACATCACCATACTGTGTTCCCTCATAATCACAGATCCCCACTGCCCACTGACAGACTTCATAAGCCCACCATGGAACAATGCAGTTCTAATCACACCATGACATGTTATCCACCATCAATGGAATACAGCAATGGGATACAAACACAGTCAATAGAGTGGCCAACAACTTTTCATCTGCCAAGCTTTCAACACAACTGGAGGAAAGCTTGTAACTCTCACTGATTGCTTCAGTATTGCCACCAAGACATCAAACTGGGAAGGCAAGCAAGGTGAGCATGGAGGTCTCCCAAACACAGTCATGTTGTCAATGGGAATGAAAGTCATGGTAACTTTCAACAATGAAACAAACCTTGACATTGCAAATGGAGCGAGAGGTGAAATAGTGAAAATCATGCTGAGCAAGCGTGAACCTCAATTTCCATCATCACAGCCTGTCGTCAAACTCGAATATCCCCCAGCTTATAGTGGCTCAAAAAACTGTCCGCATGTTTGGTCATTTTTCACTAAACGCGTTATTCCCCAATAGCCCCTAACCCTTACCCTACCATATAGGTGTATGAAATGAAGGCACTGACCCTTGGCTGTTCTATCCATCAAGGTGTGTAAGACATATGAATAAGAATTGATGAACTGGCAGCCATTTCAAAACAATGACTCATTCGGACAGTTTTTTGACTCTAAGTTTTGATTACATATATTGGACCCTAGCATGCTGTAATATGATTACATACATTTGGTAAGGCTTCTATTATGTCCCCGTTATGTAACTGAGTGTCAGACAACATATATAGGCCCCATCGTTCCATGTTTATTTTCCCACCATCACCATGAAACCCATTTCCATCTCTCAAAAAAACAATATCATCTCTCTCTCCTCTCATGGGCTTTCCTCTAGGAAAATCTCTGCCCAAACTGGCCTAGGGAAGTCTACAGTATGCCAAGTGCTTCAGGAACTCCAGCCAGAGAAGACCAGGCTTCTTGGTGGCTGTCCTTCCAAGCTTACCTCTACCAACAAAAGAGCTACTGTCCAGCAAATTATTACTGGCAAGGCCAGGAATGCTGTTCATGCTGCCCAATACATCAATACCATTATTGATACCCCTGTCTGTCCTCAGACTGTTAGAAATACTCTCAAGGAAGCCTCCTTAAAGGCTGTGGTAAAGAAGAAAAAGCCACTGCTTTCTAGTGGTCACAAGAAAAGAAGATTAGCCTTTGCTCTCAAGTACCAGCATTGGACTGTGGAGGACTGGAAGAGAGTTATATGGTCAGATGAGACCAAGATCAATAGGATTGGGTCAGATGGGCAAGAGTATGTGTGGAAAAAGAATGGAGAGGGGCTAATTGCTAGAGAGGTCCAAGGCACAGTCAAGTTTGGAGGAGGTTCACTGATGGTATGGGGCTGCATAGGGTGGAATGGAGTGGGGATTTTGAGTGAGGTGGAGGGGAGAATGGATGCTGAACAGTATGTGGCCATATTGGAGCAGGGGTTGCTGCAAAGCATGGAGGAGTCTGGAATTCCAGAAGATGACATTACCTTTCAACAAGATAATGATCCTCAAGCATACCTCTAAAAGAGCCCAAAGATGGCTTGAAGAGCAAGGAATCAAGCTTCTGGACTGGCCTGCACAATCTCCAGACCTTAATCCCATTGGACATACTTGCAATCACCTCAAGAGATGCCTCTTCAGGTTATGAAAGTGCTCCTACAGGTGCTTCATCAATTGTGGGAAAGAGTAGTGGAGCAGTGGGGAAAGATTGATGAGGAACAGTGTCAGAAATGGATAGAAAGTATGCCTAGAAGGATTGAAGCAGTTATCAAGGCCAAAGGAGCTCATACCAAGTACTAGATACCTAGATAAATTTAGAGTCAAAAAACTGTCCGAATGAGTCATTGTTTTGAAATGGCTGCCAGTTCATCCATTCTTATTCATATGTCTTATAACCTTGATGGATAGAAAGCCAAGGGTCAGTGCCTTCATTTCATACACCTATATGTTAGGGTAAGGGTTAGGGGTTATTGGGGAATAACGCATTTAGTGAAAAATGACCAAACATGCGGACAGTTTTTTGAGCCACTGTATATCCTCATAAGGATGCTGAGCACAAAAGTAACACAGCTAAATGGATTGGAGCAGAATGTGATACCAATCATACCCTTAGACTGAACCTTCACAATTACTGCAGGAAACCACAACAAAACAATCTGCAGGACCCAATACCTGCTCACACTGGCATACACATTCACTGGCTACTGCTTACAGGAATAGACTATATGCCATGTAATAATCAACATAGGATCACCACCAATAGGTTCACTAACCCCATTCAACATATATGTGGCATTGTCGCAGTGTCATGAACGAGACAACATCTGGTTGTTATGGGACTTCAATGAGAAACTTCTAATGTGTCATCCCAGCAAGTACTTATGAATGGAAGATGAGAGGTTGAATCAATTGGACAGAGACACAGAAAAGTGGTGGAGCAATTTACAAACAAATGGTGGCATGCATATCTAAGTACTGTACATGCAAATAATGAATACCAAATATAAACAACTCCAGCGAATATTGAGTGACATGCATAGAAAGACATCACCAAGACCATAGCAACGAGCCTGGGACAACCATGCATATGTAAGAAAAACCCACACTCACAAAAACTGGAATCATTACAGCCACAATTGTCAAACCCCAGTGACCTTGTAAACAAGGTAATGAAATAAGTGCCGGAAGAGGTTTAGTAAATTACAGATACTTACAGCTTGTTGTTTTTAGAGTTCTGATTGGCTGATGATCCATTGGTTCTCATCATTATCCCAGATCCTATAGAAAGCTAGCTAGCTAATACTACCTATGGTTACCTGCTAGAATATTCAACGCCAAAGTGCTCATTATCTCTGACCAAAAGAGAGCTATGGAATAGATTATAGATCTCCTTGTCAGAGAAATGATTGAGAATGAAATGGTTATACATCTCCTGGGACATGGTGGACGTGACAACTGACAAGAGAAGTTCTGTCCCATACAATGGAACAAGCTCAACTGCATGAGTGATGCTGGCCATGGGAATAACCAAGCCATGTCGATGCATTCTCCCATCTGGAGTAAACTCTCTTTCCAGGACATACATCCCAAGCTCTGACCAATCATCTGGTGAAGAGATTACCTTAAAGAGTTGCACATACACTAGTGGTTCAGTGAAGTAGAAGGGGAGCTCCAACTGCAAGCATAGAGGGGGACAGGGCTGAAAGATAGCCTGCACCTGAGCAACATAGCACAGCCCTATCATATCATTTGTTAGTAAGCTCCCACAAATGTATGAGAGTACATACTGTTCTCTCCTGAGCTCATCAATATTGCATCACAACATCCATAAGGATATTCCTTTGACAGCAGCTTGGCTTGGATGACCTGACTTGGCATAACCATTGATGGATGAAAGGTAGACTATAGTTGCACATGTAGTTTGTGATGAAGAAAAAAATTGTTGAATGAATGGCAAATGTGCAAAAGATTGGAAGGTGAAAGAAAGTGTTTGAGGTACTCTTCATAGCGCTTACTGAAGTCCGGGATGTTATAGAGGGCTATGGCAGCATCCAGGGTGATATTTCTCACATCAGGGGACATGGTGACATGGAGAGCTGTTTGCACATTGTGACAAATGGAAGTAGCAAAATGTTGAAGAAGCTCTAACTTCGGAATATAGAAATCTGGTTTAATGGCCCCACTTTATGTCTTGCATGCTCCAGCATCCACAACCATATACTTGTGATTATGAAACTCTTGTAACGCATGCTCCATCTTCTCAATGGAGGACTTTATGTGTACAGGACTTTGGGCCTGGTAAATGAAGTTGATCATTGATTGAATGGCATGCAGGAAACCGGCCTCGATATTGGGGGCAGTAGCAATGATAGTGACAAGGGTTCTTTGGATGCCATGGTATTCCCACCCAGTCATCTGGTTGATGTGGCTGACTTCACCAGTGAAATAACATGCCACAATACACTTATGCTGAGCCTTGAATCTCTTGTCAAGTTCATCCCCAACAACCTCCTTACACCACTTCAAAATATGATCAAAGAAAAACTTGTGCAGCATGTGGAGTATTTCTGGCACTAGGAAAACATGGGGGTTGGAGAATGGCCAATCACACCAAAAGGGAAGATGGACTCTGCTAAGAAGGAGGAGCTTTGCTAGCTTCTGAAAACAGGTGAGATCTCAAGGATTCACATTTTTTGCAAGTTCATATATACGATTGATCATAGCTTCAGTAGTGCGAGGTTCGTGGCAGACATCATTGCTGAAATCCTTTGTGGATGCTTCTGAGACAGGGGATGCATTTTTGGTGACACAGGCTATCATAAGTTGTTCTGGTAAATTGGCTGTCCAGGCAGCAAGAGGAGTAAAGCATTATCGAATGTGACCATTGGGATCAGGAATATAGACACCGAATTTAGCTGCATGTTTGAGATTGGCAGTAACAAGGTTGACACACTTGTGCCAGATGTGTGCCTGCAAGATAGACTGGTAATCAGAATGGGTCTCAAACTTTGGGATGAGCATAAATGCAACATGTCACCAGGCATGTGAAGTTGCCACCATCCTAATGTGGAAATTGATATTGCTGATGCTGAGGAACAGGGGGTGCATCTCTAAGCCTTCAGTCATCCTTGTAACAGAAGTTTTATCTGACATAGCAAGAATTGGCACAATTGTTGTGCCTTCTGGAAGCTGGTCCTAATACAATGTGAGCGAGTGTAACAATATGAATGGTAAGACTTATCTGTATACCATTAGCTTCTGTGGTGGTAAATCATTCACTGAATTCACGACCAGAGGTGCTCTGGATGTGAATGGAATTGAAAGACATTTTGGCTCCATAAACAGGGTTCGAAAATAGTGCCTTTACAACCTCTAGTCCATCACACCAGATGAGATAGATTTTGGATTGAGTTTTGTACCCTTGTATATGCAGCTCTATTGACTGCCATTTTGGACCAGATGGTAAACAATCAACCCATCTGAAAAGTTGATCTGTGGATGTAAAACTAGGCTTGTGGTATTCAGTAAACTAAGATTAAGTTAGTCACCATTTCCATTGTGAGTTGCATCATGAATTACCCAAGGCAACAAAAGGAATTTAGTGATCTGGCTCCTTGTCAGATTTTCAACCATGAATTTGCCCAATGACCATTCACCCCAAGATCCGAATGAATAATAGATGTTTCTCCTTCTCTCCTCCTTGAATGAGTGGCGGTCCATCTTCTGAAAACAGTTTTCCTTGGTCCTGAACAGATAACCAGATTGCTTGTAATACCTGCCATACTGAAACGACCTAGACATTTTCTTTCCACTTATCGTAGTTAGCTAACACTTGTCGATCCCACGAATACTTACATAGTTATCTTGAGCCCAGGCCTTATGCCTAGACCATACATCATACATTAGTCAGACTACGTCACAACCCAATACCCATAGAATGGTCTAGACCCCACTACATCACCATATGTCATATGGAACCTTCTAGTAGCCTCTACGACCAGCCCTAAGCCGGGTCATGCGTATATAAGATAGTGTACCAACACCTGTATTCCTTAGTCTTGAAATTCCTTTTCTCTCCTGTGGATAGCACTCTTCACACCCCTAAGGATATTAAGGCTTTTCTCTTTCAAATTTCAAGACTACTACCTTGTCCCTGGGCTCTTCGCCTCTGGACACTTCCTCCTGTCTATATCGCTTTTTGCCTAGCTGAGCAAACTTTTTGCTCTCTAGTACCGCTCCCGCTTTCGACCTCAACACTCCCCGCATCTAGCCTCAGAGAAACCATGACCTTCCGTTAGCATTAAGCATAACATCCAGCTTATTACAGTGGTTGCTAGTGTGGAGTCTCGTCGCAGCTGCAGGCGAAAATAAGGAGTTAAGAGTCACTTTTCCCATTCCTCCATCCACTTTCCGAGTGCATGGGCTCTTCGCCGCTGCTCACCCCATACTGGACCCCAGGTTTAGGGGAACCCGCTAGTGCACATGAAGCACTCGAGTAGAGCACTCGTTGAAGTGCTTGTCTATATGCCTGTCCAGCGTAATAAATTAGGATAACGTTGCTACCAGGCATAGAGCACTAGCCCCGCTTCTCTGGTGGTTGTTGACCAGAGCGTACGCTGGTACTATGATAGTGTACCCAGGTTCGCGTGATCACCCGCAACGTCAGGTAGCTATGACAAGGAGGTTTATCTCGCCTTCCTCCCGTGTAGCACCTTCCCATAGTAAGGAAGTTATCCTCTGGTTCCCCCACTCGACTCTCCCACTTCACGACGGTGTGTGGTCTTTCCTGCCGTCTTCTTTTTAAAGCTGCCTTTGGACACCCCCCGCACCTACAACGTCTTCTGTCAACGATACGTCTGGGCGCATCCAGACTACTGCTTCATCGTCCACACCACTCTCACAACTTACTCCATGCACACTCACCATCTCCACACCATCACTCACCTCGCTGAACTCGCCAGATTACGACAAGATGACCACCATTCCCAACCCGTACTCTCACCCCACCTCCATGGCCCCCGCACCAGGCAGCTTCAGGGACCTGGCCAACTGGGCGGCCGCCCAGGGCCTTCCAATCCTCCAGCTGGTCCAGCCAATCCCACAACTCCCCGTCGCGACACACCTACAACAGGAGGTCGCCCAATACAATCTCCACCAATCAATACTCCAGTACAACATCTGGCACCAGGCATTCATGGCAGACCCAGAAGCGGCTGGACCGCCGCCCCCAATCGAGGTCCCCCGCGTGGACCCTCCCACTCCAGACCCCTCCATGCTAACCTCCCCGAGACAAACCATCCGGGTCAACATGCCATCGCCCGCAAGAACATCCCAGGTCCAACCCCACTACCCACCGCAGGGCCCTCCTCCTTCCCATCCGCTGCCGTCCCTGCCGTCGCCTTCCTCCCACCCGAATTCACCTGGGCTCCCAAGGGCTGCAGCACGTGGTTTTCCCCCCACATCCCTGAGGATAGGAAAGAGCCTCGCGGCTAAGCCGGAACACTATGACGGCAATAAGGAAAAATTCGTGCAATGGTGGCACACGGTGATGCTATACCTCAACGGCTTCAAGACGGAGCCCACCAACCGCCAAAAGATTTTAATCACCCTCTCATATATGTGCAGCGAGAACGCGGCTGGCCACTCCTCCGACCTCCTTACTGAAGGCGACGCCTACGCCGCAGTAAGCTTTGAGTTCTTCACTGATAAGTTGAAGAAAACTTTCCAACCCGCTGGCCTCGTCAGAATAGCCGAACAGAAACTCTTTTCCCTCTGGCAGGGGAAGGAGACTGTTGAGGATTACTTTACCCGGCTATATCAATTGGCGATAGAGGCCAAATTCGACGTGCGAATCAACGGTCGGACGATTGTAAACCAAATCCACCACCAGGCTCGAAACGACCTAGTGGAGTATGTCGAGAGGTATAAGCCAGACCTTATCGACAGCACGGACATCCGCGAATGGGAGACCACCCTCGTACGGGCAGAAGAGGTACTTGGCGCCATTGCGGAGTGCAAGAAGGCCTTTTCCATCTACGCAACGGGCCCCACCTATAACCCTTGATTCGTATCATGCCCCCGCTACAATCCGCCTGCTGCACTGCCCCCCTCGACGCCCGCAGTGCGTTTGCACCCTCAACAAACCGGGACGTTCCCCGGGCAAGGCGCTCCTATGGAGCTTGACAAGGCATGTGCAGCTGGGCTGTGCAGAAAATGTAGGAAACCATGGCCATGTGCTGACCACCCCCCACACCCTCGCCCACAGGCGAGAAGCATCATGGTGAACGGACAGGAGGTTTCCCCCGAGATGTTTGCTACTATACGAGCAATGATGGACTCGGCCGAGGCTTCCAAAGAGGAGCCTGTAGTATACGCGTTGGATGTACAAGGAGATTCGGGTTTTCAAGCTGTATAGTAGATACCAGTTGCCCTACTGTACCCACTAAGTCATTGTCATGCAATCGATTCGCCGTGTTAGACATAGATGAGACTGAAACCGTAAACCAAGTGAATCTCCCCGGCACACCGCCAACGAAAAATATAACCATCATGCCATGAAGAGTCAAGTTCGCACCATCAGTAAAATGAGATGATGAACCGAACGACGCCAATACCATCCCCCGCAAGCATCCAAAGGAAGCACGAAAGGAAGAGACGTCCTCTCGCTCTTGGTTGAACATGTTGGACCCCTGGTCCATATGTTGGATGAAGGCTCAGGTGGAGAACACGGATGTAGAACGAAGCATCCACCACCTCAAGTCCTTCGTCCACGACACAAGAGCGATTGAAGTGTCTCAGGACCTCGTGCAGGATCTCCGAAAACTCTTGAATGAGGAAGCGTACTGGGTCCTTCACGACCTACAACACGCACCCAAGTTCCGAAAGGCATCCCCTCGAACAGCAAAGAGGAACTCATTAGAAATCCCCGTCAAGGTGACCCTTGCAAATCGCCAGACAGCCGAAGTCAAAGCATTGATCGACTCCGGCTGCACGGGATCTTCTATACATGAGGACTTTATAGCCAAAAAGGGAGTACCCACTCACTCCCTCCCCTGTCCCCTTACCATGTACAATGCTGACGGGACACCAAATGCCGGAGGTAAAGTAGAAAAGTTCATGATACTCAAGCTCCAGGTACATGACCACAAGGAACAACTGGCCCTCGCAGTGACAAACCTTAGGCCGAATATGATATTCCTGGGTCACGACTGGCTGAAGACTCACAATCTGGCCATTGACTGGAAAACGGGTAGAATCTCCTTCTGCTGTAAAGGAGACCACATCACGAACAACGTAGACGAAGAGGAGGACGAAATTGATGTAGACTATATGCCCTCACAGGGCGATCGCTCATTCAAGCTCGATGTAGTAGAATATATGAGAAATCAAAACGTTGCAACAGAAGTAGCAATTAAAGACTACGTTCAGAAAAAGAAGAAAACCTTCGAGGAAGCCACCCCAAAGTACGTCCATGAGTTCAAAGACGTCTTTGACAAAGAGAGCTTCAACGCCCTACCCCTGAGACGTCCTTGGGACCACACTATCGAGCTCCTCCCGGGAAACCATGAGGTAGACTGTAAGGTCTACCCATTAAATCCCGGTGAACAGAAAGAACTCGATGCCTTCCTCAAAGAAAACTTGAAGTCTGGAAGGATACGACCTTCCAAGTCCCCCTTCGCATCAGCATTCTTCTTCATCAAAAAGAAAGACAGACACCTCTGCCCCGTACAAGATTACCGCAAGCTAAATGCAGTGACAAAGAGAAATCGCTACCCGCTCCCCCTCATCAACGAACTGGTCGACAAACTCAAATCGGCCAAATACTACACTAAGTTCAACATGAGATGGGGGTACAATAACATACAGATGGCTGAAGGAGACGAATGGAAGGCAGCCTTCCGAACCAACCACGGTCTATTCGAGCCGCTTGTGATGTTCTTCGGACTCACCAATTCCCCAGCAATGTTCCAAACCATGATGAATGCGTTGTTTAAGAATTTGGTGGACCGAGGTGTAGTGGTCGTCTACATAGATGATATCATGATATTCACGCAGACGCTCGAGGAACACTGGAAGGTAGTACGAGAGGTGCTACAAATCCTAAGAGACGCCCACCTGTACCTACACCACAACAAGTGCGACTTCGAGGTCCAAGAAACCGAATTCCTCGGACTCATCATCACACAAGACAAGGTAAAGATGGACGACAAGAAGGTGGAAGCCATCAAAAGCTGGCCAGTCCCCACTTCGAAGAAAACGCTGAGAGGTTTCCTAGGATTCCTCAACTTCTACCGGCGGTTCGTAAAGAACTTCGCCATGATCACATGCCCCCTAAACGTGCTCACGTCGGTAAAGAAAGATTTCGAGTGGACGACGGCCTGCCAAGAGGCCTTCCAAACCCTTAAAAACACCATCTCCTCCGCCCCAGTGCTCGCCATGCCAACTGACAATGACCCCTACTGCATCGAAACCGACGGTTCTGGCATTGGCATCGGTGCGATCCTCCCTCAACGCCACGACGGTGTATGGCACCCCGTCACCTTTATCTCCCACTCCCTCAATGACGCCGAGCAGAACTATCATGCAGCTGACCCGGAAATGCTCACCATCATGTTCGCACTCAACGAATGGCGTCAGTACCTCCTCAAAGCCACGCATCCAATCGAGATCTGAACGGATCACAAGAACCTCAAGTTCTTCCACAGACCCCAGGATCTCACACGTCACCAGGCCCGTTGGCAACAGGTGCTACAAGAATACCACGTAGTCATCAGCCACTGCTCTGGCAAAACAAATCCCATTGACCCTCTGTCTAGGAGGCCATGAAAAGGGGGTGACATCCAATAACACTGCACAAACGCTACTTCCCGACACCCTTTTTTCCCCTCCCCCCTCACCAACCTCCACCACAGTCTCCCTCAAAGCCATCGCACCCACAAGCATGCTCGCGAGAATCACCAAGATGCAATACAAACTCGAGCAGTTTGCAAAAGACGGCTTAGAGAAAGAAGGTTCACACTGGACTCGCAAGGAAGGACTCATCTATTGGAAGACGCTCATATACGTGCCAAACGATGCGAAACTCCGAGAAGACATCCTAATTGCAAACCTTGATCACCCAATCGCTGGCCATCCCGGTATCCGATGAACACATGACTTAATCATGAGCGAGTATTACTGGCCATCCCTACGTAGAGATGTGGAGTCATACATAAAAGGTTGTGATGTCTGCCAAAAGGTTAAAGCCAAAACCTCGGCAATCAACACTCTGCTCCACCCAAACGAAATCCCATCATCCCCATGGGAAATCATCTCCGTAGACTTAATCGGCCCCCTCCCCCAACCCGATGGCAAAAATGCCATCTTGGTCGTCGTCGACCGATTCTCCAAAATGATCCACCTAACACCCATGATGGACACCATTACGTCACAAGGAGTCGCGACAATCTTTCGCGATCAAGTGTTCAAACTCCACAGCGTTCCACGGAAGGTGATCTCAGATAGGGGAACTCAATTCGTGTCATCCTTTATGCATGACCTCTACTCCCTCCTCAGCATCGAAGCCAACCCGTCCACAGCCTACCATTCCCAGACCGACAGCCAGACGGAGCGCATCAACCGAGAGGTGGAAAAATACCTGCGCATATACGTAAACCATCACCAAACTGACTGGGCAGAGTGGCTACCACTAGCTGAATTCGCTCACAATTTGCAGACCACCAGTGCCACCGGTGTCTCGCCCTTCCTACTCAACTACGGGCAACAACCGCTCCTACCCCACAAACGAGTAGAGGTATGAAATGAATCCGCTGCCTCCTTCACCGAAACAATGAAGAAACATCACAACTCGGCAAAAGACGCACTGGAAAAGGCAGCACAAGCAATGAAAGCCTCACACGACAAACATGCCTCCCCTGTCGTCGAATACACCACCAGTCAACAGGTCCTATTAGAGGGAACTCACATCCGGACTGATCGACTGACAAAAAAATTTGATGACAGACGACACAGGCCATTCCAGGTGAAGCGAAAAGTGGGTGAAGCCTCCTACGAGCTCGACCTCCCAAAGACATGGAAGGGGATCCACCCCGTTTTCCATGAATCACTCCTCACACCCTACCGCGTTGGCACTGCCCCCTCCCAGACAAAACTGGAGCCACCACCCCTGGTTATTGTCCAACAGCAGGAAGAGTACGAGGTCGAACACATTGCCAACTCACACAAGCGACGTGGCAGAACGGAATACCTACTACAGTGGAAGGGATACCCTCGAGAAGAGCGCACATGGAAACCCAAGAAGAATGTCTTGCATGCACCACAGGCAATTGAGAAATTCCATCGCCAGAACCCCACCGCTGTCCGCATCCTTACGAACGACAAGTGTGACTGCCCTATGTGCACGCTCCCAAACGCCCCCCTGTTTGACGATCCTTCATTCCGTTCATACGCCGCATCACTTAATCGCCTCCCTGACCACCTCTTCGAGATCCCCGACCCTCTCAACGACCTCAAACTCACCGGTATCATCATCGACCAGGAGTTCGACGTTTAAAAAGGGGGTAATGAAATGACCTAGACATTTTCTTTCCACTTATCGTAGTTAGCTAACACTTGTCGATCCCACGAATGCTTACATAGTTATCTCGAGCCCAGGCCTTACGCCTAGATCATACGTCATACATTAGTCAGACTACGTCACAACCCAATACCCATAGAACGGTCTAGACCCCACTACATCACCATACGTCATATGGAACCTTCTAGTAGCCTCTACGACCAGCCCTAAGCCGGGTCATGCGTATATAAGATAGTGTACCAACACCTGTATTCCTTAGTCTTAAAATTCCTTTTCTCTCCTGTGGATAGCGCTCTTCGCACCCCTAAGGATATTAAGGCTTTTCTCTTTCACATACCAGCTGCTGGAAGGGGTTCCTGCATCCCCACTGTGTTGTGAGGGCTGATCACCAAAGTTCTGCAAATTCAACAGCCAACATGAATTGCTTGAGTTGAGATGCTCTGTTAGGTGCTAGGAGTTGTAAAAGGTGCATTGCAAGATGAGTTTGGACATAAATACCTAGATCAAATTATTTGCTTGTTCTCTGACATGGATGAAAAGAATGTTACTCACTGACTTTCATACAGTGGAATTTCAGTTATAGGTGCTGTTTCTGTAGGGTGCGTCATTTAAAGGTTTGTGTGTGGTGGGTCAACAGCACTGCAAAATCTCTAAGTCTTTCAAACTCCAGTCATAACAGTACCAAGGCAACAGATGGTGGTCTGCTACTATTGACTACAAAGCTTTCTGCATTCTGATGTCTAGCAAAACTTCTTCCCCTCCTCTTCCCCCTTCCTCACCAGAGAGACAGCCTAAGAATTCCTCCAATCTAGAGCTCAACAATAGCCAAATATCCAACAGGGCTGGGGTCAGCTCATCCCATTCCGTTCATTCCAAATCAAACTCTAGGTCTTATAGACCTTATTGCTACTCCTCTGTGTCAAGGGCCATGGGAGCACAATTCACTGACAAGTTGTTAGCACGTTCTTCTTCTGATGGCCTTGACATTTCAGACATTGAAAAGGCAAGTTAACCGATACACTTTTACTTGTATTTAGTAGCTCATTCTTATATAAGGGGAGGCCTGTTTTTATATCTGGCCTTCAATCTTTCTCCAATGCAGCTCTTCAAGAAATCACCCTGATGAAACATGCTGATCATGAAAACAAGTGCCACAGGGCACTAGCATCAGCATGGGAGGTCAAGTTGGTTGAGCACAGGCTCAACTTCATTCGGATAATGCACACTGATGATGTAGCTGCCATTGAGGAATCTCTTGTTGAGAACAACAGTGATTCACCCCCCTTGACTACCTCTATTTCCAACCTGGAAGATATGAAGGAGTTTGCTGAGGAAGTCAATCTCGAGGATGTAGCATTTGTGAACGCCAATATGCATCTAGATCAAGTTGAAGCTGGTGTTGCTATCCATCACCAGATTAAACAGCAACACGAACAGGGTACTATGGTATATGACTTGACCAATCTGGAAGATGGTATCCAGGTCTACGATGAGTTCAAAGGTGAGCATGCAGTATTGCATGGTAAGTTTTTTTCTTGATCTGATTAATACCTGGACTTATGAACACAGTTTGAGGACAAATATCTGTTATTTATTTCTTGACTTGTGTGTGCTTTGTACCTGCATCATGTAGCTATGTGTTCAATTATGATTATCTTGATTCTTTTCTTTTTGGATTCAGGGTTAGATGGTCCTATGGTTTAAGGTCAGCTAGCAGCCACTTGACATGTAGCTGTCCAATACATTCATCTCTCCATGTCCCAACCAAGTGCTTGTGGTGTGAGAGGCCGAGGTAGATGACACTGCACTGCATTCACAGGACTGGTGAGTGTTCTTATTTTGACCTGGATTATTCACTGATATGTCTAGAATTACTGTGCAGAAAACAGGTTCAACCTATTGGGCAGGGCGATTGACTCCCAGCTCTCAAATGCTTTCAAACAACCCCTCTCATATGACACCTATAGGCCATTGATGGGTGCTGAACAGCACACTATGCCTGAGACCTCCACAACAACCCAGTGGCCCCAACTCAACCATATTGGACATGATCTACTACTACTACACCACCCAGATCTACTTTTTCCTGAGCAGCATGTTGGCATTGACTACGACCCACCCCTCCCACCACCACCACCCAACTGAGGGCCAGAGCATAACATTTAACTCATGGCTGCGTATCGCACCCCATAGCAAGATGAAGTAACATGCGGTGAGCCTTTTCAGTGTGGGGTTGTCAGTGTAAGACCTTCTTCTATTGCACATACCACATAGTGACTAACTGCATATTTAATTCGACACAAAAAGCTCATATGATGTTTGCAGAACTCGTACTATTCGTATTAAAACCTTCATAATCTGGTGACACGTTACCAAGTAATCAATCTCCTAGTTGATTACTGGACTAGCTGGACTTGAGCAACTGGCTCCCTAGGCCCGAGTTCCCTAGATATGGGGTACTGACAGCTAGCTTTATATAGAGTCTCCTCTAGAGTGAGGGACATCCCTATGACCAATGGTGGAGTCTTGGACTTTGAAGATATAGTGACACCTGTCATCCTATCTGGGCAGAACCCTGTCTGCATTGGTGTTGCCACTGGTTAGGCGCATGAATGGATAGCAAAGAGACTGCACAAGTGTGAGGTGATGACTAGAAGTATCACGAGCATGAGTGATATCACTTCCAGAGTGGGTGCAGACCCTGAAGTGAAGTGGAACTGAAAGTGGGGTTGATTACATGGTAAGAAGTGTAGATCAAGGTTAAAGGTTACATGAAGGGCGTACACCTGTATATATAGATCTTTCCAATCTAGGGCAGGCTTCTCATCATATATAGTAATATGAGATTGTAGATTGAATATTACTATAAAAGAAGATCAAAGGCATCAGATGAATGAGGAATTGAAATACTAGGCTATATATGAGAGAACATAGCCGAGGAGGCAATGTCTGTGATTGAATCAGAGATGGAATGTATGTAGGTGAAATAGAGGGTTGTGTCACAGCCATAGTAATGCATCACCTAGAAAGGGCGTTCAGGATGGGGCAATCATGCTTGGATGGGTGTTATGGGGGAATCCTAAGTTGTAGGAGTCGAAGAGTAGGTTGTCCCAGAGTCTGGGAGGGGGAGTAGAAAGGGAAAAAGGCATATCCCCTTCTACAACCATAACATTACCCTTTTTGTAGTCTTGAAGTTCTATCTCAAGAACTTCGATCTCCCTCGTTCTCCTCGTAGTTGGTGAGATCCCATGAGTCATCAAAAATTCCCTGGCTAGGACAGGTCTGATATTCATGTCCTTGTTCTCCACAGTAGGTGCATGTTCTTTGTGGGCAAGCATACTATGGATGGTTGGGGGCAACCATCCGACAGTAGGGGCACTGGTAGTGGGGATAGGCTGGCTGAAGGTGACCTTGATGTCCGCATTCAAAGCAGTGGAGGCTGGAGATGGGAGTTTGATGGTGATGATTCGGGTGGGTGCTGGGCAAGGGATGGGGATTACCAACCATTGAGTCAGAATGGTTGGTACAAGAGGTGCCTGCAGTGGCTCCAAGAATGGAAATGGAGAAAGGAGGAGGGCTCCTCATTGTAGTGTCCCCCAATGTGTGGAAAAGACCTCTGGTGTTGGGGTGAGAGGAGAGACTGGCTGAGAATACCAGGGCTCCTTGCTGACGGAGAGTCCTGGTTTGACAGGAAAGGGCTGGGGGGGGAAACTGGAAGGACTGGTACTGCGGGGGTTCCTTGGGTATAGGCATTGGAGGTTGTGGAGGAAGGGGAGGGGACGATGGTGTCGGCAGAGGATCCAGCTCTCTATGTCTCTGGAGAGTCTCTATTAGCTCTGTTAGTGCTTTTGACTCTGTTGATGTTCTCCAGGGGTTGCTCTGCAAAGGAGGAGATTTGTCTTGAGGTGGAATGGGGTAGGAGGGCATTGTTAAGAACAGACAACTCTGATGAAACTCTGAAGGACCAGAGTTACTTGAGGGTGTCAGGACTTGGCTTCACCTTATGTGGTACACCCTTGCTCGAGTCCGATGTCCCGGATTTCAAAGACGTAGGAGGATCAGAGGTTTGGACTCGATGTAGTCGAATGTCAAGTTGAGCAGAGGGTTGGAGTGAGTCATCAAGACTCGGACGGGAGACAGGAGGAGTGTTCAGAGTTGAGTATCGAACTGACTTTACAGCAGTAGTACAGAGGGTTTATATACGATCAGAACGAAGGTATTAGTAACAGAGTTCGTAAGGTGTAATGAGTAACAGGACAGAGATGGGACCTTGCCAGAGCAGTGCTCCTAAGTGAGGCAGACACTGGGTCGGAGACAACTATAAGGTAGGACTAGGATGGATGAAGAAGCATAGGTTATGTACGAAAGGAGAAGTATAAATACTATAGTGAGGGTGTTACAAGTTCGAGGGTATGAGGACATACTCTGAGGGAGAACGCACCGGAGTTATGGACAGAGTGCCAGAGTTGGACTTGTCAAATTACATGGGATATGACATGGGTGAGGTACTGTCTTCGTCCCGGTTTTCTCTGATGGTTTATGATACTATCCACTTCATACTCCTCTTCTGTTCTGATTAGTTCCAGTGGTGGTTGCGTGAAATTGTGACCATGTTTCATTGTTTCCTGATATGGGAAAAGTAGGGAGACATGGAACACATCATGGATCTTCCAATGTTTTGGCAACTTGAGTTGGAATGCTATGGAGGATACCACTTGACTGATTTCAAATGGTCCAGTATGCTTTGGGGATAACTTTCTGAATGGGACTCGGAGTTTCAGATTTTTGACTTCTAGCCATACCTTATCTCCAAGTTTTCATGGTTTGAAGTGAGAGTGGATCCTCTCCTTCATTTTGATCTGTGCTAGTTTGTAGGTGGCTTCAGCCTCTTCTCTTGCTTCTTCTAGGAATGAAAGTCTTTTCTCTAGTGCAGGCAGGAAAGTCTTTCTAATAGGAGGGTAGGCTCTGGGTTCATATCCTAGAATCAAGGAGAAGGGTGACCTTCCAGTTACTAAGTGGGCTGCAGAGTTATGGGCGAACTCCACCATAGGTAGTAATTCCAACCACCTCTGTGGTTGGCCATCATAGAATATCTGAAGGTAGGTTTCTAGCTCCTGGTTATATCGTTCCGTTTCACCATTCATTTGTGGGTGATAGATCATAGAGAAAGCGACATCATAGTTCAAAAGTTGTGTGAGCTCTCAAGCAAAGGAAGATGCGAATTGAGGACCACAATCTGAGACCAATTTGTCATGTAAACCATACCGTAGAAAAACTTTTTCAAAGAAAAGATGGGCTATACCAGTTGCATCCACCGTTTTTGTGCAAGGGGCAAGAATTACCCCCTTACTAAGGCCATGGTCGACCATGACCATAACAGAATCAAATCCCCCCACCAGGGGTAGGTCAGTGATCAAATCCACCAAGAGATTTTGGAATGGGTGGTGTCCTTTGAAGGCTAATGGATTGATGAAATGTTTTCATCCTTTACCTTGTAGATATTTACGATACTTAGCTAATGAACGATTATGCATTAACCGCACCTAGGCCTATGACATCACATGTATGTCATAGAACCCTCCAGAATATTATGTCACCATTCTAGCACAATCCATACTGGCCCTAAAGCTGGTCCATGCTCACACCCACACACTATATATAGTAGCGTATTCTGTGGTAAATACGTATTCTTGGAATTGTCCTTTTACACTCAGAATTTTACCCTCAGGTAACACCAAGTGTTGTGGGCTCTTTTCCTTTCAAATTCCAAGAATAACCCTTGGTTGCTGGGCACTTTGCCTCCCGACTGCTTTCCCTCCATCGCCACAGCCTCGCCATCATCTTTAATGATGCACTTGTACTTTCATTCCTTCCTTCTCCCTCATGTCCATCATCAAGGACAATCGTAGATCCTTAGGGCACTGTCCTTGAGAGTTCGGTTAGCGCTGTGTGTAATTCCAACCTACTAGGTAGTTGCAAGCACCAAACACAGGCCACAACTCAGTGGGAAGATAAGGAGACTGAAGGCCTCTTGGCCCCCACTTTTGCACCTATCTCATCCCCCTCTCTGTTGCCCCCACAGTCCTAGAAAGATCCATTGGTGTTCGTGATACACACCCACATAACATGTGCTCACCAAGGATCCCTTTCTAGAACCACACTCCCCCACCATTCCATGTAATTCCAGGTGTGCTGCCGAGCACCGCCAGGTCGCATCCATCCCCCACTTCCACTCGTTGCCGGCCGCTCCTGGCAAGAGCTTTGTTGGTCTCTATCCATCATGTCCCATCAGTGCGGTACGTGCCCTTGTCTCCTACATCGCCTATTTTAGCGACCTCACCAACAACTGATCCGTCCCAATGACATACTCATTGAGGTGCTCACAAACCTCCTCCTCTTTCTCAACAACCAATGAGTTATTTTAACTCCCCCATGCCAACCCCTGGTCTGTCCCGCCAGAGTACCTTCGGGAAAATGGCTGCGGCACTCAGAGAGATCAGGGTCAACACGTCAGCCATGCCCACCCCTCATCTGTCATCCGTAGAAGCACCAGCCCCCCAAAACCCAATGGCTGCCTTGGCATGCGGCATTCTCCAACCCCAGATACCACTGGGCCTTATTCCCACCACACCTACAAACCCCCTCCTTCACCATCAACACCCCATCCTGCCAATGGACCCAGTCGGAACGTGGCTCACCACATTTGACATGTGGAAAAGAATATACAAAAGAGCTGGAGCAGCAGCTGGCCTACCGCCCCCTTCTCCGCCAGGCCTTGCCCAACAAAAACTCCCCCCACAGCCATCCCTGCCGTGACACCTTCTCCCATCCATCCCAAGCTCCCCACTATCCCCTGGAAGCCCCCGAGAACCAGCACAAGGCTTTCCAGGACTCTCTTCCAAGCTGGGAAAATCCCTCACTGCCAAGCTGGAGTATTATGACGGCAACAAGGAGAAGTTCATATCATGGTGGCGCACGATGAAGCTCTACCTCTCGGGGTTCAAAACCAACCCCTGGGACTATCAAAAGATTCTGATCATCCTCTCCTACCTCTGAGGTAGCAACCCAGCCGGACGTTTCAGAGACCTGATGATGGCACAGGGGGCTGTCCACATCCTTACCTTTGCGAGTTTTGAGGAGAAACTCAAGAAGAACTTTCAGCTGGCCAACCTGAAGTGAGTGGCGCAACAGAAGTTGATGGCCCTTAAGTAGGGCAAGGACACCATGGAGGACTACTTCACGAAACTGTACCACTACTCCAAGGAGGCCAAGGTCAATATTGGGTATAACGGCCACATCATGGTTGATCTTGTGAGGAGGGTGGTCCACTTGGAAGTGGTGGAGTTCGTGGAATGCAATCAGCCCACCCTCATTGAGTCGATGGATGTACACCAATGGGAGACCGCCCTGGTCAAGGTGGCTGACATCCTTGTAGAAATCGCAGACCAAAAAAGATCAGTCTGTATGACAGAGCCTGTGTACTCCCCACAATTCATCCCCCGGCCCCGCTACACATCCCCTGCTGGTCCTCCTCCCGCTGCTACAGCCACTCCCATAGCCAAACCCCACCCAAACGCGACTGGCATGTTTGCTGGCCAAGGCGCTCCCATGGAGCTCAACAAAGCATGGGCAGCTGGCATCTGCTACAAGTGCTCGAAGCCATGGCCTTGCGCCAACCACCCCCCATGCCCTCGTCCTCGTCAGGTGAGAGGAATTGTTATCAATGGGCAAGAAGTAGCCCCTGAGATGTTCAAAAGAATAAGGGCGATGATGACAGACGCTGAGCAGGCAGAGCCTGCAATAGAATATGCTCCTGATGTACAGAATGACACGCCTTTTCTCCTTGTATAGTAGATACCAGCTGACCTATTGTACTGTACCTTAAGTTATTGCAAGGAAACCGTTTTGCAGTCCTGAGCAGTGACAAGGCTGAATCAACAGAGGCCTGGGTGAACTTCCCAGAATTAAAAAAAATCACCATCCTAGAGCGTTCCAAGACCAAATGAAAGGTAGTATTCCATCTGTTGGTAAAGAGGGATGATGGACCCAACAACTTGCGGATGATACTGTGAAAACATCCCAAGGAACTCAAATGAAAGGAAGAAACGTCCTCTCGTTCCTGGCTGAACACACTGGACCCTTGGTCCATGTGATGGATGAAGGCTCAGATGGAGCACCCCGATGTTGAACACAGCATCAAACACCTGAAATCCTTTGTCCATGACATTAGAACGATCGAAGTGTCTTGGAACCTCATTCGGGAGCTCCGAGAAATGATGTCAGAGAATGCATACTGGACACTAAGGGATCTACAAAACCCTCCCCAGTTTCAAAAAGCATCCCCACATGCAACAAAAAGAAACTCTCTCAAGATCCTGGTGAGACTAAGCACCTCAAGCAGAGAGCAGACAGAGGTCAAGGCACTCATTGACTCTGGGTGCACCAGATCATTGATCCACGAAGACTTTGTTGCAAAAAAGGGGATCCAAACACACTTGCTGCCCCATGCCCTGACAGTGTACAATGCCAGAGGCAAAATTGAAAAGTTCATCATTGTCCAACTTCAGATCCAGGATCACAAGGAGCAAATAGCCCTAGCAGTAACCAACTTGGGGCCAAATACCATCTTCCTAGGACACCACTGGCTAAAAATGCACAATCTGGCCATTGACTGGAAGACTGGATGGATCTCATTCTGGTGCGGAAATGACCACGCCACTGCGTCAGTTGATGATGAAGACAACGAGATGGACGAAGACTTTGCCCCTTCACAGGGAGACAGGCTATTCTGGCTAGACAGTGACGAATACATACACAATGTCACCATGGAGGTAGCCATCAAAGACTATGTCCAGAAGAAGAAAATGACCTTTGAGGAGGCAGCACCTGAGTATGTCCACAAGTTCAAGGACGTGTTCACAAAAGAGAGCTTCAATGCACTCCCCCCAAGATGCCCATGGGATCATGCAATCGAACTGCTCCCTGGAAATCACAAGGTGGACTGTAAGGTATACCCCCTCAACCCAGGAGAGCAAAAAGAGCTTGACGCCTTTCTTGAAGAGAATCTCAAGTCCAGGTGCATATGCCCCTCCAAGTTCCCCTTCACATTGGCCTTCTTCTTCATCAAGAAGAAGGATGGACACCTCCACCCCGTACAAGACTACTACAAACTCAATGCAGTAACCTGTCGCAATCAATACCCCCTCCCCCTCATTGCTGAACTCATCAACAAACTAAAAATGGCAAAATACTACACCAAATTTGACATAAGGTGGGGGTATAACAATGTACGAATGGCAGAAGGAGACGAATGGAAGGCCGCCTTCCAGACAAACCATGGGCTCTTCGAGCCCCTTGTGATGTTCTTCAGACTCACCAACTCCCCCACAACATTCCAGATGATGATGAATATGTTGTTTAAGGAACTGGTAGACCGAGGCGTAGTGGTCATCTACATCAACGATATCATGATATTCACAAGGACGATAGAGGAGCACTGCAGAGTAGTACAAGAGGTGCTACAAATACTACAAGACACCCACCTGTACCTAAGGCATGACAAGTGCGACTTTGAAGTCCAAGAAACTGAATTCCTAGGACTCATCGTCACACAAGACAAGGTCAGGATGGACGCAAAAAAGGTCTCCACCATCGCCAACTGGCCCGTCCTGACATCCAAAAAGACACTCAGAGGTTTCCTCAGATTCCTCAACTTCTACTGATGCTTCGTCAAGAACTTCGCTATGATAGTGTGCCCACTCAACGCGCTTACATCAGTGAAGAAAGATTTCATCTGGATGGACAACTGTCAGAAGGCATTTGAAGGCCTTAAGACCACCATCACAAGCGCCCCCACCCTTGCCATGCCCACCAACAACGATCCCTACTGGGTCAAATCTGACAGTTCCAGCATCAGCATTGGCATAGTACTCTCACAGAAGCACAATGGGACCTGGCACCCCATCACCTTCATCTCCCGTTCCCTCACTGATGCAGAGAGGAACTACCATGCAGCGGACCTCAAAATGCTCACGATCATCTACACCCTCAATAAGTGGCGTCAATACCTTCTCGACGCAGCATACCCAGTCAAAATTCTCACCGACCATAAGAACCTCAAGTTCTTTTGCTGCCCTCAAGACCTCTCTCATCATCAAGCCTGGTGGCAGCAGATCATTCAGGAGTATTCCCTGACCATCACTCACTGCTCAGGCAAGACAAACCCTGCCAACCCTCTGTCCTGGAGGCCAGACTTTGAAAAGAGGGTGGAACTCAATAACACCGCTCAAACCCTCCTCCCCGGCACCCTTTTTTCACCACCCTCCTCCCCAGTGTCCATCAGCACAGTCACCCCACCCAGCACTCTCTTGAGAATAATGAAACTACAGTACAAACTCGAGAAATTCACAAAAGAAGAACTCACGAGGAACAACACCCACTGGACCAAGAAAGATGGGCTCGTGATGTGGAAGGGCCTCACATACATTCTGAACAACGAAAAGCTATGAGAAGATATCATTGTAGCCAACCACGACCACCTGATCACGGGACACCCTGGCATGAAATGGATGCGCGACCTCATCATGAGCAAATACTACTGGCCGTCACTCTGAAGGGATGAAGCACAGGGTTGCAAGGACACACCGCAGAGACGAGCTGCCTACAAGTGCAGGCAAGCATCGATGAGGAAAGCAGGGTCGCGAAGACACACCACGGTGACGAGCAGCTCAGAAAGCCGCAACTCGGAAGTTGGAGAGTCACGTTTACCTATCTGTGACCACGTGACTGTGACCATGACTGTAAGCAATTGCATGACTTACTGCACCCAGTGCCCCATACCAACTCAGACTCATTCAGCCCATGGTTCACACAAAACAAACAGCCAAGAAGACAATCGGCGGCACCACTCCCTGCATCTCCCTCACCAAGCAAGACTCGGTGATCAATTCCATCCCATGTGGAACCACTGTGACCCAGGGTGTCTGAGTCGCCGATTCCCTACTGCTGTCATCGACTCTTTAGCTCAATGTACCCGGCACTGTCAGCTCTTGTATCCGACCTAGTCTTGAGGCCTTGTTCGCCTCAGAACAACCTGAAGGCCCACATGATGGACACAACAATGTGAGTATTCTCTCCTCATGCTTCCCATGTGCATTTCTCATCACCATTCAAGTTTTGTCACATGTGCACCAATGGTGGTGAGCTGTGGTGATGCAATGTTTGTGTGCACTCTGCATGCAAGAAGTGCATCTTTGTCCCACCCAAATATCTCGCAGTCATCAAGCACAAGAATGTTAAGTTTATTTGTCTTTCCTGCCATCTGAAGGACGATGCCAAGACCAAGACAGTGATGCCCTACATGGTAAGTATGTCTCTCCATCTGCCAGCAGTACATCCTAACCACATTACAGGCCTTCTATCAGGACAGGAACCCTGTGCTCCCTCAACCGCCCCAAGTACATGGCTGTTTCGAGTTATCGTCAAAGTCGTTCGTACAAGCACAAACAACTGTTGTTGTCCACTTCCGCCTCAAGAGCATACCCGCCAAAGGCCCAGTCAACATGCTCTATGATTTCCTTCAGCCATATTTCATTCGCACTGGCGGATTTTCGACAAAGGACGTGCCATTCGATTTGGGAAGCAAAGGGAAGCGAAAGACCTATAAGAAGAATGCCACCAAAGTAGCCAATAGCATTCTTGCTATGTCTCCCTCTACGGTAGTTTTCACAATATCCACGCACACCGACAACGATCGAGGTGATCTGTTTGCCGGCCAAGAGGGTGATAAAGCCATGACTGCCGATATTCAGGAGGTAAGTTCCTGATTCTATAGCCACCACAACTCTGATAACCATTCACAGTTCTTTGATGTACTACTCAGTCCATTCAAGCATGTCACCCATTCTGCGATTTTGTACATGCTCAGTTGTGGACAGTACATCCACCACTCTGAGAGTGGCACTGAATTTATGAAGGCTGTTGCCAAGTGAGTCAGTCAACTTTGTCATGACTATGACACTGATAATATCATTACAGACTCGGCCTTTCCACATCAATTGCATTCAATGCACGCTGTTTCCATCCCTCCATGGCATGGGCCTTTCTTGTCATGCTCACCAAACTAGTTGTTCTTCAAGGTCACTCGTTTGAAGATGCAGTACCAGTTACGTTGAGCAAATCGAATGGTCTGGATCGCCATTCTGGAGTTTTCCTCCTCCATCTCTCTCCAGACTACAAGTTTATCAACACGAGATGATATCTCTGGAGTCATCAGGATTACCGTCCTTGGGGCAAAGATCTCCCTATACAGTGTCCGAGCTGTGGTGTCCCACAAGAAAGGTGGAATCAAACCACCACGTGCAAAGGCTACCTATTTCAATGCCACAATCCCCGTTGTTTGGGTGATGGAAAACAAACTGGTCCCTACACCCTGGAGGTGAAGAAACTGAAGCGGATCACTATCCTTCCCCATGGCAAATCAGAGACATCAGTGTGGACAATGAAGCACTTGCACACTATTCCTGTAGATCATACTTTTTAAATGTTGTCACTACACATATAGTACAGTACATGTCTTTGATCCAATTAACCTTATGAAGCTAAGTGAAACAAATTGGACGTTTTTCCCTTATTTAACGTAGTTAGCTAACACCTAGACGATCCCACGAACGCCTTACGTAGTTACCTTATACCTAGACCTTACATCTAGACCCCACGTTACACATTAGTCAGCCTACGTCACAACCCTATACCCATAGAACAGGCTAGACCTGTAATAATATAGGAAATTTTCAAACTTTTCAAAACACTCACTTACTTTTCATTTTCTTCACCTCTTTTCTTCATAAGTCACGTGACTGTGCACGTGACCGTGGAAACACATCACATGATAGGTCTAGAACCTATGACATCATATGACATCATACCTCATGTGATCCACGCCTCTTTAATTTCCGCTCTTCTCACACAGCCCCATTAATCTCCGTCTTACCATACGTAGTAATTTATCACATGCACAGCCTGGTCCGTGCGCACTTCTCATCATGTATATAAACTAGCACTTAGACGACTGGTATCCCCAGTCTAATCCACTTGTATCTTCCTCCAATAACCTATTAGCTTCGGCCATCGGTCGTCGTAGGGTTAGGAATATCCAGGACTAAGACTCTCCCACCTGATTCGTTCAGCCAGGACTCGTGTAGCCTGCAAAGTAGTTCCGAGCCTTGTGGTTTGTTTTCCGAAAGGGATTCATAACACTTGGATTAGACTGCTATACACAACGCTCGGACTCCAGAGCTAAGGAGATATACGCGGGCCCAGCGTTTTAAGGGACATCTGCATAGTATTCACCACTTGACGGTGACGAGAAAAGAACTCGCCGAAACTCTTGCATATACGCTCGTCCGGCGTACTAAATAAGGATAACGTTGCTGCCGGGCATAGTGCACTAGCCCCACTTCTCAGGTGGTTGCCGACTTGAGCGTACGCTGGTTCTACGATAGTGAACCCAGGTTCTCGTGATTACCTGTGACGTCACGAAGTAGCGTTAAGGAGATTTATCTCGCCTTTCTCCCATGCTACACCTGCTTGTAGTAAAAGCAGTCATCCTCCGGTCCCCCATCACCGTTGCCCATCATTTTCAACGACCTCTACTTCGACTCCTACGAAGGCGTAGGAACCCCAGAACCGGATTGTAAGATATCTGGTAGTAAGGTTCTGAAAGAAGACCGACGCAGGAAAAGGAAAACTTATATCAGAAACCCCGACAAAGTCAGACCTCTTCGCCCCTCCTCCGCATTCGCACTCTACCGCATTCAATACTTCCGCTCCTACCTTCGCCCCACATCACTTCTAAAACCAAACCCTCAATATGTCTAGAGTCGACATTGACGAACTCGTCCAAAAACTCGCCGACCTTACTCAGGAACGCGACAAGGAAAATATCACAAAGAAAATCGCTGATCCTGGGAAATGGGACGGCACAAGGTCATCCTTCCGCCCCTGGTGGATAAAGCTCCGTCTCTGGGTTGACGCCCAGAAATGGAAAAATAACAAGATCATGGACATCGCTGTCCTCTCCCGTCTCGAAGGAAAAGCGGAATCCTTCGCACAATTGATCATGGAGCATTACCTCGATGAGGAAGCCACCATCGAGACGGACGCAAACGGGGCTTTATTACCGGCAAAAGGAGCCGATGCTTGGCCCACTTGGAATAGGTTACAGGAGCAGATCAAAACCCACTTCTGTATCGATACCTTGGCCCACGAGTCATTAAGGAAACTCGAGGCCTTGAAACAAAACGGTCACCCTATTGACCTATTCCTACAACAGATTTGAGATCTTGAGAAAAGAGTCGTATATCGACGATCACCACGCTGAAGTTCTACTGAAAAAGGCGGTAGACTTCAAAATCTACGAACGATCTCGTTTGAACAGCCCTGCCCGCAATTTTGACTACGAAGACCTAGTCATAAACTATAGAACAATAGGTCGGGCATTCGAACAGATTGCGAATGAGCGTGGCCCCCCTCATAGATCTCAACCCCCACGTTCCTCATTTCCTCCTCCCCGTGGGCAACCCCCACACAATTCATATCGCCCAACCTACACGGCAGTAGGAACACAACCGGGTCGCGGTGCGCCCATGGAAATAGGTGTCCAGCAGGCTGGACCTTCCAAGGAAACCAGAACCTGTTTCCACTGTGGCAAACCCGGCCACATTAAACCTAACTGCCCCATGAACCCTTTCAAACGGACTGGTCATCCACCTATGCAACGCCAGATTTGGGACTGGAACCAAGGCTCGTACATCGAGCAAACTCAGGGAGAAAACGAGTATCCCTCTTTTTTTAACGAAACCCAATCTCGCGCATACGCACAACTGACCACTCCCGCAACCTCCCGTCAGCTACAGCGGCACCAAGTGTAGCAGCAAGGACCTATGTTTCCGATGAGGCGGAAGCATACTATAGAGACAAATTTCGAGGTGGAAGCAAAAGCCCGAGCTGCACAGGCTTTAAATGGACAGCGCCAATGAGTACAGAGGGAACTCAGCGGCAAGAACTTTCTTCTTCTTTTTCATCTTCTCTTACGACATGTACAAGTACCGATTTTCCTATCTCCGATCTCTCCGCTGTACTACGTAAACTATCAATGAAATCTGCGAGGGCGTCTCAATTGAGCGCGGCACCAGAATTAAGTGTACTTAATTCCCTCGTAAAACAACAAAAAATATCGAATATCTATAAACCCACAAAGGTCACGTTAAACCAAGCATCTACACTTTCCTATGGTGGAGAATTTTCACTCGAAACCATAGTATCGTGCAACGTTAACGGCCAGTGGTCGCGTTACCGTTTCCAGTCCCTCCTGGATTCGGGAGCGTCGCATACTTTCATAGATCAGGACTATGTAAAACGTCACGGAATACCTTTTTATACCATCGACAACCCCATTAAGATACATAATGCTGACGGTTCGGAAGGAGCAATCGGACCGATCCGTCACGCGGTAACACTGATGGTGGAAATAGAAGGACACTACGAAGTCATAGACGCGTACATATCTAAATTAGGAACTCATCGAATGATCATCGGGTATGACTGGCTATATCGTCATAACCCTGACATCGATTGGGTAAAACAGACAATCACGTTTCCTCGTTGTACCTCCTACTGTAAAATTATGGGCCTAGGACCCACTTCCTCTTACGAAGCCGGCCCAACTACGTACAATAGAAGAAGGACTTAAAGAAAAGGTTCCATTAACTTATCACGAATTTCTAGATGTCTTTTCGGAGAAAGAATCTCAAAGGATGCCTTTACGAAAACACTGGGATCATGCAATCGATCTCAAAGAAGACTTCATCCCCAAGAAAGGACGTGTTATTCCCCTTTCGGACATCGAGATGGAAGAAGTCAGAACGTTCATCGAAAAGGAAGTCAAAAAGGGTTATGTCAAACCCTCCAAATCTCCACAGACATCTCCCGTCTTCTTCATTCCTAAAAAAGACGGCAAAAAACGAATGGTTATGGACTACCGCTATTTAAACGAAGGAACGATCAAGAATTCCTATCCACTCCCTCTTATCCCGCAGTTAATTGATCGACTCAAAAACGCGGATCTATTTACGGCTATGGATCTCCGATGGGGATATAACAATGTCCGCATCAAAGAAGGCGATGAATGGAAAGCGGCATTCGTTACCCCTATTGGAGCATACGAACCTACCGTTATGTACTTCGGTCTTACGAACTCTCCCCCCACGTTTCAAACGATGATGAACGATATATTTAACGACATGTATGCGGTAGTCGTCATCTACATCGACGACGTTATGATATTCACATCAAAAAAGACAAAAGAACAACACGAAGAAGTTGTAAAGGAAGTTTTACGCCGTCTCCGCGAAAACGACCTTTACGTAAAACCAGAAAAGTGTACCTTCTCGGCAGAAAAAGTAGATTTCTTAGGGATGGTGGTATCTAAAGAGGGGGTAGAAATGCAGTCGAAGAAAGTAGCTGGGGTCATGGATTGGCCAATTCCTACTCGCTTGAAGCAACTTCAAGGCTTTCTCGGACTCTGTAATTATTATAGACGATTCATAGAAGGCTTCGCACAAATCGCGCGACCCTTGAACGATCTTACCAAGAAAGACGTTCCATTCAAATGGGGTCCAGATCAACAAGAAGCATTCACAAACTTAAAAAGAAAATTTACGGAAGCGCCACTTCTCGCGTATCCTAATCGCGATCAAGAAATGCGCGTGGAAACCGATGCCTCGGACATCGCCACGGGAGCAGTGCTCTCCACCTTATGCAATGACGAGTAACTGGCGACCAGTCGCCTTTATCTCTCACTCTTTTGACAGCGCAGAGCGCAACTATCCGATTTACGATAAAGAATTACTTGCAGTAATTCGCGCCTTAGAAGAATGGCGCCATTATTTAATTGGTCGCGAAAGGTTTGAAATCTGGACTGACCATAAAAATCTAGAATATTGGAAGAAGCCTCAAACGCTTAGCGGACGTCAAGCACGTTGGCATGCGCTTCTTCAAGAATTTAATTATTCTTTCGTATACAAACCTGGATCGTCCAATGGGAGAGCTGACGCTCTATCTCGACGACCAGATCACGGTGACGCAGTTGTAGATCACAATCAAAACGTCACCGTTCTCCCTCCTTCTATATTTATAAATCACGTTTCTCTTTCTTCCGATCTCATGACAAAAATACAAAAAGAATCTAAAAAACATAACGTCGATGCTATAAACAATTTCCTTTTCTACTCAGAACTTAATCTATTCAAAAACGAAAAAGATCAAATCTACGTACCTGAATCTCTACGTACCGAAATCATTACGTTATGTCATGATTCGCCTATTGCAGGACACGGCGGTCATTCTAAAACTATACATACTCTTTCTCGATATTTCTCGTGGCCAGGAGTCACAAAGGACGTAAAAACTTATGTAGATCACTGCCAAGTGTGCGCCCTCACGAAGGGTAAGCAAAATGCACCGGCAGGAAAAGTCATCCCTCTTCCCGCAGCAAAAAGACCATGGGAAGATCTTATCAGTAGATTTCATTACAGGCTTACCGCCATCACAATCCTTTACCGCTATCTGTGTCGTTGTGGACAGATTCTCAAAAGAAGTTATTTTTATACCAACTTACGATACATGTTCCTTCAAAGACCTCTTGCTATTTTATTTAGAGACCATGTTTGGTCAACACATGGACTCCCCTCTACCCTCGTATCAGATCGAGGACCACAATTCGTTTCTGCTTTCACCCAGGAGCTTTGTAAGCTTCTTGGCATAAAACAAAAAATCTCTACGGCATACCATCCGCAAACGGACGGGCAAACCGAACGCGTTAATCAGAGGATCTCGAACAGTATCTCCGTGCACGTATGCCGGAAAGAAACAAAACGACTGGGTCGAATGGCTGAAGTTAGCCCAATTCTCTCACAACAACACCGTCACTACGGCTAGCCACTGGAGAAATCCCCTTCAAAGTCACACGAAACTACGTACCACGTATGGGTTTCGAAGGGAATCTCTCACGGGTTTTGCAGACGAAATTGGGCAGTAACCATAAGGAGATTGAAGAAGCGCTGGAAGCTACACGCGAGAGGATGATCACCTCTTCCGATAAAAAACGATCAACTTCGGCACCAGAATATTCTATTGGCCAGCAAGTCTGGCTTTCAACAGATAAATTAAAACTTCCTTACACGGCGAAGAAACTCACCCAAAAATGGATTGGTCCCTACGCTATCACTCGGGTTCTTCCTAACGCCGTAACGCTCAAACTACCTCATTCTGTTCACATCCATCCAACTGTGAACATTTCTCGCGTCAAACCATATCGAGACACGCTGCCTGGACAGCCTAAATCTCGTCCCGACGCTATAGAAGTCGACGAAGAAGGTGAAGAGCAGTTTGAAGTTGATTAGATCGCCGCTTCCAGGATGAAGAAGAGGCAAACTAGAATATCTGGTCCATTGGAAGGGCTATGATGAAACCGATCGTACCTGGGAATCTGAAGACATTCACGTACCACTGCACCGCGATGCAGTTCAAGATTTCCATCGTCTCAATCCTTCCGCACCACGCAAGCTTCGTGGATCTATCTACTCTCAGCCTTCGCTTCCTTATTCTCGCCTTATGAAAACTTCACCGAAAACGAAAAAACAACGACTCGCCTGGAATTCGAGTCTTAAAGAGGGGGTAGTGTAATAATATGGGAAATTTTCAAACTTTTCAAAACGCTCACTTACTTTTCATCTTCTTCACCTCGTCTTCTTCATCAGTCACGTGACTGTGCACGTGACCGTGGGAACACATCACATGATAGGTCTAGAACCTATGACGTCATATGACATCATACCTCATGTGATCCACGACCTCTTTAATTTCCGCTCTTCTCACACAGCCCCATTAATCTCCGTCTTACCATACGTAGTAATTTATCACACGCACAGCCTGGTCCGTGCGCACTTCTCCCTCATGTATATACACTAGCACTTTGACGACTGGTATCCCCAGTCTAATCCACTTGTATCTTCCTCCAACAACCTATTAGCTTCGGCCATCGGTCGTCGTAGGGTTGGGAATATCCAGGACTAAGACTCTCCCACCTGATTCGTTCAGCCAGGACTCGTGTAGCCTGCAAAGCAGTTCCGAGCCTTGTGGTTTGTTTTCCGAAAGGGATTCATAACAAGACCCCACTACGTCACTCTACATCATAGAGAACATTCTAGTAGGTTCCATGACTGGCCCTAAGCTGGTCCGTGCTCGATACATTAGGGTATATAAGGTAGCGTACAAACGCCTGTATTCCCTAATCTTGGAATTCCTCTTCTCTCTCTCGGATTACGCTCTTTGCGTCCCTTGAGATATTGAGGTTTGTTTCCTTTCAAATTCCAAGATTATCCCTCGTCCCCGGGCTCTTCGCCTCTGGACACTTCCTCCCTTCTACCTTGCTACTTTGCCTAGTCAGTGCAAACTTATTGCCCGCTAGTACCGCTCCCGTTTTCAACTCAACACTCCCTGCATCCGACCCTCAGAGGAACCGAGGGCCCTTGTTAGCGATAGATGTAATACCGGACCTATACGGCAGTTGTCAGCACGAGACCCCCCTCGACTGCAGGGAAAGAACAAGGAGTTAGGGTCACCCTTACTTTCCCCCTTCACTTCCGAACGCGTGGGCTCGTTGCTGCTGTTCACTCCACATCGGACCTCAGGTTTAGAGGGACCCGCCTGTACACGTGACATACACGAGTAAAGCACTCGGCAAATGCTTGCATATACAGTGGCTCAAAAAACTGTCCGCATGTTTGGTCATTTTTCACTAAACGTGTTATTCCCCAATAACCCCTAACCCTTACCCTAACATATAGGTGTATGAAATAAAGCACTGACCCTTGGCTTTCTATCCACCAAGGTTTTAAGACATATGAATAAGAATTGATGAACTGGCAGCCATTTCAAAACAATGACTCATTCGGACAGTTTTTTGACTCTAAGTTTTGATTACATATATTGGACCCTAGCATGCTGTAATATGATTACATATATTTGGTAAGGCTTCTATTATGTCACCATTATGTAACTGAGTGTCAGACAACATATATAAACTCCATCATTCCATGTTTATTTTTCCACCATCACCATGAAATCCATTTCCATCTCTCAAAGAAACAATATCATCTCTCTCTCCTCTCATGGGCTTTCCTCTAGGAAAATCTCTGCCCAAACTGGCCTAGGGAAGTCTACAGTATGCCAAGTGCTTCAGGAACTCCAGCCAGAGTAGATTAGGCTTCTTGATGGCTGTCCTTCCAAGCTTACCTCTACCAACAAAAGAGCTATTGTTCAGCAAATTATTACTGGCAAGGCCAGGAATGCTGTTCATGCTGCCCAATACATCAATACCATTATTGATACCCCTTTCTATCCTCAGACTGTTAGAAATACTCTCAAGGAAGCCTCCTTAATGGCTGTGGTAAAGAAGAAAAAGCCACTGCTTTCTAGTGGTCACAAGAAAAGAAGATTAGCCTTTGCTCTCAAGTACCAGCATTGGACTGTGAAGGACTGGAAGAGAGTTATATAATCAGATGAGACCAAGATAAATAGGATTGGGTCAGATGGGCAAGAGTATGTGTGGAAAAAGAAAGGAGAGGGGCTAATTGCTAGAGAGGTCCAAGGCACAGTCAAGTTTAGAGGAGGTTCACTGATGGTATGGGGCTGCATAGGGTGGAATGGAGTGGGGATTTTGAGTGAGGTGGAGGGGAGAATGGATGCTGAACAGTATGTGGCCATATTGGAGCAGGGGTTGCTGCAAAGCATGGAGGAATCTGGAATTCCAGAAGATGACATTACCTTTCAACAAGATAATGATCCCAAGCATACCTCTAAAAGAGCCCAAAGATGGTTTGAAGAGCAAGGAATCAAGCTTCTGGACTGGCCTGCACAATCTCCAGACCTTAATCCCATTGGACATACTTGGAATCACCTCAAGAGATGCCTCTCAGGTTATGAAAGTGCTCCTACAGGTGTTCATCAATTGTGGGAAAGAGTAGTGGAGCAGTTGGGGAAAGATTGATGAGGAACAGTGTCAGAAATGGATAGAAAGTATGCCTAGAAGGATTGAAGTAGTTATCAAGGCCAAAGGAGCTCATACCAAGTACTAGATACCTAGATAAATTTAGAGTCAAAAAACTGTCCGAATGAGTCATTGTTTTGAAATGGCTGCCAGTTCATCAATTCTTATTCATATGTCTTAAAACCTTGGTGGATAGAAAGCCAAGGGTCAGTGCTTTATTTCATACACCTATATGTTAGGGTAAGGGTTAGGGGTTATTGGGGAATAACACGTTTAGTGAAAAATGACCAAACATGCGGACAGTTTTTTGAGCCACTGTACGCTCGTCCGGCGTTATAAATACGGATAACGTTGCTACCGGGCATAGTGCACTAGCCCCGCTTCTTGGGTGGTTGTCGACCCAAGTGTACGTTGGTACTATGATAGTGTATCCAGGTTCGCGTGATCACCTGTGACATCACGTAGGCGCGTTAACCCGATTTATCTTGACTTTTGGGCATGTGCCACCTCTCTGTAGTAAGAGAGTTATACTCCGGTTCCTACCTTCAACTCTCCCCCCTCCTGACGGTGTGCGGTCTTTCCCACCGTTATTGTTTTTAAGCTGCCTTCAGACGGACCCTGCACCTACAACGTGTACAGACGCCGCTACAATATATGGCGCCAAGCCTTCGTGGCCGACCCCGTAGCGGCTGGACCACCGCCCCTGATCAAGGTACCTCACGTAGACCCTCCTGCAGCCGCAGCCCTCTCCCCAACCTACGGTATCCGAGTGAGCATCCCTTCTCCAGGGAGAACTCCCCGTATGGTCCCCTGTCGCAGGGCCCAGCACCCTCGCGTCTGCTCCCGTCCCCGCCGCAACCCTCGAGATCCCCCTCGAATTCACCTGGGATCCCTTGGCCCGCCGCACGTGGGTTTCCCCCTACGTCCCCAAGGATCGGGAAGAGTCTGGCAGCGAAGCCAGAGCATTATGACGGGAACAAAGAAAAGTTTGTCCAGTGGTGGCGAACCGTCACCCTATACTTAAACAGCTTCGAGACGGAGCCTACCAACAGGCAAAAAATCCTAATCACCCTGTCGTACATGCGTGGCGACAACGCCGCTGGACAATTCTCCGACCTGCTCGCAGAGGGCAACGCGTATGCCGTGATCAATTTCAAGTTTTTCACGGAGAAACTCAAAAAGACTTTCCAACCCGCCGGCCTCGCCCGGCTAGCTGAACAAAAATTGTTCTCCCTCAGGCAAGGAAAGGACACCGTGGAGGATTACTTCACCCAGTTATACCAGCTAGCAATTGAGGCCAAATTCGATGTGCGGATCAACAGACACACGATCGTCAATCAAATACTCCACCAAGCTTGCAATGAATTGGTGGAATATGTCGAGAGGTACAAACCCGACCTTATCGACTCAACAGACGTTTGTGAGTGGGAGACCGCCTTAGTACGGGCAGAAGAGGTCCTTGGCGCCATAGCAGAGCACAAGAAGACCTCCAATGTCTATGCCACCGGCCCCACATACAATCCGCGCTTCGTCCCCCGCCCGCAATACGCACCTCCCGCTGCCCCGCCTCCAACACGCCCGCCCCCCTTGATGCCCACAATGCGTCCGCACCCTCAGCAGACCGGGACCTTCCCCGGACAAGGTGCTCCAATGGAGCTCGACAAGGCGTGCGCAGCAGGACTGTGCTGAAAATGCAGGAAACCCTGGCCTTGTGCTGACCATCCGCCCCGCCCTCGCCCCCAGGCAAGGAGCATCACGGTCAATGGCCAAGAGGTTTCACCAGAAATGTTCGCAACCATAAGAGCCATGATGGACTCCGCAGAAGCTCCCCAGGAGGAGCAGGTAGTTTACGCCCCCAATGTACAAAACGATTCGGGTTTTCAGTCTGTACAGTAGATACCAGTCGCCCTGCTGTACCCTCTAAGTCATTGCAGAACAATAGATTCTCTGTTTTGAGCATTGACAAGACTGAAAACGAAAACCACGTGAACCTACCGGGCACTCCGCCCACAAAAAATATAACCATCATGCCACGAAAGGTAAAGTTCGCGCTGTCAGTAAAACGAGACGACGGCCCAAACAATGCGGACACAATACCACGAAAGCACCCCAAGGAAGCACGAAAGGAAGAGATGTCCTCTCATTCCTGGTTGAACACGTTGGACCCCTGGTCCATACGTTGGATGAAAGCACAAGTGGAGAATACGGATGTCGAGTGTAGCATCCACCACTTGAAGTCCTTCGTCCATGACACCAGGACGATCAAAGTATCTCGGGACCTCGTGCAAGACCTCCGAGAGCTTTCCGATGAAGATGCATACTGGGTCCTTCGTGACCTACAACACGCGCCGAAATTCCGGAAAGCATCCCCCCGATCAACGAAACGAAACTTGTTGGAAGTCCCCGTGAAGGTAACCCTCGCAAATCAACAAACCGCTGAAGTCAAGGCGTTGATCGACTCAGGTTGCACCGGGTTGTCCATCCACGAGAAGTTCGTGGCTGAAAAGGGGATAACCACCCACTCACTCCCCCGTCCTCTAACCATATACAACGCCGACGGCACACCAAACGCCGGAGGCAAGGTAGAAAGGTTCATGATCCTCGAACTCCAGGTAAATGACCACAAGGAACAACTGGCCCTTGCCATAACAAACCTTGGGCCCAACACAATATTCCTTGGACACGACTGGCTGAAGACGCATAACTCAGCCATCAACTGGAAGACGGACAGGATCTCTTTCCATTGCAAAGGGGACCATGTCACGAACAACATGGATGAGGACGAAGATGAAATGGACGTAGATTACATGCCTTCCCAAGGCGACCGCTTATTCGAACTCGATGTAGTAGAGTACATGCAAAATCGAAACGTCGCAATGGAAGTGGCCATTAAAGACTACACCCAGAAAAAGAAAAAGACCTTTGAGGAAGCAGCCCCGAAGTACGTCCACGAGTTCAAGGACATCTTTAACAAAGGGAGCTTCGACGCGCTACCCCTGAGACGTCCTTGGGACCACGCCATCGAGCTCCTACCCGGGAACCATGAAGTAGATTGCAAGGTCTATCCGCTAAACCCCGGCGAACAAAAAGAACTCGACTCCTTCTTTGAGGAGAATCTAAAATCAGGGAGAATACGACCCTCTAAGTCACCCTTCACCTCAGCGTTCTTCTTTATCAAAAAGAAAGATGGACACCTCCGCCCCGTACAAGACTACCGCAAGCTGAACGTGGTAACAAGACGAAATCGCTACCCGCTCCCACTCATAAGCGAACTGGTCGACAAACTCAAGTCGGCCAAATACTACACTAAGTTCGATGTGAGATGGGGGTACAATAATGTACGAATGGCAGACGGCGATGAATGGAAGGCCGCCTTCCGAACAAATCGCAGACTATTTGAGCTGCTCGTGATGTTCTTCGGACTCACCAACTCCCCGGTGACGTTCCAAACGATGATGAACGCGCTGTTCAAGGAATTGGTAGACTGAGGCGTAGTGGTCGTCTATATAGACGATATCATGATATTCACGAAAACGCTCGAAGAACACCGCAGAGTAGTATGAGAAGTGCTACAAATCCTGAGGGACGCCCACCTCTACCTCCGCCACGACAAGTGCGACTTTGAAGTCCAAGAAACCGAATTCCTCGGGCTCATTGTCGCACAAGACAAGGTAAAGATGGACGACAAAAAGGTGGAAGCCATCAAGAGCTGGCCAGTCCCCACCTCGAAGAAGACGCTCAGAGGTTTCCTAGGATTCCTCAACTTCTACTGACGGTTCGTCAGGAACTTCGCAATGATAGTGCGCCCCCTAAACACGCTTACGTCAGTAAAGAAAGACTTCGAGTGGACGACAGCCTGCCAAGAGGCTTTCCAAACCCTCAAGGACACCATCTCCTCCGCCCCGGCGCTAGCCATGCCCACCGACACCGACCCCTACCGCATCGAAACCGACGGTTCCGGCATCGGCATCAGCACCATCCTCTCACAACGCCACAATGGCGTATGGCACCCCATCACCTTTATCTCCTGTTCCCTCAACAACGCAGAGAGGAACTACCATGCGGCCGACCTCAAGATGCTAGCCATCATGTTCGCCCTCAACGAGTGGCGGCAATATCTCCTCGAGGCAGCACACCCAATCGAGATCTGGACGGATCACAAGAACCTTGAGTTCTTCCGCAAACCGCAAGATCTCACCTGCCGCCAGGCCCGCTGGCAACAAGTACTACAGGAATACCACGTAGTAATCAGCCACCAGCCGGGCAAAACCAACCCAGCGGATCCTCTGTCCCGGAGGCCAGACTTTGAAAAGGGGGTGACGTCCGATAACACAGCACAAACCCTACTCCCCGACACCCTTTTTTCACCCCCACCATCACCAACCTCCACGACAGTCTCCCTCAACGCCGTCACCCCAGCGAGCGCGCTCTCAAGAATCACGAAACTACAGTACAAACTTGAGCAGTTCGCCAAAGAAGGCCTGGAGAAAAAGGACTCCCCCTGGACCCACAAGGAAGGACTAGTCCATTGGAAATCGCTCGTCTACATGCCAAACGACGTGAAACTCCGAGAAGACATCCTCATCGCCAATCATGATCACCCGATCGCCAGCCATCCCGGTATCCGGCGCACTCGCAACCTGATCATGAGCGAGTATTACTGGCCATCACTACGACGCAACGTGGAGTCATACGTCAAAGGCTGCGACACATGCCAAAAGGTTAAAGCTAAAACCTCGGCAATCATCACGCCACTCCACCCAAATGAGATCCCATCATCCCCCTGGGAGATCATTTCTGTCGACCTGATCGGCCCCCTCCCCCAATCCGATGGCAAGAACGCCATCCTAGTCATCGTCGACCGCTTCTCGAAGATGATTCACTTAGCCCCAGTAATGGACACCATTACGTCACAAGGGGTCGCGATGATCTTCCGCGACCAAGTCTTCAAACTCCATGGTGTTCCACACAAAGTGATATCAGACTGAGGAACGCAATTCGTGTCGTCGTTCATGCGCGACCTCTACTCCCTCCTCAACATTGAAGCAAACCCGTCTACGGCCTACCACCCCCAAACCGACAGCCAAACGGAACGCATCAATCGAGAAGTCGAGAAATACTTACATATCTACGTAAACCATCGCCAGACCGACTGGGCCGAATGGCTACCCCTAGCCAAGTTCGCCCACAACTTACAAACCACCAGCGCAATCGGCGTGTCCCCGTTCCTGCTCAACTACGGGCAGCAACCACTCATACCCAACAAACGAGTGGAAGTAAGAAACGAAGTCCACCGCCTCCTTCGCCAAAACTATGAAGACCCACCATAACACGGCCAAGGACGCACTGAAGAAAGCTGCAGAGGCGATGAAAAAGGCGCACGACAAACGCACATCCCCCGCCCTCGAATATACTGCCGGACAACAGGTTCTACTCGAAGGGACTCACATCCGAACCGACTGACCAATGAAGAAGTTCGATGACAAATGACACGGGCCGTTCAAGGTGAAGCGTAAGGTAGGAGAGGCCTCCTACGAACTCAACCTCCCGCGAACATGGAAGGGGATCCATCCCGTCTTCCACAAGTCGCTCCTTACGCCCTACCACCCCGGCACACCCCCCTCCCAGACGAAACCGAAACCACCACCCCTGGTTATCGTCCAACAACAAGAAGAGTACGAAGTGGAGCACGTCGCCGACTCACGTAAGCGACGCAGCAAAACCGAGTACCTTGTACAGTGGAAAGGATACCCCTGCGAAGAACGCACTTGGGAACCAAAACACAACGTCTCAAACGCCCCACAGGCGATCGAGAAGTTCCACCGCGAAAACCCCACCGCCATTCGCACGATTGCTGACAACGAGTGCAACTGCCCAACGTGTGCCTTCCCCGGGACCCCCCTATTCGACGACCCATCCTTCCGCTCGTACGCGGCCTCCTTAAACCACCTCCCCGACCACCTCTTCGAAATCCCCGAGCCCCATAGCGACGTCAAGCTCACCGGTATCATCATCGACCGGGAGTTCGACGGCTAGAAAGGGGGTAATGAAACGAATTGGACGTTTTTCCATTATTTAACGTAGTTAGCTAACACCTAGACGATCCCACGAACGCCTTACGTAGTTACCTTATACCTAGACCTTACGTCTAGATCCCACGTTACACATTAGTCAGCCTACGTCACAACCCTATACCCATAGAACAGGCTAGACCCCACTACGTCACTCTACGTCATAGAGAACATTCTAGTAGGTTCCATGACCGGCCCTAAGCTGGTCCGTGCTCGATACATTAGGGTATATAAGGTAGCATACAAACGCCTATATGCCCTAATCTTGGAATTCCTCTTCTCTCTCTTGGATTACGCTCTTCACGTCCCTTGAGATATTGAGGTTTGTTTCCTTTCACTAAGCATAGGAGCCACCACTAAGTTTCATTAAGGTGAATCGGACATGATAATCTCAATTGATCAGATATCAGCGTTTTTCGGCTAGGGCGTGATTTCTTCATGACCACACATACACCTGCCTTCTACCCAATTGATTTGTCACTGGTGAGTTATTCACTGAGCTGGAGATAGTACTACTAGAAATCTTTCCGCTGTTCAATCATGGACTCACCTGACCAGACCTAATAATTGGGTCTGTGTTGACAACATTGAATCCATTGGCTGGTCATTGGACATGGTGATTAATGTAGTAAAATGTTTCATTTTCCGCCTGTTCTTGAAAAAAAACCAGCTCCAGTTCAAGGCCAGGGATTACTAGTAGCAGATCTGCTATCCCACCTCCTAGCTTAGTGATACGTAACTTATTCAAAACCGAACATAGGTAATTTAAGCTTCTCAGCAAAAGTAGACTATTAATTTGATATTGATGGTGGGTGTTTCTTTGCACAGCCCAAGAACACATGCTGTTTACACCAAATTTTGAGTCTCGTACCTACCAACTTGAAATTTCATAATGAACCCCATTTTTGTTTTTGCCTTATATGGAAGGTGCTTGCACTGTCATGTCTTCATGTTCACCAACACCTTTTTTAGGTGAAAGGCAGAATTGAATCTCACCCATATCCATACCACTTCCAAGATCACACTGCGATTCTAACTTCTTTCGTGGCACAGTCCCATGATTTAGCCCTCGTTCCAACACCACTTGACCGGATGCCAGTCAGTTCATAGTACATTTAACTATGTAAGAGATCATCATACCGACATCAATTATAGGGATGACATGGGCTGCAATGTGTGTCAAAAGGTGAAGGCCAAGACCACTGCCATCCATACTCCCCTCCATCCAAATGAGATCCCATCCTTGCCATGGGAAATCATCTCCATCGACCTCATTGGCCCGCTCCTCCAGTCACAAGGAAAGAATGCAATCCTCGTCATTGTTGATCGCTTCTCGAAAATGATTCACCTCGCCCCAGTTATGGACACCATCACATCGCAAGGGGTCACCACCATCTTCTGCGACCAGGTGTTCAAACTCCACAGAACCCCCCGGAAGGTCATATCGGATCAAGGCACACAGTTCATGTCCTCATTCATGCAGGATCTATACACTCTCCTTGACATCAAGGCCAACCTGTCTATGGCATACCACCCACAGACCGACAGGCAGACAGAGCGGGTCAACTGAGAAGTCAAGAAGTACCTATGAGTTTACATGAACCACAGGCAAATGGACTGGGTGGAATGGCTCCCACTCACTGAGTTCGCGCATAATTCACAGATGACGAGTGCCACCAGCGTGTTGCTGTTCCTACTCAACTATGGGCAATAATTCCTAATCCCCAACAAGTGAATCGAGGTCCAGAATGAGTCAGCTATGGGGTTTGTGGGGAAGATGAGAGGTCACCACGAGGCAGCCAAGAGCGTGTTGGAGAAGGCAGCCACGGCCATGAAAAAAAGTCATGACAAGCGGGCAGCTCCATCACCAAACTTTGTAACTGGCCAGCAAGTCCTCCTTGAGGGGACTCACATCTACACCAACCGGCCGAGAAAGAAGTTTGATGACAAACACTATGGCCCCTCTAAGGTGAAGTGGAAAGTGGGCAAGACATCCTATGAGTTGGAGATCCCAAGGATGTGGTGCAGCATCCACTTCATCTTCCACGAGTTGCTACTTACACCATACCACGCCAGGACCACAAAATCCCAGACCAAGCTGAAGCCACCACCACCGGTGATCGTCCGACAGGAAGAGGAGCACAAGGTCCAAGAGGTAGTAGATTCAAGGAAGCACAGAGGGAAAACAGAGTACCTTGTACACTGGAAGGGCTACCCATGAGAGGAACACACCTGGGAACTGAAGGCAAACATCAGGAACACTTCAAAGCTTGTCGAAAAGTTCCACACCTCCAACTCCTCAGCCGTCCATTCTCTCACCAAAGCATGCAACTGCCTGACGTGCATGCATCAAACAACCCTCTTCGCCGATGCGACCTTCCATACCTACGCTGCCTCTCTCAACCACCTACCCGACCACCTGTTCGAGCTTCCGCAACCTGGCTCAGAACCAACGCTTTCTGGTATCATGGTTGACCAGGATTTCGACCCCTGAAAAGAGGGTAATGAAATGTTTTCACCCTTTACCTTGTAGATATTTACGATACTTAGCTAACGAATGATTATGCATTAACCGCACCTAGGCCTATGACATCACATGTACCTCATAGAACCCTCCAGAATATTATGTCACCATTCTAGCACAATCCATACTGGCCCTAAAGCTGGTCCATGCTCACACCCACACACTATATATAGTAGCGTATTCTGTGGTAGATATGCATTCTTGGAATTGTCCTTTTACACTCGGAATTTTACCCTTGGGTAACACCAAGTGTTGTGGGCTCTTTTCCTTTCAGTTGACTGGCAGAACCATAGGGTGAGTCTGGACCTTGTTGGCTTAGCAAACTGCACAGCTGGAAACAAATCTTCAGATGAACATAGAGAGACCAGGCCACCAATATTCCTTAGTAGGAGGGCTAGAGTGTGAAGGTGTCCACCATGGCCTCCTCCAGAGGAATTATGGAGGGAGGTGACTAGGTCTTTCTGGGTGGGTTCAGAGATATATAATCATCCCTTCAAATAGAGTTTGCCATCATTGTAGGTCCAGTCAGTGGCTGAGGATCTGGCGAAGAGTGGTACAGAATTTGTTATATCATCCAGTGCTTTGATTACCAATGGATCAGATGGGGAAGACTCTTTGATCTTTTCTGCAAGGTCAAGCTCAATCTGTCTGACTTGGTGATCAAAATTGCTTGATGGGAGTATCTGGACATCTTTGTTATCCTTGAATGTGTCTATCTTGTCATGTTGAGATAGTGCATCAGCCAGTGCCATTTTTGTGCCTGGGAGAGTCTGGTATTCCATATCAAAGTCTTGAAGAAACAAGAGCCACCTGGCCTGTCTCCTTGACAGTTTTCTTGGTTCCTTGAAGTAGGTAAGATTTTTGTGATTGGTCAATATTGTCACAGGATGGGGCAATCCTAGAAGATATTGTTGCCATTCCTCCAACCCCTATATGACAGCCAGTAGTTCCCTGTCATATATGTCGTCATTTCTCTCTGCCAGAGAGAAAGTCTGGGAGAGATAGCCACATGGCTGTATGTCTCCATTTGTGTTCTTCTGTATGAGTACCACTCCAGATGTGGTGAGAGAGGTGTTGGTCATAAGGATGAAGGGTTTCAACATATTAGGAAAGGCAAGGATAGGTTTTCTTGTGAATGTTGATTGAAGAGTTCTGAATAACTTTTCTTGGGATTCTTCCCATGACCACGGTGTCTTCTGTTTTGTAAGGTCTAACAGTGGACAAGCAATGTCGGAGAAGGAGGGGATGAATTTCCTGTAAAAGTTGCAGAATCCGATGAAGAATTAGACATCCTGCACATTCACTGGGGAAGTCCATTGTTTGATTGCATTGAGTTTGACCGAGTCCATTTGGACACCATTTTTTCCTACAATCATTCCAAGATACTCAACCTTTTCAGCTGAGAAAATGCACTTCTCCAGTTTGAGATACATTTCATGCTACCAGAAGCGTTCTAGGACCTTCTGTGTCCTTTCATTGTGGGTTGCTTGATCTGAAGAATGTATCGACAGATTGTCCATGTAGATCACTAACCATCCCTCTGCAATATAATCTCCAAAGGGATCATCCATAAAGGCTTGGAACATTGCTGGGAAATGACACATTCTGAAGAACATCATGTTTAGTTTGAAGAGCCCAAACGGGGTAAGGAAAGCCACCTTCCACCAATCTTCAGGCTTAATCAATATGTTGTTGTAGCCCCACTGTACATTGAATTTGGTAAAAATCGATGACCCCCTTAATTTATCCAATAGATTGGAAATTAAGGGGAGAGGGTAAATATTTTTGATTGTATGACTGTTAAGATATTGGTAGTCTTGACAGGGGCGGAGTTTTCCATCTTTCTTCTGTACAAAGAAGAAGGGGGCTGCTGTGGGAGATTTTGATGGGGAAATCTTTCCAGTTTTGAGATATTCATTGATAAATTCTCTACATGCCTGTTTTTTCACTGGGTTTAAAGGATATGCCTTTGCTTATTTCGGGATAAATGAGTCCTTTAGCTTGATTGCATGATCATATGATTAGAAGGGGGGTAGTTTGGTGACAGTCTTCTCTGTGAAGACATCCTCATATTCTTTGAACACATCTGATAATGCAATCTTTATCTTTGGCAGCTGTTGGGAGATCTCGGTAGACAGAGTTATTCTCTTGATAACAAACTCTGGTACATCTCCATACACATTGTTACGCCGGGTAACAATGGTGACACGTTCCCGTATAATCCCAACACCTGTTGGATTACCGGACTAGCAGGCTTAGGGAAGAGATTACTTAACCCTCTGAGGCCCAAATACCCTCAGACTGGGGACCACTGCTAGCTTTACCGTAGAGCACTTTGTTACCTCTACGGGCCGATGGCGGAGTCTCGGTCTTGTGGTGCCGGTGTCTTGGTTTCCCGGTCTACTGTGCCGGTGGCGGAGTCCCGGTCTTGCTGGATTGCCGGTGGCGGAGTCCCGGTCTTACTGGGTCAGTGGCGGAGTCCTGACCAACGACGACCAACACCTGTTGGTCGTTGGAGTTGCCGAAGCTTTAGGAGCCGGTTATGGCAACGACGGCGCACAAGTGCGAAGTGATGAGGAAGATGATCACAAGCACGAGGGCGAGCACCTCTAGAACACGGGGGAAGGCTTCTGAGGTGAAGTGGAACCTTTGCGGGAGAAGCTGTAGATTACACGGGAAGATGTGTAGATCTAGGTTAGAGTTACATGAAGGGCCCGCGTCCCTATTTATAGGCCTTACCCCTCTAGGGCAGGCTTCGTGATAAGTATAGTAATATCTGGTCGCAGACAAGAGATTACTATAGATGGATCAAGGCATAAGACGGATCAGGAAAGTAGGAGTACTGGGCTGTGTATGAGAGAACACAGCTATGGAGGCAATGTCAATGATCGGGTCAAAGAGGAGGAAGGCATATATCAATGAAATAGAAGGCGATGTCCATACCAAACGGGTAGGTTCCTGAAGAGGAAGTTATGAATAACTTCCTAGAAAGGTAGTTCCGAATGGGGCGATGCCTGAGTGGGTGTCGCGGGGGAATCCCAGGGGAATCCCTGGTCAGAGTCGAAGAAGAGGTCGTCCCATAGTCCTACGGGAGGAGAGGGAAGGGGAAAAGAGGTACCCCCTTCGGTAACCGTAACACACATTGAAGAATTTGGCCCGTTGTAGGGGCATCCAATGACGGAAGATTTCATAGAGTCTGTCCTGCATGTACTCTCCTTTGTCGTGTTCCAGATATCATAGTAGATATCATTGTTCCAGTGTTCCCGGTGGATCTCCTTGGGTCCATCAGTAGGAAGATGGCACTATGGTTACCTGTCTTTCTATCTAGTTGATGTCAGGGTTCACTGCCCTGAGCCATGGAAGCCCTAAAATGACTTTGTCCTTGCTGCAATTGAGGACATAGAGATCCTGCTGTTCTTGTATGCCTCTGTAGTCCAACACAATGTTGATTTTCTCCTTGATGGTATCCAATTGGTTCTGGGTTCCATTGATGTTCCAAGCTCAGACCAGGGTGTCCAGCTTCCATATGGGCAATCTCATCTTTTCAACCACCTGTCGAGAGATGGAAGCATCCGGTTGCTCTGCTGTCAATTCAAGCATTGGTTCCAATGATTTTGCAATCCTGTTTCCAGATTGAGAGAGGAATGCGAATAGAATTACTTCTTGATCCAGATATAAATACAGGGGCAATTGTATAGGAGGAGAGTGACATTGGTTCACCTCCTCTGCCTAAAAAGACACTTTGGTGGGAGTATCGGTGGGAATTTGCATAGTTGATTCCAGGGCAAGAGAGTTAATGTTCTCTTCCTATTCCATTGTGGCAGCTTCCTCTGCTCGTCCCAAAGCGAGGTCTTGCTCATTAAGCCCTGTGTTGAAGGCTATCCTGAGCATCCTGAGAACTTTGTCTCATCTGTTATTCCTGGAGATCTCTGCCAAATATTTGTCAAGGGAATCCTGTGGCATTTCTGTAGTGGTGACGACTTGAGTGTGCGTTTCCTAAGGTTTCCTATATCCCTCTCTTCTCCTTGGTCTATACCCAGGATGGTTCCTGGTATTGCACCCAACATTGTTGCAGATGAAGCATCTGTTTTCCTTCATCCGTTTGGCGCATTGTATAGGATATAGGGTGATTTGGTCCATGTCCATGGTGTTTGGATCGTGGTGGTTTCCTCTTCCTCCTCTTCTGAAGGATGCAAAGGGTTCTTTCTGTATCCCTTCAATCCATTGCCATGCCCCATGGATGTTTGCGGCCACTTTGTAAACTTCTTCCATTTTCTTAGCCTTTTGGAAGGTTTCACTGTTGACCAGTTGCCTAGCGATGTTCAGGTCGACACCTCTGAGGAAGAATTCCAAAATGGAATGGAACTCTTGCAGTTCAGAGCAGACCACTAGTAGGGAGAATTGGGAAATGAACTTGTCAAATCCTTTTGGATCCCTCTTATCTTGTTGAAGGGACCTGAGTTCAGGTTGCTTGTGTTGTCGGGGGTGAAGGTGAGGGCGAAGGCATTCTTGATTTTGTTATAGGATTTGTCTGCATATGGCATGGAGTCATTGAGTAACCTGGTCAGCCAGGCTTCTGCAAACACTTTTCCTCTTTCTTTGAACATCCGGTTCAGCAGGATGAGTCTCTTGGCTTTCTCTGAGAATTGATCTGGGCCTCTGAGATGGAAGTACCCTTCCATTGCCATAAGCCATCTCTTGACATTGTTGGTCTTGCTGGAGAACTCCTCTGGCAATGCAGCTTTAATTTCAACCATGTCCTCGTCATCTAAGTTTTCATCTGGTGGGGGATTTCCTGGGTTGGGATCTGGACTAGATGTTCCACTCTAATTGAAGAGTGGATCTGGGAAGTCTATGCTGATAGGAACCAGTTGGAATGCGGGCAGTGGGATAGGATCTGCTGATGGGGTCATAACTCGAGAGCAGAGACCACCTGGAAAATCTGGTCATCTGGGTGGATCTGGAAATGTGCAGGAAGGAGGGTCATTGTAATGGGAGGATGACTCTGGGATCCTTCTTGAAGACATTTCGGAGATAGGAGTAGAAGCCCATGTTGATGTGGCTTCTTCTTTTTGTTCTTGGCCCTGTAAGAGCTGAGAGAGGTTGATTCTGTGCAGTGTGTAGAGTAAGGGCCCATCTCCTGATAGGTGGTTCTATTCTCTTGAATAGAGGTGGGAGTGTTGGACTAGATAATCGCAACAATTTATAACCTTGATCTTTTGTTACAACCTTTGTAACCTGGTGACATGTTATCGAGTAATCAACCTCCTAGTTGATTACTGGTCTAGCTGGACTTGAGCAACTGGCTCCCTAGGCCCGAGTTCCCTAGATATGGGGTACTGACAGCTAGCTTTATGTAGAGTCTCCTCTAGAGTGAGGGACATCCCTACAACCAATGGCAGAGTCTTCAACTTTGATGGCAGAACCCTGTCTGTGTTGGTGTTGCTGCTGGTTAGGCATGCAAGTGGATAGCAAGAAGACCACAGAAGTGTGGAGTGATGAGGAGAAGTATCACGAGCACAAGTAATTTCACTTTCAGAGTGGGTGCAGACCCTGAAGTGAAGTGGAACTGAAAGTGGGGTTGATTACATGGTAAGAAGTGTAGATCAAGGTTAAAGGTTACATGAAGGGTATACACCTATATATATAGACCTTTCCAATCTAGGGCAGGCTTCTCATCATATATAGTAATATGAGATTATAGATTGAATATTACTATAAAAGAAGATCAAAGGCATCAGATGAATGAGGAATTGAAATACTAGGCTATATATGAGAGAACATAGCTGAGGAGGCAATGTCTGTGATTGAATCAGAGATGGAATGTATGTAGGTGAAATAGAGGGCTGTGTCACAGCCATAGTAATGCGTCACCTAGAAAGGGCGTTCAGGATGGGGCAATGCTTGGATGGGTGTTGTGGGGGGATCCTAAGTTGTAGGAGTTGAAGAGTAGGTTGTCCCAGAGTCTGGGAGGGGAAGTAGGAAGGGAAAAAGGCATATCCCCTTCTATAACCATAACAGTTTGCCTTCCACCACCACCTCGGTCTCTCTAGCATATGGATGGGCCATTTGAGCTGTCCTCTAGTACACCCAGTGTGCCCAGCGCTCCGAGCCCGACCCAGCTCATTGTCCATTCCACCTTCCAATCCATGTCTCAATGCCGTGATATTTGAAGTGCTGTATACAAAAGCATGCTCCATTATTTTGTTAACAAATACCCTCTTCACTCTGGTAATGAAGACATACAGTTTCTCAAAAATGTTATACAGGAGAACACTATATCACACCTTGATGACAGAGCCAAGGCCCATGCTCCGTTCCAACCTCAAGTCCTTAAAAGTAACAATGAAGAACCAGTTAATCATTATGATGAAGGAATTTAAGAACGCTGCATACTATACTATGCAGGCAAAATATGATCTAAATCTCCTGATCATACAGTGATACATGCTGCTGGCATGGTGTGAACAGTGGATCAGCCAGCTCTTAGCTGATTGAACATATACAGATGTTTTGATGGAGGTATATATAACTCCAAGTCCTTTCATTGTATCGTATGAACTCACCTCCCTCAGGATGCTGACGGTACAATTGTCATGGGGCCATTTCATCACCCGGTGATTGTTGAGACCCTGATTAGCACAGTTTGGTCTCAGAAGACCAAACTTCACTCCAGTCTCGACTATACCACCTGCAACCTCAATAAATTGATTGCTTTTATAACAGCAATTGCATAATGGGCCCTGGATGTGTTTTAGTCTGGAAAGGACATCCTGTTTGAGATATTTAGATATAAAGCAACTTACAACTTGGTACTGGCATGTATTCAGAACCCCCATTCTGACCCTCAACAGCAATTGGCTTACACCAACTTAGTAGATGATATTTTTATGAGGAGAGGAATTACTTAGTTACGCAAGTTGTACAATAGCGTAGCGCTACCTGATTGAATGACAGTACAATATGATTAAGATATGATAGCAACTTTGGCAAGATATTCCTTAAATGTTAGGCTCATTGTCCTATCCTTCACATATGATCAAATGGAGCTTCAGCTGGTGGTATTTCTGGCCTAACCTAATGGAGTGTATAATGTAGCATTATGCTCAGCTGGCTTTCTAGATGTAGTCTTTCTGGGTCTCTCTCAGGTCCAGAAACAGATGATGTAAGAGTTAAAAGAAGCCCAGGCACAGCAATCTATAAGGCTCTGTTCAGAATGCTTGCTAGGTAGGATGTTAACTCAGCTATAATCAGCTATAAAGTCACCATCTCAGCTGGCGAAAGTGGCTGGACTTGTAGAGAGTCTGGGTCTACTTAACTCAGGTAAGCAGAGTCTGAACATTTCACCTTTCCCAATGCCCCCAAACTTGAATGTCCACCCACACCACAATCTCCACTATCTGCACAATCTCCTCCTTGGCCTCTTATTTTTTGCCATCCTTTGTGGCATCAAGACAGCACAGCTCATGTGTCAATGGAAACCCACTGGAAAGAGAGGGAGATGTACTCTTTGGGATGACAATGAAATTCATCACATCAGTAAATTTACATGCATTTTATTCTATCTTATTTAGCTTATTGACTTGCACAACATTTCCAAATCTGACATAAAGACAAATTCTAACTCTCATTTTGTTGAAAAACAGATTGGCTCGGTTGTTGTTGATGTTTCTAATGTTCTGGAATGCATTATCATGGCAATGAAAATATTTTGTAATTTGACAAGCAGAATTAGCTAGAATAAGCCTGATTAAGATGCATATAAATTTACTGATGCATCTGATGGACCTCCTTAAGTGGAAAGCAAAGATGGGCCAGTCAGGAAGCTTTCTGACTGCTGTTTTAGCTGAGGTAGCATGCTATCTTGCATCTAATAAGGACACTTCAAATGTCCATACCAAATATCAGGCTATACATCACAACATGTGTTTACAGTGCCATACTGATCACACTTGATTGGCAGCTCAAGAAAAGGTACAGGGTCATAGAAGCATACAACAATGGTTCTGGACATGGTTGGTGGAGTGTAACCCATGGTGCAAACATTTCTGACACACCAGAGGACAGTCTAGCTTGGGAGCAATTTATATCCACGAGCATTGATGTATGTAGTCTGATCTGACCAACTCAACTCAGAGCCATATGTGCTAACCTCAAATTCAGAGCAAGAAGTTGGTAAATTGTTGCAACACAGGCTGGCCATTCTATTAGAAGATGGAAGCACTGTTATCTAAATCATCTGCTGCTGCTGGGGGTACAAAAGGGTCACAACTTGACATGGAGTGAGATGATATAACAGAATATACCACAGTACAATCAGATGTGTTCCAGGATGATGAAAGTGAGCAATACTTTTCTATAAACTCCACCTTCTTGTTGCAACCCATGCCAACTCATGGGAATGTGGCACAACCTGAATACAATGTGGACCTAGACCACTTACTCAACATCAGTAGGGATATCGCTTCACCAGATTCTACCACCTAGCTTGCAGCTGTATACAATTGAAAGGAAAAGGACCAATAATCCTGAGGGTCACTTGAGAGTGATATCCAGAGAATATAATGGCAATTCCAAGAATGAGTATCTATGGATAGAATATGCTACTATTTATATGTGCACAGACCAACTTTAGGGTTGGTGTGGAATGTGCTGGAATAGTGATGTAATGTTCTAGAGTGTTCTATGACATAAGGGTGATGTTGTAGAACTAGACATGGATTCAAGGCCTTAGGTGTTGGCTAATATGTAATCATTTGTGGGAGCATCTCTTAGCTAAGTGTGTAGGTATCTATGAAGGAGGAGGAAAAACATTTCATTACCTTCTTTTTAGGGGTCAAACTCCTGGTCAACCAGGATGCCAGAGAGTGGTGGTTTAGAGAGTGGTGAGGGGATTTCGAAGAGGTGATCGGGGAGGTGATTGAGGGATGCTGCATATGCTTGGAACGACTTGTTGTCAAAGAGATTGGTTTGGTGCATGTATGTTAGGCAGTTGCATAGCTCAGTGAGGGAATGGATAGCTGATGGGTTGCCCGTGTGGAACTTATTGATGAGTTTTGAAGCATTTTTTTTTTTCACATTCGTCTTGGGTTCCCAGGTATATTCCTCACTCAGATAGCCCTTCCAGTGTATGAGGTACTCTGTTCTTCCTCTTCATTTCCTTGAATTGACTACATCTTGGACTTTGTGCTCCTTCTCCTGCTGGATGATGATTAGTGGTGGTGGTTTGGGTTTCGTCTGTGAGAGGAGCTGGTGTGGTAAGGAGTGAGTAGGGACTCGTGAAAAATGGAATGTATTCCTTGCCAGGTTTTTGGGATCTTTAATTCATAGAATGCCTTGCTGACTTTCTTTTTTACTTTAAATGGGCTATAGCACTTGTTGTTGAACTTTTTTGTGGGTCGGTCAGTGTGGATGTGTGTTCCTTTGAGAAGGACTTGTTGTCCCACAGTAAAGTTCGATGTTAGTGATATCTACTCATCGTGACTCCTCTTTATTGCATCTGCAGCTTTCTCCAGTGTGTTTCTTATGACTTTGTGGTGGTTCTTCATTTGTTCCACAAAGGTGGTTGCTGATTTGTTTTAGACTTCCATCACTTGTTGGGGATGAGTGGTTGTTGTCTGTAGTTCAGCAAGAATGGAAAGATGCTGGTGGCGCTGGTGATTTTGGGAGTTGTGGGTGAATTTGGTGAGGGAGCGCCATTCTGCCCAGTCAGTTTGGCAGTGGTTTACATAGATGCAGAGATACTTCTCAATCTCTCAGTTTACCCACTCGGTTTGGCCATCCATCTGTGGATGGTAGGCAGTCAACAGATTGACCTGGATATTGAGGAGCATGTAGAGATCCTGCATGAATGAAGAGACAAATTGCATTTCTCAGTCAGATATTACCTTATGAGGGACACTGTGGAGTTTGGAGATTTGGTTGTGGAAGATGGCAGCAACTCCTTGTGAGGTGATGGTGTCCATAATCAGGGTAAGGTGGATTATTTTTGAGAAATGGTCTACAATGACCAGGATGGCATTCTTGCCATTAGATTGAAAGAGGGAGCCAATAAGGTCAACAGAGATGATCTCCCAGGGGGATGATGGGATTTCGTTAGGATGGAGTGGTGTGTGGAGGGAGGTCATCTTGGCTTTGATTTTCTGACAAACATTGCAGCCTCTTATATATCCTTTGACGTCCTTTCAAAGAGTTGGCCAGTAGTACTCACTCATGATTAGGTCATGTGTTCATTTGACACTGGGATGTCCCACAATTGGGTGGTCATGATTGGCTGTTATGATGTCTTTTTGCAATTTTTTGTCATTTGGAACATAGACAAGTTTCTTCCACCTTATGAGTCTGTTGTCTTGGGTCCATGGGATGTTCTCTTTCATGAGTCCCTCCTTTGCAACTGTCCTGAGTTTGTACTATGGTTTGGTGATTCTTGAGATGATGCTGGTGGAGGCAACCACACTAATGGAGATTGGGGATGAGGGGGGTGAAAAAAGATGTCAGAGAGTAGCATCTATTGTGTGTTGTCATATTCCACCCCCTTTTCAAAGTCTGGCCTCCAGGACAGGGGATTGGCAGGATTTATCTTGCCCAATTGGTGAGTAATTATGAGGGAATACTCTTGAATGATTTGTTGCCATTGGACTTGATGGCATAAGAGGTCCTGTGGACAGCAGAAGAACTTGAGATTCTTGTGGTTGGTTAGGATCTTGATTGGGTGTGCAGTGTCAAGGAGATATTGTTGCCACTCATTGAGTGCAAATATGATGGCAAGCATCTCCAGGTCAGCTATGTGGTATCTTCTCTTCACATCGTCAAGCAAGCAGAAGATAAACACGACAGAGTGCCAAATGCCATCATGTTTTTGTAAGAGGACAGCACTGATGCCAATGCCAGAGCTGTTAGTTTCAACATAGTAGGGTTTGTTCTCTGTAGGCATGGTGAGAGTGGATGCCACACAGATGGTGTTTTTGAGGTTGTTGAACACCTTTTGGTAGTGGTTCATCCAGATGAAATCTTTCTTCACCAAAATGAGTGTATTAAGTGGTTGTGTAATCATGGCAAAGTTCTTGATGAAGCATTAATAGAAGTTGAGGAATCCAAGGAAACTCTTGAGTGTCTTCTTGGATGTTGGAATGAGCCAATCTGTGATGGTGGAGACCTTCTTGTGGTCCATCTTCACCTTATTCTGGGTACCAATGAGTCTGAGGAGCTCTGTTTCCTGAACTTTGAAGTCACACTTATCGTGGCAAAGGTACAGATGGGCATTACATAGGATTTGTAGCACTTCCTGTACTACCTTTCGGTGTTCTTCAATCATCCTTGTGAATATCATGATGTCATCTATGTAGACTACCACTACACCTTGGTCCACCAACTCTTTGAATAGTGCATTTATCATTGTTTGGAATGTGGCTGATGAGTTGGTGAGTCTAAAGAACATTATGAGGGGTTTGAAGAGCCCACAGTCCATTCTGAATGCTGCTTTCCACTTGTCCTCTTCCGCCATTTGTATGTTATTATATCCCCATTTGACATTGAACTTGGTGCAGTGTTTTGCTGCTTTGAGTTTGTTGACAAGTTTAGTGATGAGGGGAAGGGAATATTGGTTGTAGTGTGTTATCATGTTGAGCTTCTGATAGTCTTGTATGGGGTGGAGATGTCTGTCTTTCTTTTTAATGAAGAAGAACATCAAAGCAAAGGGGGATTTGGAGGGGTGGTGAAACATTTTTCCTTCTCCTTTGTAAATACCTACATACTTAGCTAAGAGATGCTCCCATGAACAACTATATATTAGCTAACATCTAAAAACTTGAATTCATGTCCAGACCCACGACATCATCCATATGTCATAGAACACTCTAGAACATTACATCACTATTTCAGCACATTCCACATCAACCCTAAAGTTGGTCCATGCATGTATCTTGTTGTATAAATTCTGTCTGTAAATACTCATTCTTAAAATTGCCATTAATATCACTCTTGGGTGATCCTTAGGATTGTTGGTCTCTTTTCTTTCAAATTCCAAGAATACTCTTGATGGCTGGGTCCTTTGCCCCCCAACTACCTTCCCCAACTATCAGCCTTGCTGTCATCTTTAATGATGAGCTTGCCCTTTTCTCTACTCCCTTCTCCCCACATCGATTCTCCACGACAGTCATAGACTCCAAGGGTTGAGGACCCGAGGACATACAATTAGAGTTAAGCATAAACCCAGCCTACTAGGTGGTTGCTAGTGTCATACAAAAGCTACAACTAGGGAAGAAGATAAGGAGATTGGAGACTCTTTGCCCCATTCTACTATCTATCCTTGTGATCCTTCATCGCAAACACTCTACAGCCAGACCTTAGGCTTAAAAAGAATCCATTGGCATATGTGACATGCCCAAGTAGATCCTCATTGATGCCATCACACATATGCTCGTTCAGCATACTAGATATGGACAACATTGCTACTGGGCATAGAGCACTAGCCCCCATTGTCCACTAAGTGCCTAGCAGTCTATATCCTGCTTGACACTACAGAGGGCAGGTTCATGTGATCACCTGTAATGTCACACAAGTGTGACAAGAGGATTTATCTCATCTTTTCTCTGTGCACACCTTCCTATAGTATGGAAGTTATCCTCTGGCTCCCACTGACAACCTTCATTCTCATCAAGAGTCTTTTCACAGAACCACCCTCCCACCATTCTGCATAATTCTGAGCATGCAGCCAAGCACCACTCAGTTGCATCCATCCCCCACTTCCACTTGTTGCCAGCTGCTCCTGGCACCTCCTTTGCCAGGCTTTACCCACCATGTCATCTCAACCCAGTCAGCACCCTCCTGACTTACAGTGATCTCCAAAACTGTTGCAATGTTTAACCCTGATGTGGTGCATGCAGTGCACCACAAACACCCATGGGAATCACACTTCACTTTGGTTGGAACAAACAAAGTACACACTCATGGCTACAATCTGCCCTCTGGATCATGTGATTTGGATTTAGAGGCTGTGGAGTTATGTCCATTTCAAAACAGCAATACAATTGCAACAGTTTTGCATCTCTTGATACGAAGCGGGTATTAGTACTTGCAATAGCCTTCCTTTGCCTTGAGCACTATCTCAACCCTTCTAGGCATGCTTTCAATTAACTTCTGATACTCCTCAAGTGGTATCCCCTCCCATTCCACCTGAACTCTCTTCCATAACTCATGAATTCCACTAGGAGGTTGTTCTTGATCTGCTAGCCTTCTTTTGAGGTGATCCCAGAGGTGTTCAATGGGGTTGAGGTCAAAAAACTGTGCTGGCCATATCATAGTTCCAAAATCCTGCTCTCCAAGCCACTCTTTTACCTTTTTGCAAGTATGCTTGGAGTCATTGTCTTGCTAAAAGTTCATGTTAGGAGGATCTAGACCATAATACTGCAGAGTATTCAGCAGCTTATCCTTCAAAATCTAAAGGTAAAGGTCTCCATCCATCCTACCATCAATCTTGGTAGCATAGCCAACTCCCTGCCAAGTCATACACCTCCACATCATGAGAGAACCTCCTCCAAACTTCAAGGTCCCTTCAACCAATCTATCATTAAGCCCTTCACCTGCTTTTTTTCAGACCCATTTTTGCCCATCTGACCTAGGCAATCGATTTTAGTCTCATCAGACCATACTACCTTCTCCCAGTCCTCTATAGTCCAACCCTTATAAGCATAGGCAAAGTCCAAGTGAGTCTTGTAATGCCTAGCTGATAGAAGGGGGTGTTTAGACTTCACCACAACCTTCATACCAAGTGCCAGTGTACTGTGGAGGTAGAGAGGGGTTGGTTGACCACATTGGTGAGAGCCTTGGTCACTTGGACAGCATTTTCTGCCTTTTCAGATGAAATGAGACAGATGGCATGACGAAGATTGGTAGGAGAAAGCTTGGATGGGTGATCTCCAACAGACTTCTGAAGCTCAGAATGCTCTTTGGAGTTGAGCCTAGATATGGTAGAGGCATGGAGACCAGTGGTTACAGCAATAGAATGAGCTGACTGGCCAGCATCAAGCATAGAGAGAATGGTGTTTTTCTGAGTAGAAGAGATGGATCTCATGATAATGTGGTTGGAAATAAAGAAGTGTGTGAACTATTTCAAACTCAGACATAATATTTGTATGTGTATCTTTGTTTGTATAACCAAACATTGCCACTTATGATGATATTCCAACAAGATTGCACATTCTCTACTAAAAGATATAAAACTGTTGCAATCGTACTGCTGTTTTGAAATGGACATAACCCCACAGCCTCTGATCCAAATCACATGATGCAGAGGGCGGATTGTAGCCAAGAGTATGTACTTTGTTTGTTCCCACAAACACAAAGTGTAATTTCCACAGGTGTTTGGGCTGTGCACACCACATCAGGGTTAGACATGACAACAGTTTTGGAGGTCACTATATGTTGCATCCTTTGGAGCATTCTTACTGTTCAAGTCTGACCATATCATATACTTGTTGAGATACTTACCACCCTCCTCCAATATCTCTACTGACAATGAGCTTTGCTCTCCAATATTGACACCCAGTCCCTCTCAGGGCACTGGGTTTGCTTCAATAGTGGCTACCCTTGAAAATATTCAAACCAATACTGCACCTGTTATGATATAGAATATTTTCAAACTTTTCACTTCAATACTTAACTTTTCATCTCATCAAATCTTTTCTTCTCAAGTCACATGACTGTGCATGTGACCATGGAAACAATCACATAATATGGTCTAGAATCTATGATGTCAGATGACATCATACCTCATGTGATCCACAACCTTTTAATTTCTGCTCTTCTCACACAGCCCCATTAATCTCTGTCTCACCATATGTAGTAATTTATCACACGCATAGCTTGGTCTGTGCACCATCCCTGTACATATATAAAGTAGTACCTTGACAACTGGAATCCACAGTCTAATCCATTTGTATTCTGCTCCAACAACTCATTGCCTTAACCACTCTGGTCATTGTAGGGTTGGCATAGTATGGAGAATGACTCTCCACCTCATTAGTTGAGCCAGGACCAGTGTAGCCTGCGAGCGTCGAGCCTTGTGGTTTTGTTCCGAAAGGTTCATAACAGCACCCACCACTCCCATGCAAAGGTCACCAGTGGAAGCCCCAGCCCTATGACCCTTCAGGATCCTGGGTGGTCAATTGCACTGGGCCTCATCCCCATCACCTCAACAAACCCCCTGCTCCATTGACAACACCCTATGCCACCAATGGATCCCACTGACATGTGGCTAAATGTGTTCAATGTGTAGCAACAGATCTACATATGAAAGAGCAGGGATGGCAGCCAGCCCACTGCCTCCACCCTTCTGGATCTCACTACTGTAATGGCAAATGTACTGCCTCAACAACCTTCACCCCACCATCCCTTTCCACCATCATTCACTCCCCCCTCATCACCTGGAGAATCCCACTCAGGAGTGCATGGGTTCCCAATGACTTCATCAAAGCTGGGCAAGTTGCTAGTGGCTAAGCCTGAGTACTACAATGGCAACAAAGAGAAGTTTGTGTCCTGGTGGAGAACGTTGAAGCTGTATCTATTGGGCTTCAAGATGACCCTGCTGGACAATTTAGAGACCTCATGATGGCACAAGGAGCCATCCACATCCTCAGCTCTGAAAGCTTCAAGGAGAGGTTGAAGAAAAACTTCCAGCTGGTGAACCTCAAACAGGTAGCACAACAGAAGTTGATGGGGCTAAAGCAAGGAAAAGACATGGTGGAGGACTTCTTTACCAAACTCTACCACTATGCCAAAGAAGCAGAGTTCAACGTTGGCTTCAATGGACAGATAATAGTGGACCTCATATGACAAGTGGTTCACTTGGACATGGTAGAATTTGTAGAGAGGAACAAATCAGTGTTGATAGAGTCAACAAATATCCACAACTAGAAGAGAGCCCTCATGAGAGTAGTTAATATCCTGGCAGAAATCACCAACAGGAAGCAGTCAGTTTATGCCATTGGACCACTGCAGCCTGACCATATCCAAATGTGACCAGCACATTCACCAGTCAAGGTGCTCCTATGGAGCTTGACAAAGCATGCATGGCAGGAGTGTGCCACAAATGCTCCAAGCTCTGCCCATGCACCAATTACCCCCCCTGTCCTTGTCAGATGCAGGGAATCGTAATTAATGGACAAAAAGTCTCCCCCAAAATGTTCAGGCAAATGCATGTGATAATAACAGACACAGAAAGGGCAGAGCCAATCATAGAGTGTGCCTCAGATGTAATGAAAGACTCATCTTTTCTCCTCATACAGTAGACAGCCAGCCATTCTCCTATACCAAAACCTAAGTCATTGCATTCAAATCATTTTGCTGTAATTTGCAATGATGAGGCTGAACAAGACAAGGTCTGAGTGAATCTCCCAACACCCAAAAAAGGGGTAGAAATCCTGGAGCACCTCTGATCATCAAAGAAGAAAGTCACCTTTGATCTGTTAATAAAAAAGAATGACAGACCAAATGACTTCTGAACAATCCCCTGGAGACACCCAAAGGAACCCTAACGAAAGGAAGAGATGTCCTCTTGTTCATGGTTAAAGATGTTGGATCCTTGGTCTATATATTGGATGAAGGCTCAGATGAAAAGCAACAATGTTGATTGCAGCATCAAACAATTGAAGTGTCTCAGGATCTCATCCAGGAACTCCAAACAATGTCGATGGATGACATCTACTGGGTCTTGCACAACCTGTAGCATGCTTCCAAATTCAAAAAGGTATCACTTCACCTATCAAGAAGAAACTCCCTTGGAATCCCTGTATAACTAAGCCTACCAAACAGTGACCAGACCAAAGTTCAAGCCCTCATTGACTTGGGCTGTACAGGGTATTCAATCTTTGAAGACTGTGTTGCCAAAGAGGGAGTGCAGATTCATTTGTTGCCCCACACACTCACTATGTATAATGCTGATGGCACTGCCAATGCCAGAGGCAAATTGAAAAATTTGTCATAGTCAAACTCCTTGCAAGTCTAAGAACACAAGGAACAGATCACCCTAGTAGTGATCAATCTCGGGCCAAACACCATATTCTTGGGACACAATTGGTTAAAGATGCACAGCCCAGCCATCAGCTGGAGAATTGGACAAATCTCGTTTCAGTGCAGGAACAATCATGTAACGACCTTGGTAGATGAGGAAGACAATAAGATGGATGAAGACTTTGCTCCCTCACAAGGAGACTGGCTCTTCCAACTGGACAATGATGAATATATATGCAATGTTGCAATGGAAGTAGCCATCAAATATTATGCCCAAAAGAAGAAGAAAACCTTCAAGGAAGCTGCCCCCAAATATATCCATGAGTTTAAGGATATGTTTGCAAAAGAAAGTCTCGATGCACTCCCTCCAAGATGCCCCTGGAATCACATGATCAAACTACTTCCAGGGAACCACAAGGTAGACTACAAGGTATACCGCCTGAACCTGGGAGAATAAAAGGAACTTGATGCGTTCCTCAAGAAGAATCTCAAATCTGGATGTATCCACCCCTCCAAATCCCTCTTTGCCTCAGCATTCTTCTTCATTAAAAAGAAAGACAGATGCCTCTCTGCCCCATATAAAACTATTGAAAGCTTAACACAGTAATGTGCCACAACTAATATCCCCCTCCCCCTTATTGCTGAACTCGTCAACAAACTCAAAGCAACAAAGTACTACACCAAATTTGATATCAGATGGAGGTACAATAATGTAAAAATGGCAGAAGGGGACAAATGGAAAGCAGCATTCAGAATGAACTATGGGCTCTTCAAACCCCTCATAATGTTCTTTAGACTCACCAACTCATCAGCCACATTCCAAACAATGATAAATGCACTATTCAAAGAGTTGGTGGACCAAGGTGTAGTGGTAGTCTACATAGATGACATCATGATATTCACAAGGATGATTGAAGAACACCGAAAGGTAGTACAGGAAGTGCTACAAATCCTATGTAATGCCCATCTGTACCTTTGCCACGATAAGTGTGACTTCAAAGTTCAGGAAACAGAGCTCCTCAGACTCATTGGTACCCAGAATAAGGTGAAGATGGACCACAAGAAGGTCTCCACCATCACAGATTGGCTCATTCCAACATCCAAGAAGACACTCAAGAGTTTCCTTGGATTCCTCAACTTCTATTAATGCTTCATCAAGAACTTTGCCATGATTACACAACCACTTAATACACTCATTTTGGTGAAGAAAGATTTCATCTGGATGAACCACTACCAAAAGGTGTTCAACAACCTCAAAAACACCATCTGTGTGGCATCCACTCTCACCATGCCTACAGAGAACAAACCCTACTATGTTGAAACTAACAGCTCTGGCATTGGCATCAGTGCTGTCCTCTTACAAAAACATGATGGCATTTGGCACTCTGTCGTGTTTATCTTCTGCTTGCTTGACGATGTGAAGAGAAGATACCACATAGCTGACCTGGAGATGCTTGCCATCATATTTGCACTCAATGAGTGGCAACAATATCTCCTTGACACTGCACACCCAATCAAGATCCTAACCAACCACAAGAATCTCAAGTTCTTCTGCTGTCCACAGGACCTCTTATGCCATCAAGTCCAATGGCAACAAATCATTCAAGAGTATTCCCTCATAATTACTCACCAATTGGGCAAGATAAATCCTGCCAATCCCCTGTCCTGGAGGCCAGACTTTGAAAAGGGGGTGGAATATGACAACACACAATAGATGCTACTCTCTGACATCTTTTTTCACCCCCCTCATCCCCAATCTCCATTAGTGTGGTTGCCTCCACCAGCATCATCTCAAGAATCACCAAACCATAGTACAAACTCAGGACAGTTGCAAAGGAGGGACTCATGAAAGAGAACATCCCATGGACCCAAGACAACAGACTCATAAGGTGGAAGAAACTTGTCTATGTTCCAAATGACAAAAAATTGCAAAAAGACATCATAACAGCCAATCATGACCACCCAATTGTGGGACATCCCAGTGTCAAATGAACACATGACCTAATCATGAGTGAGTACTACTGGCCAACTCTTTGAAAGGACGTCAAAGGATATATAAGAGGCTGCAATGTTTGTCAGAAAATCAAAGCCAAGATGACCTCCCTCCACACACCACTCCATCCTAACGAAATCCCATCATCCCCCTGGGAGATCATCTCTGTTGACCTTATTGGCTCCCTCTTTCAATCTAATGGCAAGAATGCCATCCTGGTCATTGTAGATTGTTTTTCCAAGATGATCCACCTTGCCACAGTCATGGACACCATCACCTCCTAAGGGGTTGCCACTGTCTTTCACAACCAAATCTTCATGCAGGAGATGCACATTTACAAGCTCATAAAACTCCCAGAGGGTCACAAGGCTATTGGATGTTGTTGGGTCCTCAAGTTCAAAGAGGACAACCAGGGTGGGTCAGTCTATAAGGAATGTCTGGTGGCACTGGGATTCTCTCAGATACCAGGAATTGATTATGGCACTACATTCATGCTGGTCATCAAGCCAGCATCGGTACGTCTCATAGTGGTCATGGCCTCTCAGCAGGACTGGGAAATCAATACTTTCAATGTGAAATGAGCCTTCCTGTGGAGCACCCTCAAGGAAGAGATCTATATGTATCAACCAAAAGGCTTCAAGGATGGCAACTGGTGAGTTTACATTTGGCTTATGCTTTGCACTATATATAGACTGAAACAGTTGGTGCTCAAGTGGTACAAACAGGTCTGCACTGTCCTGGGGGAGTTGGGTTTTACCAGGTCTGAATCTGACCATGCTTTATTCTATTATGATGAAATCAACAAGGCAGTAAGCCAAGTTCGCATCCAGTGCATGGTGGGTTGGCATATTGATGATGGAATGGTGGTTTCAAACTTGAGGCCTTTTCTCCAAATGGTGAAGTCATGAATCACAGAGCATTTTGAAATAAAGGAGCTAGGCTCCGTGACAAAATACCTAGGAGTTGAGTTCAAGCACAACCACTCATCGTGCAGGATCTGGCTGCATCAGTCAGAATATAAATATATTGCATTTGTACTCACTAAGTGTGGCCTAACAACTTGCAACCCCATCAGTCTTCCTGCTGATCTAAAGGCCCTGCTTGGTGATCCCAAGACTAAGTACCCCATCATACCAAACTTGCGCCCAGCATACTTGAAGCTGGTTGGAGAGCTGATATACCTATCTGTGAACATGCACCCTGACATCTCTTACATTGTCAATGCTCTGGTGCAGTACAACAGTAACCCCGAACCATGACTCTTTGCAGTTGAAAAGCGAGTTCTGCACTACCTTGCTGGCACCCTGGACCTTGTGTAGTGCTATAAGTTCAACAAGGATAATATCGGAGAGCTCCATGCTTATGCCAACGCCAGCTGGGTGAGCGAAACCAAGAGGCGCTCAGTCAGTGGCTATACATGGTACTATGCTAGAGGTCTAATCTCTCACGTTTTCAATAAGCAGACAACCATAGCTCTCTCCTCCACTGAGGCAGAGTACATAGCTGCCACTCATGTTCTACAGGAAGGACTATGGCTCCGCTCCCTCTTCACTGAGCTCAATGTTGCATTTGCTTTGCCTGTGCCTGTCCATCTCAACAACCTCAGTGTGATTTCCCTCTCCAATGTGGCAAAATTTCACCAATAATCGAAACACATTAACATATGTTACCATTTCATCTGTGAACACATTGATAATAGTTCTTTTACTTTAGTCTAGGTTCCTTCTTGCTGTAACATAGCTGACATTCTTACAATAGCCTTGCCATGTCCCACCTTTAAAACATTTTATGTATCTCTTGGACTAGTGCCTCGTTGAGGGAGTATGTTAGAATTAATTCCTTTCTGTGTACTTCAACTTGTCATTTGTTATTGCACCAGACTTGGTCATACATGCATGGACTCTCATTACATAATCTATACTTAGTATTCCACACACGTTGCTTTCCTTCCTCCCTCAGCGATTCTCTCACAACAAGAGACAACCTGCTGAGACAGTTTCAGTCTAGCTTGTATAACCCCATACCATGCCAGCTCCTCCCCATCACAGACAAAGCCCAACCCTCCCCTGCCAGTCATTGTCCAGCAGGAGGAGGAGCACAAAGTTCAAAAAGTAGTCAATTCAAGGAAATGAAAGGGAAAAACAGAGTACCTTATATACTGAAGAGGCTATTCACATGAGGACCGCACCTGGGAACCCAAGATGAACATGAGAAATGCCTCAAAGCTCATTGAGAAGTTTCACGTGGCCAACCCATCAGCTGTCTGCTCTCTCACTAGGCTAGGTAATTGCCTAACATGCACATGCCAAACAAGCCTCTTCGATGATGTGTCATTCTAAGTGTATACAACATCCCTCAACCACCTTCCCAATCATCTCTTTGAAATCCCCCCACCACTCTCTGAGCCACAACTCTCTAGCATCTTGGTCAACCAGAAGTTCAACCCCTGAAAAGGGGGTAATGAAACATTTTTCCTTCTCCTTCATAAATACCTACACACTTAGCTAAGAGACACTCCTAAGAACAATTACATATTAGCTAACATCTAAAAACTCAAACCCACATCCAGACCCATGATGTCATTCTTACATCACAGAACACTCTAGAACATCACATCACTATTCCAGCACACTTCACACCAACCCTAAAGTTGGTCTGTACACATATCTTGTAGTATAAATAGTAGCATATCCTGTCTGCAGATACTCATTCTTGAAATTGCCATTATATTCTTTGGATATCACTCTCAGGTGACCCTTAGGATTGTTGGTCCTTTTTCTTTCAGGCAGATACACTCAGACTTGAGGTTTTCTGTGAGGAACATGTTGAGTTCTTTTTGCTCTCCTAGGTTTACCTTGCAGTCCACATTGTGGTTTCTTGGGAGTAGTTTGATTGCATAATCCTAGGGGCATCTTGGGGGGAGCACATCAAAACTTTCTTTTGCAAATACATCCTTGAACTTGTGGATGTACTCAGGAGCAGCTTCCTGAAAGATTTTCTTCTTCTTTTGGATGTAGTCTTTAATGGCTACTTCCATCACAAAATTTGCATATATACTTGTTGTTGTCTAGTCAGAAGAGCTGGTCTCCTTGTGAGAGAGCAAAGTCTTCATCTGTCTTGTTGTCTTCCTTTCTACTAAAGTCGTTATGTGATCGTTTCCACACTGGAACAAGATTCATCCAGTTCTCCAGTTGATGGCCAGGTTGTGCATTTTCAGCCAATTGTGTCCCAAGAAGATGGTGTTTGGCCCGAGGTTGGTTACCACCAGGGCAATCTGTTCTTTGTGTTCTTGGACCTAAAGTTTGACTATGACAAACTTTTCGATTTTAAATCTGGCATTGGCAGTGCCATCAGCATTGTATACAGTGAGCATGTTGGGTAATGAATGGGTTTGCACCCCTTTTTTTAGTGACAAAGTCTTCATGGATTGAAGATCCTGTGGAGGCCAAGTCGATGAGGGCTTGAACTTCTGCTTGGTCACAGTTCAATAAGCTTAGTTATATAGGGATTTTGGAGGAGTTTCTCTTTGGTAGACAGGGGGATGCCTTCCTCAATTTGGGGGCATTCTGTAGAGTGCATAGAACCCAGTATGTGTTATATGACAACATTATTCAGAGCTCTCGAACAAGGTTCTAAAACACTTCAATCATGCTGGTGTCATGGATGAAGGACTTCAGGTGTTTGATGCTGCAGTCAACATCGGTATTTTCCACCTGGACCTTCATCCATTGTATAGACCAAGGGTCTAACATATTCAGCCAGGGACGAGAGGATATTTCTTTCTTTTGTTCAGGTTCTCTTGGGTGTTTTTGCAGGATTGTTTGTGAATTGTTTGATCTGTTGTCTCTTTTTACCAATGACTTGAAGGTGACCTTTTTGGGTGGCAAGGGGCACTTTATGATTGTTATTTTTGCTTCTGGTGTTGGGAGGTTCACTCAGATTTCATCTGTCTCAGTCTCATCATTGCAAAGAGGGGTGAAATGGTTTCTCTGCAATGACTTAGACAGTTGTACAGGAGAACAACTGTTATCTTGGGTTTAAACTCAGTTTCTATGCCACTATCATGTGCACCATGCCTTTGCCAGTCCCTCACAAGCACATCCACTATCCATATTACTATGGTTGGAGGGTCCCTGCTTATTTTTTTGACTGATCACATCATTGTGATCAGTTTCCTCACCTGTGCCACACATCATTGTGGCAAAAAGCCCCTCTTTCCAAACTCTGATTCAAACTCCGACTGGAAAGCCACTGAGAGCACTCCTCCAGCCCCTCTCCCCACAGTCCTCTCATTTGCTTGCCAGGTGCGCATAATTTGGATTCAACTCTTCTTGCTTTTGTTCTCAGAGTCCTCTTGTTTGCTTGCTAGCCACTGCCTTTGCTTTACCTGTTCCCTCCCATCCCTTGTTGCCTAGTGTTCCTAGTGGCTTTGTCCTGTATGTGTTCACTTGACTCCAATGTCATCCTGGGGTAGATTAACATAACTTCACAGCCTCTGATCCAAATCACATGATCCAGAGGGCGGAATGTAGCCACAAGTGTGTACTTTGTTTGTTCCCACCAAAGCGAAGTGTAATTCCCACGGGTGTTTGTGGTGCGCTGTGTGCACCACATCAGGGTTAGACATTGCAACAGTTTTGGAGATCACTGTAGGAGCAACAAGCATTTGTGGACAGAGGTCTACCTACCTTGAATCCCCAACAGAGTGCTCTCTACCATGCAGTGATGAACAGTGTTACCCACTCTCATGGATCCATGTTCTTCCTTCAAAGTGGTGGTGGATGTGGCAAGACCTATCTGGCCAAGCTCATTGCTGCTGGTGTTCGTGCATGAGAAGAAATTGTCCTGTGAATTGCATCCACTGATCTGGCCTCCCTTCTTCTTCCTGGTGGTCATACAGCCCATTCATGCTTCACACTTCAAGATTCCCATTCCTCATCATGAATGAAGTATTTGCAATATCAAAATGATGACCTCAATTATTAGCTCCTTCAGCAGGCATCTCCGATCATTTGGGATGAAGCGAGTCCACAGCACCATCATGTGGTGGACTCTGAATCACACTCTGCATGATCTTCTCAATTGAGACCAGCCATTTAGAGGAATTACTATTTTGTTTGATGGAGACTTCAGGCAAATTCTTCCTGTTATCCAGCATGGCTGAAGAGAACAGATTGTCCCTGCCACACTCACACACTCCAACCTTTGGGCAAACATGACTGTCCACTATCTTCTTCAAAACATGTGTCTTGCCCAGGATCCTGAAGCTAATCATTGGGCACAGCAACTGCTTCACATTAGAGCTACTGAAGGGGATGCGATCCTTCCTAAACACATGTGCTGTGGTAATGCCATGCAATCCTTCATTAATGCCATTTACTCTCAGCTGCTTGCCAGAAACCAAGGCCAACCACTTCCTGATCAGTACTTCTTGAATCACACCATTCTTACTCCTAGAAATATCCAAGTCCAGAGATTAACTCCAATATCCTCAACTCTGTTGCATCTCAGAAAAAGATCTACCTCAGTGCAGACTCTATTACTAATAGAGAGTATAACTATGTCCAGCCAGAAGTCCTCCACACTTTCAATCCCTCTGGATTTCCACTTCATCAAGTAGAGCTCAAGAATGGAATGCCTCTCATATTGTTGTACAGTCTGGATCCCATCCATGGTCTCTACAATGGTACTCATCTAAGGCTCATCAGATTCACTAGGTGCATCCTGGAGTGCTGTGTGTTGAGTGGAGAAGCCAATGTCAATGTCAATAATATGGTCTTTATTCCTCACATGGCTCTTGACAGTGATATGGAGGATTCCCCTGTTCCATTCTGTTGGTTGCAAATTTGTGTCCACCTGGCCTATGCTATGACCATCAACAAGTTACAAGGACAAACACTGAAACATGTTGGTATCAACTTGAGGTCACCTGTTTTCTCTCATGGGCAACTGTATGTGGCACTTTTATATTGTATCTATCCTAGAAATGTCAGGGTTCTATTTCCTGATGATTAAGAGGATACAAAAGTTACAAAAGTAGTTTGGAGTGAAGTATTTAGAAACGTGGAAATATGATTTGTACTATACTTTGTAACAATATTGCTAAAACATATATTTAGAGATTTCAACAAAGTTAAAGAACTTTTCAACAAACTTAGATGATTGTGCTGAAGGCACAATAGCATGAATGAACTATATCCAATAAAAATCACATGATTGTGCCAAAGGCACAATAGCCTGGCTGAAAGTGCTAATGCAGACTGAGTGGCCATGCTATGCTGTTATTAGTTGGTGCACATTAATCAAGGTAATAGGGAAGGATAAATATACCTATAAAATAGATATTAGTATTGCATTGTTATACTCACCATATGATCCACCAAGTCCACTTGCTATTCATGCATCCCTAGACCACCAAGTACAATTTGACAATCTGAATATCAATATCTAACCATTCATTGGAGAAAATTCCATGCAAACAAGCTTTTAGGGATTCATTAGAGTCATTACTTATTTCCAACACATCTAGAGCCATTTTGTTGATGGTCTTTCTGTCAATTGGACCTTTTTCTGTTATAATATGAATATTTTCAATCCTTTCATCATCCATACTTCTATGTTTATTTACATCACCATGTTACAAAACTAGTCATGTAACTACACATGACCATGAGAAACATTATATGACCAAAGTCTAGACTCAATCACATGACATGCCTCATGTAATTAATCTCCACTACTTTCACACCTTATTTATTGACACACTCATTACCATCTTCATATTTTACATGAACACTTTTTACTATAGTAATCTTTCTCACATATAGCTTGGTTTGTGTGCACACCTATAATTTATATACTGTAAGCTAGCATTTTAACAACTAGAATCCCCAGTCTAATCCACTTTGTTCACCACTATAGTCATTGCCTTGGTCATTTGGCCATTATAGACTGTATTTGTTCAGATAAGACTCACATATCCTCTACCTAAGCCAGCACCTGTGTCGCCTATGAGGTGTAAGATCTGAGCCTTGTGATTTGTTGTGATTCCTATTTCCCTTAAGTCCTAAGTTCAAACAATATGTACCTAATAGTCCTAACCTATTATGTTAGTCATAGTCCTTTTGTTTATTAGATTAAATAAGCTTTAGCAGGCTTTTCTTATCATCAACAGAGTCATCTTTGAGTCTCTTGTAGCTCAAAGTAAGTACCAAACAAGCTACTATCCAATAACCCTAGTGCAAGTTCCAAGTCAGGTGATGGAAATTTTATGGTTATATTAAACTCAACTTTTTGGGGCCTTCACTGAGTCAAACTGTGTGCCTAAGGTCTAGGCATGCAGTAATCCCTTAATTGTGTTTCCACTCCAAGTTTTTGAGTTGGTCTCATTGTTGTAGCTATCCCCAAGCTATTTCTCATCAACTTCATGCCTGCCTATAAAACTAAGATCAAGCTCAAGCTCAATCAGCAGACAGTACTGGATGTACTGCACATATATCTGCCTGGTACAGTTGTTGAGTATCCTGAAACAAATAACAAGGTCACATTGGATACCTTTTTGAAATGGACCACTCTTGAGAGTGGTCTAATTCATACAATTCATTTACATACTCATTAGGACCGCTGAAGAGAAGCTGAGCATGAACTACTAGTGAAAATGTTATCTACATTATTGTGATCTTCTCACAGACACAGAAGGTCAATATACAGTGGCTCAAAAAACTGTCCGCATGTTTGGTCATTTTTCACTAAACGTGTTATTCCCCAATAACCCCTAACCCTTACCCTAACATATAGGTGTATGACATAAAGCACTGACCCTTGGCTTTCTATCCATCAAGGTTTTAAGACATATGAATACGAATTGATGAACTGGCAGCCATTTCAAAACAATGACTCATTTAGACAGTTTTTTGACTCTAAGTTTTAATTACATATATTGGACCCTAGCATGCTGTAATATGATTACATACATTTGGTAAGGCTTCTATTATGTCACCATTATGTAACTGAGTGTCAGACAACATATATAAACCCCATCATTCCATGTTTATTTTCCCACCATCACCATAAAACCCATTTCCATCTCTCAAAGAAACAATATCATCTCTCTCTCCTCTCATGGGCTTTCCTCTAGGAAAATCTCTGCCCAAACTGGCCTAGGGAAGTCTACAGTATGCCAAGTGCTTCAGGAACTCCAGCCAGAGAAGACTAGGCTTCTTGGTGGCTGTCCTTCCAAGCTTACCTCTACCAACAAAAGAGCTATTGTCCAGCAAATTATTACTGGCAAGGCCAGGAATGCTGTTCATAGCTGCCCAATACATCAATGCCATTATTGATGCCCCTGTCTGTCCTCAGACTGTTAGAAATACTCTCAAGGAAGCCTCCTTAATGTTATAATATAGGATAATTTCAAACTTTTCACTTTGCCAGTTACTTTTCATTTTCTATCAATCTTTTCTTATCAAAGTCACGTGACTGTGCACATGACCGTGGGAACAATCACATGACTAGGTCTAGAACCAATGATGTCATATGACATCATACCTCATATGATCTATGACTTATTAATTTATGCTCTTCTCATACAGCCTCTTTAATCTCTGTCTTACCATACATAGTAATTTATCACACGCATAGCTTGGTCTGTGTGCAATCCCTGTACATATATAAAGTAGCACTTTGATAACTGGAATCCCCAGTCTAATCCACTTGTATTCCTTCTCCAACAAGTCATTGCCTTGACCACTCTGGTCATTGTAGGCTTGGAAGTAGTATGGACGTGACTCCTGATCTTATTCATTAAGCCAGGACACATGTAGCCTGCAAGACTGTTCGAGCCTTGTGGTTTTGATTCTGAAAGGGTTCATAACACTTAAAGGCTGTGGTAAAGAAGAAAAAGCCACTGCTTTCTAGTGGTCACAAGAAAAGAAGATTAGCCTTTGCTCTCAAGTACCAGCATTGGACTGTGCAGGACTGGAAGAGAGTTATATGGTCAGATGAGACCAAGATCAATAGGATTGGGTCAGGTGGGCAAGAGTAAGTATGTGTGGAAAAAGAAAGGAGAGGGGCTAATTGCTAGAGAGGTCCAAGGCACAGTCAAGTTTGGAGGAGGTTCACTGATGGTATGGGGCTGCATAGGGTGGAATGGAGTGGGGATTTTGAGTGAGGTGGAGGGGAGAATGGATGCTGAACAGTATGTGGCCATATTGGAGCAGGGGTTGCTGCAAAGCATGGAGGAATCTGGAATTCCAGAAGATGACATTATCTTTCAACAAGATAATGATCCCAAGCATACCTCTAAAAGAGCCCAAAGATGGTTTGAAGAGCAAGGAATCAAGCTTCTGGACTGGCCTGCACATTCCCCAGACCTTAATCCCTGTTGAACATACTTGGAATCACCTCAAGAGATGCCTCTCAGGTTATGAAAATGCTCCTACAGGTGTTCATCAATTGTGGAAAAGAGTAGTGGAGCAGTGGGGAAAGATTGATGAGAAACAGTGTCAGAAATGGATAGAAAGTATGCCTAGAAGGATTGAAGCAGTTATCAAGGCCAAAGGAGCTCATACCAAGTACTAGATACCTAGATAAATTTAGAGTCAAAAAACTGTCTAAATGAGTCATTGTTTTGAAATGGCTGCCAGTTCATCAATTCTTATTCATATGTCTTAAAACCTTGATGGATAGAATGCCAAGGGTCAGTGCTTTATTTCATACACCTATATGTTAGGGTAAGGGTTAGGGGTTATTGGGAAATAATGCATTTAGTGAAAAATGACCAAATATGCAGATAGGTTTTTGAGCCACTGTATACTATATTGTGGTGGGAATCCCATGCTACATGTACAGTAAAATCATGCTGATAAATATCCATCTAATTCTTATACTATGATAATATATAGGCCAAGGCAGCAAGGCCTGTGGTTTTGTGGACATCAAAGTACTATCCATTCCTCATTTCCAAGCCTCCTAGGATGTTGTCCAAGTCTAGTCATATTTACTTGCACTTCATGGAACATTGTGCTCTAGTGCTCAACTTCTGCAAAAGACAATGTTATACTAGGCTGCACTATGCAAGATGGGCTGTAATGCACCTCCAAACCCCTACTGAATGACCTCTGGGATTATACATACACCTAAAAAACAGGCTTGTGTTACAGACCATATTATTTTTCCCTTTATTTCTACTATTTTTCCTAATTTTATACAATAACTTTCACATTTAGCCCCTATGATTAGCCCCTATAATCTGATCCTCCTAAATGCTCAAGTCCATTCATAGATCTAGACCCACAGACCTTATGGCATCCTCATAGCATTCTCTGACTCATTCTGGATCTAGATTGCCTTATGCTCACCTCATGCCCCTATTTAGGCAGTTGCACAGGTATATCCCTGGGTGGCCATGGCAGTACCCATATTTATACCTGCCAATGTACTCATACCCACAGTGCAGGTGCCAGATCAGGTGCAGGTATGTAGAATCAACACCCATACTGCTATCTATACTTTTAATACTCATGGATATTTAAATCATTGTTAGACAAAGTATTTAAAAGTGATCTAATGACTTTAATCATCTTGCCATGCATCCTTCAGAACCTCATTGTCACCATCAACATCCAGCATTAAACTAACCTTCTTCATATCCTCATTTTTGACCAGACCTAGAGTACTCCAGGTACCAAGATACAGAAGTGCATGAGTAAAATTCACTGACAAATAGGAACAAATGTGTGACAAAAGTAGTCAATCATGACTGAAGAGTCTTTTGACATCAACAGAAGTGGGAGGAATGGTGAGATAATCAAGAGCCATTTTTGAGAGCAGTAGATACACTGTATGGCAGTCATGCCACCACTTCAGCAGGTCATTAGCTTTTTCAATATCTGTGGCCAGGTACTGGTTAATCTCACTATAGAGATCACCAGTCTTCAGGAGCGCAAATGCCTCCATATTGTCAAAAATGTTGTGGATTTCCTTTAAGTTGATAGGCTTGTTAACAATTTCAATGTTTGAGGCATCCACCATGTCAGAATGAGTGTCAGAAGTAAGTTCCATACTAATAGAAGCACAGATGCACTCAAATTCCTCTTGCATGAGTTCCTCTGCAGTCTTGACCCATTCTGACTTCCAATTGACATTTTTGAAGTAGGTTAACTTGTGCTAAGAGTGTAGAATTACCACAATATGATATACAGTATCTCACAGCTATCACTGAGAGAATGGTATCTATTGAGGGTCAATTTGGCAAGCAACACGGTGAAACAGAATTGCTGGTGTAAGAAGGCAGTTGTGAGAATAAGAGACAAATTCCTTTGTTGAGGACATCCATGGCAGGGATTATAGTAGCTAGGTTTGATACTGCATGAAAGAAGAATAGTGTCATGTCTTTGAGAATCTGTGTGATGCTGGTGAGCATTAGTGGGTGCTTATATTATATGTCTGTACACACTGCACCTTCAATATGTGCTGCAGTTGATCAAGAATTGCCCATTCTTGCAGATACCTTCCTCTTGTTTCTGTGTCATCTGGTTGATGGCATGCTTATGATTCAATGCATAACTCAACATATCTAATGTTGAGTTCCAACAAGTAGTGATATTGTGTGGCAATAGTGTTACCTTCATTTGCAACTAGGTTAATATTTCCCATCATACTGGAAGATGAATTGTAGATGAATTTGAGATGGAATGGGCCAATGTTTGAAGCTAGGAAACACATTGAAAATAGTAAATAGTGAGTCTCTTTAACCCATACCTTTGCCAATGCAAATTTGGTCAGAAGAATGTCTCTTTTCAATGTGTGGTGCTTGCACTCACTCAACTCAGCAACCTCATCAACCAACCCATCCTCTGAGTTGTCACCATCACTGTCACTGCCATCAGTAGCATCCAGATTATCTTCATCAGTTTCAATTGTCAAGTCCACCAGAATCTCCATCTTGCACAAGATTTCAGCACCTAGATCTATGCTATCATTTTTCTTCCTTTTAATCTCAAATAGGTGCAACAAACTCTTTGCAACCAGATTAATGATGTGGAGAAAGCACTGTGTATGTGCTGCTAATCCTGTAAATTGATCTGTGAGGACTGCTAACTCTTGGACCATCACATTGTTGTTGGTGGCATTATCACATGTCACACTGAGAATCTAATGTTGGTATACAATAAGCAGGTGCATTAGCTGTTACAACCTCATAACATTGGGACACATGACCTGTGTAAACTGAGGACCTGCTATTCTTTCTTCCTCAAATAGGCAAGAGTCCAGTCAATAGGTGGATATTATAGCAAGGCTTTAAATAGTGTTGAGGGACTGCAGGCTCAATACTTGATATGCGAGCAACAATAGTCTAGCTCCCAATGTACAGTATCTCAAAGCAGCAACCATCTGCAATGTATACTCTGTGAGGTTTCTACTACCTGACTCTAACTCTGTAGAGTCAGACACCTCTTATAGCCTTGGGTCAATACCAAGATGGACTTCTGTTACACCAACAGGTGGAGAAGCAGACAAAGAAGCTAGAGATTGTGAGGATCACTAGTGCAAGGAGAAGCAGGGCTTCCAGCTTTAGCTTTGTAGGATCAGAAGCTGATGGGGAATGAGATGATTCACATAGGTATGATTGTGTAGATTAAGGTTAGGGAATACATGAAGGGTCAGCATCCATATAAATAGACCTGACCTATCTAGGGCAGGCTTCTGACTATATGAGATCTAGATGGAATATTACCATAAGGAGAGAATGGAACATCAATTAAATGGGCAGTTGGAAATACTGGGCTATGCATGAGAGAACATATGTAGCCAAGGAGGCAGTATCTATGACTATATCAGAAGGTGAAATAGAGAAGATGAAAATGAAAGGCTATGTCCATAGCCAAGGGGAATGGTGCAAAGGTTAGTGTGCATTGCTGAGAAGGGGGCAGGGTAAGGTGATGCTTGGATGGGAGTTCATGGGAAATCCTGTGGGGAATTCTGAAGAGTCCTGAGTCAATGATGAGGTTGTCCCAAAGGCCTGTTGGAGGGGGTGGTAAGAAAAAAGGTGTACCCCCTTCAACAATCATAACATTAGCTTGATTATATAGTCTTATACCTCATCTGATAGTCTGAACTCTTCTAGCATCCTGGCAAAAACAGTTGTGAGTGTGAGCCCTGTGTATGACCTTGTTGCATACCTTGCCTATATCCATTGGGAAGCTCAATAGCTGCCCCTCTTGCTCCATGTGAACACAGAATGCACCTGGTTCCATTGGAATGAAGGTCTCTGAAATAAGAAAAGATTGGAGGATTCTTTTTTTAGTGCCATTGGTGCACTGGAGCTGCCCAGCTGGATGATTACGAGGGATCATATTGCGATCTCAGCATGGACCTCTGCTTATGCATGCACATACATGTGACTGACAGATATGAGGTCATTCAAACACGCAAGATTGGCATCGGGTTCTTTTCTCTCTCCTGAAGCTGAGCTAGGGCTGGATTAAAGAATTGAAAGTCCTGATGGCAAAGTTCACAATAACATCAGTATCAGATGGCCCACAAGGATGACTCAACAATAAACTCACATTGCTCACAAGTGCAGGTCCTGCCTGATCGGGATCCCCCAGTAGGAATCCGACTCAGAGTTTGAACTGACTGTGGTCACACCTGGGTCGGGCCGCGCTGCTCAAAGCAGCTTTCATTTCGGCAGCGACTGTTATTGTCAAACAGGCCCGCAGTGCAGCACCATCGCTCGCTCCCCTCCTATACTACCATCGCCCAGAAAGATGGTGTCCCTTGGCATGGCTATGCATGGCAGTTATTTCACCCCTCAGAGGGTTGTCATCCCCTCAACAATCAGCATCAAAGACTGTTCCATCACCCGATTGGTGTCCAGGTTACATCTCACTTTCAGCACACCCAGCAGCATCCATGCCAGATCTCCTGCAATCAAGAAAGCCAGTAAAGCCACATCTTCGCTCGCCTTAGTGGCCTCATCAACTCCTGACGAAGAAACGGCCAATGGGACACCATGGAGTTTGAACACTTGGTCGTGGAAGATTGTTGTGACTCCCTGTGATGTGATGGTGTCCATTACGGGTGTGAGATGGATCATTTTGGAGAACCGATCAATGATGACTAGGATGGCGTTCTTGCTGTCGGATTGGGGTAGGGGGCCAATTAAATCTATGGAGATGATTTCCCATGGGGATGATGGGATTTCGTTTGGGTGGAGCAGAGTGTTGATTGCCGAGGTTTTGGCTTTAACCTTTTGACAGACATCACAACCTTTTACATATGATTCCACATCTCTACGTAGGGACAGCCAGTAATACTCGCTCATGATTAGGTCACGTGTTTGTTGGATACCAGGGTGGCCGGCGATCAGGTGATCATGGTTTGCGATTAGGATGTCCTCTCGGAACTTCACGTCGTTTGGTACATATACGAGCGACTTCCAATGGATGAGTCCTTCCTTGCGAGTCCAGTGTGAACCCTCCTTCTCTAAACCGTCTTTCGCAAATTGCTCGAGTTTGTACTGCATCTTGGTGATTCTTGTGAGCGTGCTTGTGGGCGCGATGGCTTTGAGAGAGACCATGGTGGAGGTTGATGAGGGGGGAGGGGAAAAAAGGGTGTTGGGGAGTAGTGTCTGTGCAGTGTTATTGGATGTTACCCCCTTTTCGAAGTCTGGCCTCCTGGACAGAGGGTCGGCTGGGTTCGTTTTGCCAGGTTGGTGGCTGATCATTACGTGGTACTCTTGTAGTACCTGTTGCCAACGGGCCTGGCGGCGTGTGAGATCCTGGGGTTTGCAGAAGAACTCAAGGTTCTTGTGATCCGTCCAGATCTCAATCGGGTGCGCAGCTTCGAGGAGGTATTGATGCCATTTGTTGAGTGCAAACATGATGGCGAGCATTTCTAGGTCAGCCGTGTGGTAGTTCTGTTCTGCATCATTGAGGGAATGGGAGATAAAGGCAACAGGGTGCCATACGCCGTCATGTTGTTGGGAGAGGATGGTGCCAATGCCAATGCCGGAACCGTTGGTTTTGATATGGTAGGGGTCAGTGTTGGTTGGCATGGCAAGTGCTGGGGTGGAGGAGATGGTGTCTTTAAGGGATTGAAAGGCTTCTTGGCAAGCCGTCGTCCACTTGAAGTCTTTCTTTACCGATGTGAGTGTGTTTAGGGGGTGCGTGATCATGGCAAAGTTCTTTATGAATCACTGGTAGAAGTTAAGGAATCCTAAGAAGCCTCTCAGCGTTTTCTTTGAGGTGGGGACTGGCCAGCTTTTGATGGCCTCCACTTTCTTGTTGTCCATCTTCACCTTGTCTTGTGCGATGATGAGCCCAAGGAATTCAGTCTCTTGGACCTCAAAGTCACATTTGTTGTGATGTAGGTAAAGGTGGGCATCCCTTAGGATTTGTAGCACTTCTCGTACTACTTTTCGGTGTTCTTCGAGTGTCTGCATGAATATCATGATATTGTCTATGTAGACGACCACTACGCCTCGGTCCACCAAATTCTTGAACAACGCGTTCATCATGGTTTGGAACGTTGCTGGAGAATTGGTGAGTCCAAAGAACATCACGAGCGGCTCGAATAGACTGTGGTTGGTTCGGAAGGCTGCCTTCCATTCGTCTCCTTTGGCCATCCGTACATTGTTGTATCCCCATCTCACGTCGAACTTAGTGTAGTACTTGGCTGATTTGAGTTTGTCGATCAATTCATTGATGAGGGGGAGTGGGTAGCAATTTCTTCTTGTCACCATGTTCAGCTTGCGGCAATCTTGTACGGGGTGAAGGCATCCGTCCTTCTTCTTGATGAAGAAGAATGCTGATGCGAAGGGGGATTTGGAAGGTCGTATTCTTCCGGATTTTAGGTTTTCTTCGAGGAAGGTGTCAAGTTCTTTTTGTTCACCGGGGTTTAGTGGGTAAACCTTATAGTCTACCTCGTGATTTCCCAGGAGGAGCTCAATGGCGTGATCCCAAGGGCATCTCGGGGGTAGGGCGTCAAAACTCTCTTTATCAAAGACATCCTTAAACTCGTGGACGTATTTTGGGGCGGCTTCCTCAAAGGTTTTCTTCTTCTTTTGAATGTAGTCTTTAATCGCTACTTCTGTTGCGACATTTCGATTTCTCATGTATTCTATTACATCAAGCTCAAATAAGTGATCACCCTGCGAGGGCATGTAGTCTACGTCCACTTCGTCGTCCTCTTCATCCACGTTGTTCATGACGTGGTCTCCCTTACAGCAAAAGGAGATTCTACCCGTTTTCCAGTTGATGGCGGGGTTGTGAGTCTTCAGCCAGTCGTGACCAAGGAATATTGTGTTTGGCCCGAGATTTGTCACTGCGAGGGCCAATTGTTCCTTGTGATCGTGTACCTGAAGTTTGAGTATCACGAACTTTTCTACTTTGCCTCCAGCATTTGGTGTGCCATCGGCATTGTATACAGTAAGGGGACGGGGGAGAGAGTGAGTGGGTACCCCCTTTTTAGCTACGAAGTCCTCGTGTATAGAAGATCCCATACAGCCTGAGTCGATTAACACTTTGACCTCGGCCATTTGGTGATTCGCAAAGGTCACCTTGACAGGGATTTCTAACGAGTTCCTCTTCGCTGTCCGAGGGGATGCTTTTTGGAACTTGGGTGCATGCTGTAGGTCATGGAGGACCCAGTATGCATTTTCGTTTGAAAGTTGTTGGAGGTCTTGTACGAGGTCCCGAGACACTTCGATCGCTCTTGTGTCATGGACGAAGGACTTGAGGTGGTGGATGCTTCGCTCTACATGGATATTTTCCACCTGAGCCTTCATCCAACGTATAGACCAGGGGTCTAACATGTTCAACCAAGAGTGAGAGGATGTCTCTTCCTTTCATACCTCCTTTGGGTGTTTGCGGTGGATGGTGTCGGCGTCGTTCAGTCTGTTGTCTCGTTTTACCGACGGTGTGAACTTTACCTTTCGCAGTATAATGGTCATGCTTTTTGTTGGTGGCATGCCAGGGAGATTCACTCGGTTTTTGGTTTCAGTCTCGTCAATGTCTAAAATAGTGAATCGATTGCGTGACAATGACTTAGCGGGTACAGTAGAGCGACTGGTGTCTACTGTACAGATTGAAAACCCGAATCCTCCTGTACATCTGAGGCGTAAACTACAGGCTCCTCTTTGGAAGCCTCGGCCAAGTCCATCATAGCTCGTATTGTAGCAAACATATTGGGGGAAACCTCTTGTCCATTCACCGTTATACTCCTTGCTTGTGGGCGAGGACGGGGGGTGGTCCGCACATGGCCACGGTTTCCTGCATTTTCTGCACAGCCCAGCTGCACATGCCTTGTCAAGCTCCATAGGAGTGCCTTGCCCGGGAAATGTCCTGGTTTGTTGAGGGTGTGGACATGCTGTGGGCGTCGAGGGGGGCGGTGCGGCAGGTGGATTGTAGCGGAAACAGGGTACGAATCAAGGGTTGTAAGTGGGGCCCGTCGCGTAGACTGAAGAGGCCTTTTTGCACTCTGCAATGGCACCAAGTACTTCTTCTGCCCGTACTAGGGTGGTCTCCCACTCGCGGACGTCGGTGCTGTCGATGAGATCCAGTTTGTATCTTTCGACATATTTCACTAGGTCGTTTCGAGCCTGGTGGCAGATCTGGTTCACAATTGTCCTCCCGTTGATTCGTACATCGAATTTGGCTTCTATTGCCAGTTGGTATAGCCAAGTAAAATAATCCTTAACAGTGTCTTTTCCCTGCTAGAGGGAGAAGAGCTTCTGTTCGGCCATCCTGGTGAGGCCAGCAGGTTGAAAGGTTTTCTTCAACTTTTCGGTGAAGAATTCGAAGCTCACTGCGGCATAAGCATTGCCTTCAGTGAGTAGATCGGAAAGGCGGCCAGCTGTGTTCTCGCTGTGCATGTACGAGAGGGTGATTAGGATTTTTTGGTGATCGGTGGGCTCCATTTTGAAGCCATTGAGGTATAAGGTTACCGTATGCCACCATTGTACGAACTTTTCCTTGTTACCATCATAATGCTCCAGTTTAGCCACGAGGCTCTTCCCTATCCTTGGGGATGTAGGGGGAAAACCACGAGCTGCAGCCCTTGGCTGCCCAGGTGAACTCGGGAGGGATGGAGGCATTGGAAGAGGATGGGCCAGCAGTGGGGCCCTGGGTGTTCGGACTGGTGAAGCAGGCAGGTGGACATGGATGGGCGATTGCAGGGTTTCGGGGATGGGGGGTGGTGGTGGTCCAGCCGCTACGGGGTCAGCTTGGTACTCCTGCAGCCACTGGTTGTAGTGGGCAATGGACTGTTGGAGGTTGTGTTGTACCAGTCCCTGTTGGAGGTGTGTGCGGATGGGGAGTTGTGGTACGGGTTGTGCGAGTTGGAGGGTTGGGAGGCCTTGGGCCGCTGCCCTCTGGGCGAGGTCCATGAAGCTGCCTGGTGCTGGGGTGACAGAGGTGGGACGGGAGTATGGGTTGGGGATGGTGGTCATCTTGTTGTAATCCGGCGAGTTCAGCGAGATGTGTGATAGTTCGGAGGCGGTGGGTATGCATCAGGTAGGTCGTAAGAGTGGTGTGGACGACAAAGGTGTAGTCTGGATGCGCCCAGACGTATCATTGGCAGAAGACGTTATAGGTGTGGGGGGAATCTGAAGGCAGCTTTTTAAAAAGAAGACGGTGGAAAAGACCGCACACCGTCGAGAAGTGGGAGAGTCGAGTGAAGGAACTGGAGGATGACTTCCTTACTACAGGAAGGTGGTGCACACCGAGAAAGTCAAGATAAATCTCGGCTATCGCACCTACGTGACGTTACCGGTAATCATGCGAACTGGAGTACACTATCGTAGTACCAATGTACGCTCTGGTCAGTAACCACCAGAGAAGTGGGGCTAGTGCTCTATGCCCAATAGCAACGTTATCCTAATTTATTACGCTGGATGGGCGTATAGATGAGCACTTCTATGAGTGCTCTACTCGAGTGCTTCATGTGCACTAGTGGGTTCCCCTAAACCTGGGGTCCGGTATGGGGTGAGCGGCAGCGAAGAGCCCATGCGCTCGGAGGGTGGATGGAGGAATGGAAACAGTGACTTCTAACTCCTTATTGTCGCTCGCAGCTGCGACAAGACTCCGTGCTTGCAACCACTTTAATAAGCTGGAATTACGCGTAACACTAACGGAGGGTTGTGGTTCCTCTGGAGCTAGATGCGGGGAGTGTTGAAGTCGGAGGCGGGAGCGGTACTAGAGAGCAAAAAGTTTGCTCTGCTAGGCAAAAAGCAATATAGACGGGAGGAAGTGTCCGGAGGCGAAGAGCCCGGGGACAAGGTAGTAGTCTTGAAATTTGAAAGAGAAAAGCCTTAATATCCTTAGGGGCGCGAAGAGCACTATCCACAGGAGAGAAAAGGAATTTCAAGACTAGAGAATACAGGTGTTGATATACTACTTTATATACATAGGAAGGTGTACACAGACCAGCTTAGGGCTGGTCACAGAAACTACTAGAATGTTCTATCTGGTGACGTAGTGGGGTCTAGACTGTTCTAGGGGTATCGGGTTGTGACGTAGTCTGACTAATGTATGATGTATGGCCTAGGCGTAAGGCCTAGGTGTGAGATAACTATGTAAGTGTTCGTGGAGTCGTTAAGTGTTAGCTAACTATGATAAATAGAAAAGAAATGTCCAAAAATCGTTTCAATTGGCCTCCACAATCTCCAGATCTTAATCCTATTGAACACCTTTGGCATCACATTAAAAAGGAGCTTACCAAGTATTTAAGACATGCCAAAGGAGTATGGGAGATCTGAGAGGGCATTCTCGGCACTCTTTGACCTAGGATGCTCCGAGGTTCCATTCTGAAAATCCCAGTGCAAAAGCTTCTGGAATTGCAGGCAGTGCTTCCCAGGTCTGCTTTAGTTGAGGACATGCTCTCGGTGGCCCTTGCATCTCAGCTTTCTGTGAGTGCCAGGCTGGATGGATGGATTTCTTTCGCCAAAGGACAACCTCTTTCCACCGTCCTATCAAGAACCAATCCATCACGCACCAGCTATCTTCAATCCCTCCCATTCAAATGCTCAAGAAGGAAACCTGGACCAACTCCACAGCGGGCATTGTCATCGCTTTGTTGCACCTGAACCTGACTTCTATATAAACATGTGTAACTTGGCTGAACAGCAAACAGTGGACTTGATTTGGTATCCATATGCTCGCCCCCCTTGCGGTCCTTCTCGACTGTACTGCATTCACAAGTGGAGACCTATCCCAGATACATGATGACATTCTCAGGAGCTTATTGAATCAGCTCTTTCCGAGCAAGCAGCGTCGCGGCTCTAGCCCTGCTCAATATTTCGAGTGTATACGCAAGATCCTGGAGCTTTCAGGCACTAAAGGAGTACTCAACTTGCATCTGTGTCACAAGAGCACATGCAGGGCATCCCTGTTATGGATTTCGAGTTTGAAATGACATTTCTTGCATGCAAGTTCCTCGGGGTCTCTGGTTGTGGTGCTCTTACGACGAGTATTGTCAATAGTACCTTTTGATGGGCTGTTCGACGCCTTTCTAGTGACACTGCCAATTTGGAGGGCTTGAGTATGGCCCTGCCAGTGGAGAATCTCAGTGGGTGATTGAGAACCTCTTTTCCTCGTCCCCAACTGAATGACAAGAGTAGAACATGTTGCAACGCAGCAAAAGATGCTCAAATTGCATCTGGTGGAGCCATTGTTGACCACCAGTTCAATGCGCCACCCTCTAGACGCGAACATGCTTGACCTCACTGTGGTATTGGCGAACAAAACACCACTCAAGGTGAGCCAGAGCATGTGCTGTGCCCAACCTCAATCACTGCACTTTTAGCCTGTTGTCATCAACCGACTCCTGGAAAATGTTCTTCAACACCAATATTTCATCTCCTGCTAATGGTGATCATGTTGTCTGCACAGATGCTCATAGAGTGTCCTCCAATGACCCCTCTAGGCTGGGTTGGCGTCTTCTAGAACAACATCGTCAGCTTGCTTATTTAATGTCTCTCGTCAAAGACCCCAACATATGCAAGACAGCCCTCTGCCAGATCACAAGTCTCTGGGAGAGTGTACAGGTGAGTGACAAAGAACATGCGACTTGGGTGCCAGTCAACAGTTTGTAAATCCATTTGGGAAAACCTTTTTTTGTGCAGCAGATGTTCAATATGCATGAAAAGCGTCAAGTCATATACGTGTTCTGCCTGCTTGAGCATGTGATGAATCCACCCGCGAATGCCAACAACCTACCTTGGTGGCTCCCGATGTTTACAACGCTCATCTTGCTGCATGCCCTTTGCGGCATCTTTTACCCCTCAAATTTTATCTATGGACGATGGGAAGGGACTGAAGCGGCATACACTTGGGATTTGGCGGCCAGTATTTTTCAGAGCCGAAAGAACGACATGAATGTGTGCGCTGGAATCTTGGAGGTTGGTGGGTTTGTTCTCATGTGAGGTTGATTGAGATGCTCGGACTGATGCCTTTTTGGGAGGGTGGGAATGAAATAGATATTAGCAAACCTGACATGCAATCCACAAGTTTGTACTTCCCTTGTCCTCAAGTCATCCTGTTTTGTCATGAATTGAGATGCAGGTCGGGGACAGCCCTGGCAAGGAATCGAAGGCGTGGCTTCGCATTTTTGAAAACGTCCTCATAGTCACCAATACCTCCAAGTTGAGTTGAGTGATGGAAGACTAATGGTGTTCGACCCTGTGTCAACATTTGTCTTCTCTCCTGCAGAACAAAGATACAGTCACTCCACATTGTCTCTTTGTTGCCAACAAGTGTCATTGTGTTTTGAAGATGAGGCAATGGCTATCCTGCAGCAAGGTGTCGCAGTCATTCTACAGCTCAGCCTGATCCAATATTGCAAAGCTCTTAGGCAGCACAATGCTGCAGGGAATACATAGAAAGAATGAGAGGGTGTTCATGATACTATTGATATGTACAATGCAACAGTATGATACTAGAATGCGACAACACCTTTCAACTTGCACAACTTCTTCTCAACCCACTTCATCCGCATGCTATTCTGGAATGTGACAAAGAACCTTACAGCATGTTCATTGTTCTTGTCACTCATATAGTCAGCGAGTAGCATCTTGTCGTTGTCATCAACAGGGAGATTGCTGACAATGGCCGTGGCACACAATATAAGATTGGCTGTACTACTTGCTGGTGGGACAGCGGTTGTGGAAATCCTGGCACTGCCCTGAGTTTCCTTCAATTGGATGAGAGAGGCCATGGTGTTCGAGGAGAGTGTCGCCATCTTGTCCATAGCTGCACCACCTTGCAGCTGGGCCTGAACTGACGCCAACGGTGGTTGTGAGCGTTTGCTAGCAGACAATGCCCCCAAATCTGCATTGCTTGCGGGCTGTTTCCATTTGTTGCAGCTGATGCTGGTGTGGGCAGAGGAGTGGCCTGATGTTGGTGCAGAGATGCACAAACCTGGGGCTGATGGTGGGAGCAAGTTGGGATTGGGCAGTGATGGGTGGCACGAGAAGAGTGTTGAGTTGGGGGCTGGTGGTGGGATTGAGTTGGAATCGGGCGGTGGTGGATGGTGTGAGAGGAGCGCTGAGTATGGGGCTGATGGCGGGATTGAGCTGGAGTTGGGCGGCAGTGGATGGTGTAAGAAAAGTGCCAAGTAGAGGGCTGATGGCGGGATTGAGTCGGAATTGGGCAGCAGGGGATGATGTGAGAAGTGCGCCACATTGGGGTCTGATGATACGAATGTGTTGGAGTCAGGTGGGAGATCTGGGAGTGGTGGATGGTACATATAGATGGCCAAATTGCCAGTTATGTCAAATGAGTGTGGTTGGCCAGTGTGGGACAAAAGAGTCAGGGAGGAGGGTGGTAATGTTGAGAGCGAGGATGGAGATGGATATGCGGCATTTGTGCGGTATGAAGCGCCACCTTCGAGATAAGCCTGAGGTGCGAACGCAGATGAAAAGCCTGAGGTGCTAGAATCAGATGGTGGATAGGTAGCAGCAGGCAGCCTGAAGGCAGTGGAAGTTGCTGGAAGCCCTTGGGGTGGATAGGAGGCATCAGGGGAGGTGGCGATTGTTCCAGTTGATGCCCAGGCAACATTTTCTGCTGTGTCTCCAGGTCGGTACTTGCCGCAATTCCTACTTGTCTTGGAAACAAGCATTTGCACCTCATAGAAATGCAGAAATCCTTTGTTGGAAAATCGGCGAGCTTCAGGGTGTTGCTAGAAACATATCAGCACGCATGAGTGAAACACTATGCAATGCTTACCCTGCAATACACACTCCACATTGCTTCGAGTGCTGGTGTAACCAGCACACCGTCCAAGTCACAGTAGTGGAGCCCAGATGTATTCTTTAGGTCGAGGACAATGTAGTAAGCACTTTTGATCTGTTGAACATCAGTAGGGCTCCTCAAGCAAATTTTTATATGACATACCTTTGATCATCTGCTGGAACATATTTTTCCTGTTTTGAGAGCGTCTTTGGCCAACAGAAACTTCAAGTTCATGTAGATAGCAGCCTGTGAAAATGTAGTAGATTTGAAGTTGCTGTTGCCAGATTCGGATTTGTGAGCATGCAAGTAGTGGAGGAGCTCTGACATCTCCTCGACTGTCCAGTGGGCTCATTTGATCCCTTTGTCGCCCAGAGATAATAGGGGAGGAGCATGGAGAGTTGAACGAAGTGAATGAGTGGAGTGCGAAGAGTCATCTGAAGACAGCATCAGATGGCGAGTGTGCACAATGTTGTGGGGGCGGACATACATGGTTTGTTGGGGTGGGGTCAGTGTGTGGGGAATTGCATGTGACTCGGAGTAATGGAGATTCGGAGCATGTGGGGCAATGTGTGGAAAAATGCATGCGATGCATAGACATGTGACCAGAGTTGCTCACATGACCAGCTCACATGATCGGGATCCCTCACATGGCATAGTTCACATGACTATTGCAGCACACATGCAATTAGCTGAGTGCTATCTAGCATAGCTGAAGTTAGTCGGCCAACCTTGAAGCAAGGAAAACAGGGCCTAAGTGCCTTGAGTTTGAGTGCAGGGAGTCATCGTACTTTACGGGCCAATTAGCCACTGAGGCTGCTGTTCCCAAAGATCCAAATGAAAATACTTCCCATACTGCACAAGATTCTGCAGGCATGAACGAAGTATGGCCTCTCTACCCTTACGTCTACATCCGCCCCACCCTTGCACACATGCTTCAACACCCGTTCTCTGAACGTGTCAAAACACACCTTGTGACAAGTTTGCCATCCCAGACCGACACTGTATACAAAGTCACAAAAGACGAGTTCAAACATGGCAAGCGGACGAACACCTGCTCGCATTTCATGGTCTTCCGTCTGGGACTCAACAATATCCACCAGCAAGTCGAGGTGGGTTTTGCAGGCACTCAAAGCCCCTGGAGAGCTTGATTGGCAGAGATCCAAACTGAGTATTCAACGGAATCCTGGTGGCATTTAGGATTTTGAAGTGGCGGAATAAGCATTGACCCAAAATGCAAGAGAATGGGTGTGACGAACGACCACCACGACTCTGCAGAGAATGTGAGAAATGACTGCATGCAGTGGACTCAAAGGTGGAGCAGTTAGTTGGCTCTGCATTGCAACTGCAGTAGAGTCTGTCGGACTCTGGTGGCGGAGGGTGGTAGAAAATCCATTTCCTTCAGCTCACAGGATGAATATTGAATGCACAAATGGTTGCAAATAGCAGTGTTGGGCGATAAATTCCAAGTCCATTTTACTACTCGCTTTCTGACTCTCGGTTGCTGCTACCACAACCCACTTTACAACATCTTTCTTTTATCACACACATCACTCCAATCCCTACACATACTTTCCCACTATGCAAGTCTGCAGCTTACATAGTGAGAAAGGACTAGTGGGAAAAAAAGGTCAGTTGGTAATCCAGCATTTATTGCTAACACCCCTTTTCCCCATTCAATAGAAATATCTCATCATTACAGCACCTGCTGTTACGCCAGGTAACAATGTGACACGTTCCCGTATAATCCCCCTGTTGGATTATAGGACTAGCAGGACTTGAGGGAGTTACTCAACCTCCAGAGGCCCAACGGTTTCCTCTGACTGGGGAACCAACTGCTAGCTTTACGTAGAGTCCTCTTGTTACCTCTACGACCAATGGTGGAGTCTCGGATTTACCACGGAATCCCAATCCTATAAGAAGGGTGGGCAGACCGGTGCGCAGGCCTAGGAGCAGTAGCCTTCTGTCTGCTGATTCCTAGGGCTTACTGGGCCTAGTATCGGTGGCGGAGTCCCGATGTACGAGTGCCGGTGGCGGAGTCCCGGGCTTGCTGGGTCAGTGGCGGAGTCCTGACCGACGACGACCAACCTCTGTTGGTCATTGGAGTTGCCGAAGCTTTAGAAGCCTGTAACGGCAACAACGGTGCCCAAGTGCGAAGTGATGAAGAAGATGATCACGAGCACGAGGGTGAGCACCTCCAGATCGCGGGAGAAGGCTTCTGAGGTGAAGTGGAACCTGTAGCGGGAGAAGCAGTAGATTACACAGGAAGGAGTGTAGATCTAGGTTAGAGTTACATGAAGGGCCCGCATCCCTATTTATAGGCCTTACCCATCTAGGGCAGGCTTCATGACGAATATAGTAATGTTTAGTCGCAGACGAAAGATTACTATAAAGCGGATCAAGGCATGAGTCAAATGGGGAAAGTAGGAGTACTGGGCTATGCGCGAGAGAGCACAGCCAAGGAGGCAATGTCTGTGATCAGGTCAAAGAGGAAGAGAGCATGTATCAGGTGAAATAGAGAGGCGGTGTCCATACCAGACAGGTAGGTTCCTAAAGAGGAAGTTGCGAATAACTTCCTAGAAAGGTAGTTCCGGATGGGGCAATGCCTGGGTTGGTGTCACGGGGGAATCCCTGGTTAGAGTCGAAGAATAGGTTGTCCCATAGTCCTACGGGAGGAGAAGGAAGGGGAAAAGATGTACCCCCTTCGTTAACCATAACACCTGCCCTGGCTATTACACAAAGAGGTCAGTTCGATCGAAAATCTTCGTTACCAATCTCACCTTTGTTTCCACTTCCTCTAGATCATAGGGAGGCTTTGAGGGTCGGGGCACATGACAATGTGGGAGCAAATGCACTCCTCTTACCCATCCTGCCTTGGTGTTCGCAGCATTGTATTTGCAGGATATGTGGCAATGGGGGCACAATTGCGCTCCTTTTGCACGTTTTTTTTTTTTGGAATTGATGGGTTGGCAGGGCGTGCGGTGATGTGGGTGCAATTGCACTCCTCTCACACATCCTTCATTGGAATTGGCAGCATTGCAGGGCATGTGGTGATGTGGGTGCAATTGCACTCCTCTCGTGTGTCCTTCATTCGGAATTGATGGTGTCATGGGGCATGCAGCAATGCGGGTGCAATAGCGCTCCTCTTGCACGCCTTGCCTCAGGATTCACAGCATTTCAAGGTGTATGGTGAGATATGCAGCAATGCAGGCACCTCACAAATACTTTTGGTAACTTGTCATTCCCCCTTCCCCCTTCCGACCTCATTGGTAGGTCACATTGTATTAAATTTCTTGATGCTAACTTAGCTTCAGCTTGTTAAATCTGTCCCTTGCAGCCTAACTTGAAGTCCCTCCATTTCTATGCCAGTGGTAAGTTTTGTAAGATTTCATTTCTCTTTGCTCAACCAGCTTTAGGCTTCAAATTCTCTCCCCAATCGTTTTTTTCTTTTCTTTTCTGATTGCAATTTATGTATTTCTTCACTTTTGCTGTACTTTCATACCTGGTGTCAGGTTGAAAGGAGGAGGGCCCCCTCCGAACAATCTGTTGTCAGCCTTTCATTCCATTTTGCTACTTAGATACTTGGGCCGAACTGGTGCAAACTCATGGTCCAGCATCCTGACAAATGAAATGGTCATGTGATTCTCTGCCACTCTAGGTGATTACTAATCACACTACCTGGTTCCATCGGAATGAAGGTCTCCGAAATAAGAAAAGATTGGAGGATTCTTTTTTTAGTGCCATTGGTGCACTGGAGCTGCCCAGCTGGATGATTACGAGGGATCATATTGCGATCTCAGCATGGACCTCTGCTTATGCATGCACATACGTGTGACTGACAGATATGAGGTCATTCAAACACGCAAGATTGGCATCGGGTTCTTTTCTCTCTCCTGAAGCTGAGCTAGGGCTGGATCAAAGAATTGAAAGTCCTGATGGCAAAGTTCACAATAACATCAGTATCAGATGGCCCACAAGGATGACTCAACAATAAACTCACATTGCTCACAAGTGCAGGTCCTGCCTGATCGGGATCCCCCAGTAGGAATCCGACTCAGAGTTTGAACTGACTGTGGTCACACCTGGGTCGGGCCGCGCTGCTCAAAGCAGCTTTCATTTCGGCAGCGACTGTTATTGTCAAACAGGCCTGCAGTGCGGCACCATCGCTCGCTCCCCTCCTATACTACCATCGCCCAGAAAGATGGTGTCCCTTGGCATGGCTATGCATGGCGGTTATTCCACCCCTCAGAGGGTTGTCATCCCCTCAACAATCAGCATCAAAGACTGTTCCATCACCCGATTGGTGTCCAGGTTACATCTCACTTTCAGCACACCCAGCAGCATCCACGCCAGATCTCCTGCAATCAAGAAAGCCAGTAAAGCCACATCTTCGCTCGCTTTAGTGGCCTCATCAACTCCTGACGAAGAAACGGCCAAGGTAGCCAAGCTTCTGGATGAAATGCCATCCCTCAATGACCTTGGCAAGTATCTATTTGTTTGCCTCTTCAAACGTTCGATTACTTTATGCAAAGTTTCAGAATCATGTGGCGATAGCATAGTGGGGCATCTTGTCCAGGTGTACAGGGGTTTTAGAACCAGTCAGGAAATTTTGGTGAGTAGCATAGGCCCCTGACTATCCTTGTTGCTGACCACCATATCTTCATCCTAGAAACTAAGCTCAGTTTCGGGTGAGGAGTTTAGCATCATACAGCACATTGTTTATCAATATCCAAGGCAGTTTGGAAAGCCACAGTAACTTTCTCTTGATATCTGGGTGGTCAACCATTTTACTAAAAGAAAAAGTGCAGCTTTTCTCATTTTAGCAAAGATAGGGTACTGATCGTTGAATGCCCCTCTGGCATTCACGAATCTACAATTCGGACTCTAGACAAGATGCTAACAAGCCAAGGGGTTGATCTTCCCTATCCAGCAGAGCTTGTCCATGCACAAGTCCACCACAACAAAGAGCTGGAAGCTGATGAAGACACCATCATCCCAGATGCTTCCCTGGAGTTTACTGTGTTGAATGCCTCGATGGCTTCCATATATCCTGTTGTCTGCCAGATCGCCTTTTCATAGTCATTCGAGGATGCCTGGCATGGAGTTCAGAGCCTTGCCAATGTGCATGACTCCATCCAGATGGCTATTATCATCAACATCAAGGAAGATCCTGTATACAAAAGCCCAACGTCAAAGAGTAAGGCATAGGCGGCTTTATCGTCTCAACTTCTAGATTATGTTGCCTTTATAAACTCCAGTTTGTACCGTGCGGGCTCTGTCACAGGATTGTTGAACTGTTTCAGGCCATTGGAGGCTGGCGAGTATGCGTGGTGCTCAATCAAAGAGGTAAACTACCATGTGTGGGTCAAGCCTCCCAGCTCCAATTACTTGGATGTTGACATTAAACCCTCTGAACATTATGCATCTTGCGTGAGTACATCACTTGGCTAAGGTATCTTCATTCATATTGACATGCTACCAGACATCCCCTGGCAAAGTGGGCTGGGATAACGTTGAAGCCTTGTTTCTTCAGGGCCTAAATGAGGTAAAATTGCATTTTGCGAAATGATTATTTGTGATTCTGCGCAATCCTTGGCAACCATCGTCAACATCACCCCCTTGCGCTCGCATATGATTATACTTCCCACCTTGCTGCTGTCATTCAATGAAGATATTAGGATAGAGATCATGCTCACCAGTCACAAGCGATACAAAGACTGGTTTACTAGGTTATTCCGTAACATGAAGCACATTCATGGGGATTCAAGAAGTGTCTGAAATGTCATGTATTATCATTTCCATGCACAGTTTTTTGTTTTGTTAATTTCATACGATTGTCGTTGCAAGAACATACATTGACTCTTGAATGAATGTATTCACAGCTCGCCCTTCAAGTCCTTGCCGCCTATTAGGGAGGCATTGATGCAACAAGTACTAACCGTGCGAGTTTTACATTTTCAGTCGGTTACATACAGTCTGCCCTCACAAGTGCAGGTCCTGTAAGAGATTGTTGATATCTGTGGCAATTCCACGCATTACCTTGCTTGCACAACCAATCCATCGCACGCCTGATCAAAAGTAACATGCAATCGAAACAAAGGTAACATGTACAAATACTGGCCGGCTTTAGATAAACTTGGACATTCAGTTAGCCGGTGGTCTCTTCGCACTACTTCAATCAAAGAGGGCTTACGCTTGTCTTCAGGTCTGACAGTTACCACCCGGTTTCAATTGCACTGAACTGCCAGGTACAGTGAATGTGCAAGTGCGCCACACTCTGAAAGGTAAATCCCTTGGTTGACTCTCTCTAATCATCCTCATAATTAAGCCTTGACAGACATCAGTCGTTTCACCCCCTGTTAATATGTTGTCTGTTACAGATTGCAGTGCCGCTGAAACACCCCGAAGATACATACCCTTTCACATATAACCCAGAACATCCTGGGCCATTCATAAGTCGCACCTTTATTCATAGCCAAACGTCACTGAGCAGCTGCTACAGACCATCGCAGTGGCATACTTGTTTGGGTGCAAGTGAAGGATGGGGGTGAGGTCGTCTGGCACATGCCAGATGAGAGAGAAAGTAGAGTGAGTCGTGACAGCGTACCTGCAATACCACATATTGTCGCCATTATCTGCCCATTGTCCAACTGTTTTTGCAGACTCAGATGGTCTTGTTTGCGGGATGGAAGTTAGCAACATCACACTGTCATTTGTGCTCAATCTCCCTACTCGCCAATGATCCACATAGGCACCATTGTGTATGAAATCATGAAACCATGGCTTGACATCCTTATCCTATTTGATGTTGACAGCACAACCCCAGAGTCTGATACACAAGTCATCGAGGAATTTCTCACCTGCAAGTTGCTCACCATATATTGATGAGGGCATGCTGTGCATGTTTTTCTTTGGTGGGGTCATTGATGAAGGTACTGAGCGACATAGCTTCATCAGTGGCAGAGGCCGTGTCAAGCGTTCGATTCAACCACTTTGGAGGTGATATCGAAGAGGGTAGACAAATGTGCTTGTATTCCTCGTTGCTCTGAGCACGACCATAGATCTGTTGCTAGTGTTAAGATTAACAGAGAACTGAGGTGTTTTGTCCTACCTAATAGAAGGCTTTGATTAGTCGTGTGCACATTCTCGCAGCCTTGTCTTCCATAGTGACCTTGATGGACTGGCTGACTCCAATGGCTTTTGAGCTGGCCTCTTTGACCGCATCCATGATCTCCTTGAACTTCCAATCTGCCTCATTCATGTACTCACCAGCGCATCTGAGCATGGATCACAGAATTACCAGAAACCAGCCATTGACCAGGTAAGTGTATGCTCCATTCCTCGCTGCACCCACAAACAATATCTCCAGGAATGGCTTGCAGACCGCTCAGACTGGCTTTCGTCTGAGCTTGACCTCCACCCAAGCAGAGACTTTGACCAGTTCATCCAACACATCAAAGTACAACTCCTTCAATCCAATCTCACAGACTCGACAGTTCCCAGGTCTGGTATTGATCCTTTTCTTGTCACTTCCAACCCAAATCCAGCCTGTCCACACCCACCCTGCCAGTGTTCCTCACCCTGCCCATCAAGCCTCCCGCCCGAAAAAACCACTGGCCTGATACCACTGCTCGTTGAAATTAAAAGCATCATAGAAATTGTGCACTCTGCATTTAGCCTTTTGAACACACACCAGACCCATCTCAATCGGGAAGACTTGGGTTTAGCACAAGAAGAGAATGCTGAACAGCATTGTGACGAAGATGACAGGCCTGTCCCCAGGTTCCTCCCTGGTATGCTCAAATTCAAGCTCTCTGATGGCTTAACTACCTTTAGGGCCATCAAATTTAGGTCCCTCCCTCAGTTGGAGTTGGGCACGACACCCCTCAGATACAAGGTGTGTCTCCTCTCTATCTCACCACAACCCCACTCATGTCACTCCTGGTAGATGTTACTTAAATCTACACCTATACACAGTGGTATTGCCTTCCTTGAGCCTGCAAATGTCACCCTCAATGGTTATAGAATCAAAGACCACGACATCAACAATGAACAAGTTTTTCTCAGTTCCCTCAGGAAACAATTAGGGTATGTAAATTATCACAATACATTCTGTGTTGTCACATCTCACTGCTGAGCTGACATGCTCACAAATGTCTGCCTGATGCACCCGTTGCACCCCAGCCATGTGTCAATCCACCTGACCAACCAGTACCAGTCTAGCCTGCATGCCAACATCAACCTCCACCCGCAGTGCAGCCACAAACAAGCCCCTCCGGCTGACATTGACGGCATGTATGCAGGTGACAACATAGCTTCTGATGTCGCACGTGAGATTACCGTACATATGGACGAGGCAATTGACACACAACAGAATCAGCGTGTTGGTATCTGTGCCCCGCCGCCTGCTAGACCCCCATCGACATCCAAACCAACCACAGACAAACAGATTGGACCAAGTGGCTGCCCCTTGCCGAATTCGCTCACAACCAAAAGACTTCTTTGGCAACTGAATACCCCCCCTTCTTTGCTCTGTCTGGTTTGCTGGGTGCACAGCCTGTCTTTCTCGATATGTTGCTCCACGTCGCGGGTTTCATGGTGAACATACGAGGTGATGTCTCGGATGCATACATATACAGTGGTGTCGGCTTACTCAAAGTCCTACATGATCTTGTTGACAACAAAGCGTCTTACACTGTCTACTGCACCAATAGCTGGATCTCCTCTTGTGACTTTGCTACAGCAGATGTATTAGCTGCCCGGGAATGCGACTTGCCTGTTGTCGTTGTGCAGTTTCAAGGTGCACAGTTTCATAGGGTCCATTTGATGAGCCTTCATTGTGGCCTGGCTAGCCAACCATGATTACCATTTGACCATTAGCCAAGTTCGAATATCAACTCTGAACATCACTCCTGCCCTCCATATGAGTCTTGATGACTCACTCCAACCCCTGCTCAACTTGACGTTTGACCATGTCGAGTCCAAACCTCTGACCTTCCTATGTCCTCAAAATCCGGGACAACAGACTCAAGCAAGGGCACACCACATAAGATGAAGCCAAGTCCTGACACCCTCAAGTAACTCCAGTCCTTTGGAGTTGCATTGGAGTTGTCCACTCTTAGCAGTATATTCGAACTTCCACTTGCAAACAAGTCTCACACATGGCTACATGCACTACTAGATCCCAGACTCGTGCCATTAGTGTAAACCCCTCCACATCCCCACATTACAACCCGTTGAGCACATTTGGTAGCAATTGATGAGGTCCAGAACTCATCGACCAGTTCTGAAGCTTCTCCACTCGACGAACCCCTACCTCCGCCTCACAGTTGCAACCACTTCTGGAGTCCCCTACTCCAGGAGCACACATCGTCGAGTTACCCACTGATGATGATTCCACCACCTCCCCGCTCACAAGCCAGCATTCTAGTCAAAGAGTGCATACTGACCTATTTCCAAACGACGACATCCCAGACTTTCCTGGAGATGACCCATCAGATAATGATCCCAACTTCCCCAACGATGACATTTCCTCAGACTCCAACAATGAGCATGTCCCATGAGACACTCTCGTATTGCTCACCAATGCCATCAAAGACCTCACTTGCTCCACATGTCATCTCTCCGACCACATACCACACACCAAGGTCTGGGAACCAGATCAGTTTGATGGGATATAGCCCCACAAACTCTGGGTTTTCCTGGTCCAGTGCGAGTTAAACTTCCAAGACCACCCAAAGGCTTTCAGAATGGACCACACCAAAGTTACCTTTGTGCAGTCCTACCTAAAGGGTATGGCTCTGGAATGGTTTGAGCCGGACCTCCTCCAGATGGAAGATCCCACATTCCGCCCTCTCTGGATGGACAACTTCAAGGAGTTCGTCCTAGAGCTCTAGACCAATTTCAGCCTGCACAACCCTGTTGGAGATGCAGAGCACCAACTTGACCATTTGTTGATGAAAGACACACAACACATAAACAAGTATGTGGTTGAGTTTAATCAGATTGCTTTGCAAGTCCACAGTTATGGAGAAGGTGCCATTCAGCACCATTTCTACAATGGTCTGCTGGATTGTTGACCTGCATCAAACTTGTTTCATGCACAGTCAGAAGCTACGATCCGAATAGATTTTAATTCTACCACTTACAGCAGTTAGAATCTTTCAATACTCTAGGGCCTAATGACCCTTAATATGACCCACCATCCCTCTAAATTTCAGATTATTTAACTGAGAAACTCAGGAGAAATAAATGAAATCATCCAACATAAGCTCTGTTACTATCAACAAGTACTATACATAGCTAGTAGGATTGTAAATATTATGTATATAGATGAGTGCCAGTGAGAGAAAGTGAACATGTGACCCTACCCTTCACAGCCTTGCATCACATGACTAGTATTCCAAGACATTCTATGGCATTCTATAATACTCAATGGATCTGTCAGCAATCTCTTGGCATTTGTAAGCAGCCAAGCCTTTGTATTTATCTATAAAAGGAGAGCCCTTCAGGCCACTAAGAGAGCAGATCTTCCCTCAGTGGAATTATCTCAACCAGGAGATGTACCCTCAAAGATTTTATCTCAACCAGAGAAGTTCTCTCAAGGAGAACAATTCTCACCCTACTTGGAGCACCCCTTATAGGCAACCCACAGAGGACCTTAAGGAGGACAAACTCCACTGTCTGGACAGCTAGTTATACAGTGGCTCAAAAAAGTGTCCCAATGTTTGGCTATTTTGCAAAGACTTGACATTTGCAAAAGAACCAAAAGGTATTAGCCCTAACCTTTGCTGGGCCATTGATTGCCCTAATCCTTGCTCTAAAGATGAGTCCTTAGTCATGTGAGTTGATTGTAATGGTACTGAGATATAGCCATATTAAAGTGACATGTCATTGGGACACTTTTTTGAGCAACATTTCTATTCTTCAATTTAGTACTTTGTATGCCCTCCCTTTGCTTTTATCACTGCCTCTAGTCTTCTAGGCATACTCTCTATCAATCCTTGACACTCCTCAACCTCTATCTTCCCCCACTCCACTTCAATTCTCTCCCAAAGCTCCCATACTCCTTTTGGTGGTGTTGTATAGCTATTGAGTTTTTTTTTGAGGATTTGCCAGAGATGTTCAATGGGATTAAGGTCTGGAGATTGTGCTGGCCAGTTAAGAAGCTTGATCCCTTGAGATTCCAGCCACTCCTTGGCTCTTTTAGAGGTGTGCTTGGGGTCATTATCTTGTTGAAAGATAATGCTCTCTTCAGGAATTCCAGAATTTTCCATGGAAGGAAGCAGATTATCCTCCAAAATAAAGACATACTGCTCAGCATTCATCCTCCCTTCAACCTCTGCAAGAATCCCCACTCCACTCCAACTCATGCATCCCCAAACCATCAAGGAACCTCCTCCAAACTTTACTGTTCCCTGAACTTCCTTGTCTTGCAAAGACTTTCCTGCCAATTTCCATACATACTTCCTTCCATCTGACCCAATCCTGTTGATCTTGGTTTCATCTGACCATATAACCCTAGTCCAGTCCTCCACAGTCCAATGTTGGTGCTTGAGAGCAAAGGCTAGCCTATGTTGCCTATGCTTCACAGACAAGAGTGGCTTCTTTTTCTTAGCTACAGCCTTGAGAGATGCAGACTTGAGAACATTCCTAACAGTTTGAGCAGAGACAGGAGAAGAGACAGCAGAATTGATGAGATGGGTAGCCTGGACAGCATTTTCAACTTTGCCAGAGGTAATACTAGAGACAATTCTCCTTTTATCAGTAGGAGAAAGTTTAGAAGGACATCCTAATTTGATGTTTTTCTTGCCTGGGTGGATCTCCTTGATAACCCTGGCCACAGTAGACTTCCCCAGACCAGTTTGGAATGATATTTGCCTAGTAGAAAGGCCAGATTCAGAGAGAAAAAGAATATTGGCTCTAGCAGAGGAGGAAGTGGATTTCATAATGAGGTAGGGTTGGCTAAATGGTATCTCTGCTCTTTATACCATTTGGAGTTATGTAAGTGACATAATCAGACAGGGTTGAAGCACAGCATCCATCAGAACCTTATGTTATTTACTAAATGATAGTTGATAATATCAGGGTCAAATAAGTGTCCCAATGACATATCCTTTTAATATGGCTATAACTCAGTACCATGACAACCAACTCACATGACTAAGGGCTCATCCTCAGGGCAAGGATTAGGGCTATCAATGGCCCAGCAAGGGTTAGGGCTAATACCTTTTGGTTCTTTTGCAAATGTCAAGTCTTTGCAAAATAGCCAAACATTGGGACACTTTTTTGAGCCACTGTATTATGAGGAGTAAAATACTTATAGCCACTAGTGCACAAGTAATATAGGACATCTTTTGGGAGAAAACCCTAAATAGGGCAACAAAAGGGAACAGATCCCCAATAATATAATACTACTAGAACCCATACATCACTGCTACTCTGCTGACTGCCCACCTAAAGGGATAAGTGACAGTACAGCCAAACAAAGCCCTGAACAGCATTCTCCTTAGTGAAACAATAAGATTGTATTACTATAACCCATCTGAGTGAACTAAGTGAAGTGTGAACCCATTCCAGCATTATCTGGAACATCTCAACATCTCAACAATCCAGCATATCTGTGGATTACCAGCCACAAAGTCATTGCCTTTTATAGCAGTTGACTTATGTGATCTCTAACTCTTTCTAATAAAATCTAGCAACTTGGTAGTGTTGACTAGCATATATATTTAGACATGTTTACAATTGTTTGTATGTGTTTACACTGCTAATACCTTACTAACCAGACCACAGTTGAATCAAATCAATTCCAATTCTTCAATATTTGTTGGAAATTGGCGAACAACCTGTGCACTTAGCTACACTAAGTACTCAACTGACTCACATCTAGTAGACCTAGATACTGTTTCATCTAGAAGGTAACTATTCCCCTAGTTTATAGTGTTCTAACCACGGGAAGCAAAGCAAAAGTCTAGGGAAGCCTGTTGTTTGTTGTTTCCATTGCTTTTGCCTGCATAGAAGTCACCATCAAGGATGAAATATCACATGTTGGCAAACCCCCAACACTCTTCAAACTCTGCAGCCTTGCACACACTATTGATGCATGCTATTGGGAGCACAAGTTGGAAGTGAGTAGGCAGACAAAAGCGTCAACAACATCCTCCACTCCCAAACCATTCACCCCCGCCACATCATCCTCTCCACACCCCTCTGGTAGCACCAAGGACTCCAAGGAGTCCAAAGGCAAAGGAGCTACCATCTCCGCCCATCTGAAGCTGGACTTGTCATCCAAGTTAGGGAAAGATGGCAAGCTCACCTCAGATGAAAGAAAGCACAGATTCGACAACAAGCTTTGTATGTTTTGTGGCCAAGCCGGTCACATGGCAAAGGATTGCCCAAAGTTGACCTCCAGCACATCCAAGGGTCGTGCTGCAACCACAACTCCAGAAACCAAACTGGAGGTCTCCACCTTGGAGGCAAAAAAATAATCTGTGACCTCCATGACTCCACACAGACTGGAAGTCACATTGAACCCACATGTGCAGCTAAGGAGATCCACCTGAATGCATCCACTCTTTCTAACCCCAAATCCCTCATGCCTTCCGTCTTCTTAGTCTCTTACCCAAATCTGCCCTTTTCCACGCTTGTAGACTCAAGCTCCTCCGACTGTTTCATAGATACACCTTTCATTAATAAAAATGAACTTTTCAACCTATTCTGTTCCTCCACTCCAGCTCCGTCTCTTCAATGGAACTACCAAGAGTATGATCACCTGAGCCACCAACCTCTCAGTCTGCTTCACAACTGGTGACATCACCCTGATGACTTTCTATGTCACTCCACTGGACTCTGCTTGTTCCATTGTTCTAGGACATAACTGGCTCACCTGCCACAATCTGTTGATTGACTGGGTCATGAGCAGTATCATGTTCCATTCATCCAAGCAGTGTTTGCCAGCAACCCCGAGCTCCCCTCTGCAGCCTCTGAAATCCCTTCCTCCAGCTGACATCACACCTGATCCACCGTGTTTCTCCGACCACAAAGCTCTGCCCATTGCGCTCGTTAGTGCTCTAGCATTTGCACTAGCCTGTCGCCTTGAGGGCTCTGTTCAATTCAGCTTGCAACTCCATCCCCAGGAGAGCGACCTCTGCTTCACTTCCATCACTCCCCCAGAACCAGTTGACCTTTCTGGTATTCCTCCAGAATACCACGATTTCCCAGATGTCTTTAGCAAGAGCAAAGCTTCCCAGCTTGCTCCGCACTAGGAGCACAATCTGAAAATCAACCTGGAGGAAGGAGCCTCTCCCCCCTTGGGAACTACCTACTCTCCTTCCACCTCCAAACTCGGCTCTCTCCATATTGTCCTCAATGAGCACCTAGCCATGAGTTTCATCTGACCTTCTTCTTCCACCCATGCTGCCTCAGTCCTCTTTGTTCACAAGAAGGACAGTTCACTCTGCCTTTGTGTCAACTTCCAAGGACTTAACAAGATCACAAAGAAAGACTGCTACCCACTCCCTCACATCTCCAACCTCCTAGACACTCCGAGCCATGCAAAGATATACATACACCAAAATCAATCTCTGGCATGCCTACCACCTGGTCTGCATTGCCAATGGAGATGAATGGAAAATGTCTTTCCGAATGCGCTATGGCTCATATGAGTGGCTGATAATGCCCTTTGGCTTTACCAATGCCCCTGCGGCTTTCCAATGGTTTGTCAACACTGTTTTTTCCGATCTTTTAGATGTTAGCATAATCGTCTATTTGGATGACATCTTGGTTTTCTCCACAGATAAAACTGCTCACCAAGAACATGTCTGGAAAGTCCTCCAATGACTCCATAAACATGGCCTTTATGCAAAACCTGAGAAATGTGAATGGTCCACCGACACTACCAAGTACCTTGGCTACATCATTATGCCCTCCAGTCTTACTATGTCTTCGGACAAAGTCAAAGCCATGCAGGACTGGCTGGAACCTCGTAAAGTCAAGGATGTCCAATCCTTCCTTAGATTCACCAATTTCTACTGGTGTTTTATCACCAACTACTCCAACATCGTCATTCTGCTAACCTGGTTGACCCGCAAAGGTATTTCCTGGCTCTTCAGAGACGACTGTCGATCCGCCTTCCTTTTGCTAAAGGAAGTCTTCACCACTGCTCCTATCCTTACCCATTGGGTTTCCAATGCTCCAATAATCATAGAGACTGACACCTCCAACTACGCAATAGCCAGGATTCTTTCCATTTGCTGTCCAGATGAAGAACTCCGGCCTGTCGCCTTCTTTTTCATGGACGCTCGCCGCTCTGGAGCTCAACTACGACACACATGATAAGGAACTCCTTGCCATTCACAAATCTTTCCAGGCTTGGTGTCATTACCTTGAAGGCTCCGACACTCTGATCAACGTCATCACAGACCACAAAAACCTGGAATACTTCGCTACATCGAAACTCCTGGCCTGCTAGTAAGCCCGGTGGTTGAAGTTCCTCTCCCAATTCCACATGATTGTCTGCTTTTGCCCTGGACAACTTGGCATGAAACCTAATGCCCTTACTAGACGCTGGGACGTCTATCCCAAAGAGGGGGATCAGGACTACGCTTGCCTCAATCTGCATAATTTCTGCCCCATCTTTACACAGGAACAGCTTGCTTTTTTCCTCCATGCTACTTATCTCACAGCTCCAGTACTCTGGGCTAGCACCCTTTTCAATATAGAGTAACTCCACAGTGACATCCTATCCACACTCCCCTCCGACCCACTTGCTGAACTACATATGTCCTCCCCTGATCCGGACTCATGCTGGTCAGTTGACGAAGACAGTTTCCTCCATCTCAACAAACACATCTATGTCCCAGATGCTAATGACCTCTGACTCCGAGTCCTCTGGTACAAATATGACCATTCCCTCTCTGGACATTTCGGCCAAAATCAGACATTGGAACTTGTATGCCACAAATACACCTGGCCAAGAATAAGAACATTTTCCAAAGAATACATCTCCTCCTGTACCACTTGTGCCCATGCAAAGGTTTCAAGACACCGACTGTTACAGTTATAGGAGGGGGTACATCTTTTCCTCTGCCTTCACCCCCCATAGGACTATGGGACGACTTATTCTTCGACTCAGACCAGGGATTCCCCTGTGACACCAACTCAGGCATCACCCCATCCAGAACTCCCTTTCTAGGAAGTTACCCATTTGGTTTGGACACTGCCTTCCTATTTCATTGATACATACCTTTCATCTATTTCTAATTCAATCATAGACATTGCCTCCTCGGCTGTGTTTTCTGGCGCACAGCCTAGTATTCCAAATCTTCATTTGACTGATGCCTAGATCCTTTATGGTAATCTTTAGTCTGTGACTTATAATTACTATATATGATACAAAGCCTGCCCTAGATGGGTAGGGCCTATAAATAGGGACACTGGCCCTTCATGTAACCTTAACCTAGATCTACACTCCTTTCTGTGTAATCTACCAGCTTCTCCCACTACCGGTTCCACTTCACCTCAGAAGCTCACTCCCGCTCTGGAGGTGATCACCCTTGTGCTCGTGATCGTCTTCCTCATCACCACACACTTGTGTGGCCTTGTTGCCGTCCGAACCCGCTTCTAAAGCTTCGGCAACTCCAACGACCAACAGAGGTTGGTCCATGCAAGCCCGGGACTCCACCACCGGCACTAGGCCGTGTAAGCCCAGCAATACAGTTGCTGGCCTCTGCATCCAGTCTGCCCTTCCTTCTCAGAGGATTGCGCCACTGTGGTAAATCCAAGACTTCGCCATTGGTCGTAGAGGCAACCAAGGACACTCTACGTAAAGCTAGCAGCCAGTCCCCAGTCAGAGGAATCATTGGGCCTCTGGAGGTATTTTCCCCTCAAGTCCTGCTAGTCCAGTAATCAAACAGGTTGATTACTTGGGAACGTGTCACATTGTTATCTGGTGTAACACTAACCCTACAGATTGTTGAAACAACTCCCCATCCCTGAGAAACCATGGAACCCCATCTCCATGGATTTCATTGAGCAACTCCCCTCGTCCTCCGGATTTACTACTATCCTCATTGTCGTAGACCGATTATCCAAACAGTGCATCTTCATTCCAATGTACGACATAGTAACTTAGCTAAACTCTTCTTACTCCATGTCTTTTCTAAGCACAGAGTTCCCTTTTACATCACCTCCAATTGAGGTTCAGAATTCATCTCCCACTTCTTTCGCTTGCTTGGGAAAGCTCTCGACATCTGCCTCCACTTTACCTCCGGTTATCATCCTGAAGGAGACAGTCAGACAGAACAAATGAATCAGACTCTCAAATAGTACCTCCGCATTTATTGCAACTACCAGCAAGATAACTGATCTGAACTCCTTTTATTAGCAGAGTTCGCATACAACAACACTCTAAGTGCTACTACCGGTGTCTCCCTGTTCTTCACCAATAAAGACTACCATCCCAACATTACAGTACACCCTGAGTGTGACCTCACCTCCACCAAAGCCTGCAAATATTCTGTAGACCTCAATTCCCTCCACAATTCCCTCCATGAAGAGATGGCTGCTGCCCAAAAGCATGACCAAGAACCCACAGATGCTAGACGATCTCCAGCACTGGACTTCAAAGTCAGTGACCCAGTCTTCATAAACGCAAAGTACTTCCACTCCACTAGGTCTTTAAAGAAACTCTCTGAGAAGAACCTAGGGCCCTGCCCAATCATCGCTCAGGCAGGCTCCCACTTCTTCACTCTCTGACTTCCCAAGTCAATGAAGTCTGTTCACCCGGTCTTTCATGTCTCCCAAATAGAACCCTCCATACCCAACACCATATCTAACTGGGTACAATCTCCGCCACCTCCGGTCGAAGTAGATGGAGAACCAAAGTATGAAGTTTCAGAAATCCTTGACTTGAAGATAGACTGACATTGCCAGAACTGCAAACTCCTGTACCTTGTCCATTGGTTAGGATACGAAGGAACAGACAAAGAAACCTCATGGCTGTTAGCCACTGAGCTCAGTCATGCTTCCGAACTTGTCCACAATTATCACACTCACTATCCAGATAAGCATGGACCTCACTCCGCATGACCAGACAAAAGAATGACTTTATTAAAAAGAAAAAAAGAAAAAATCTATACTACTACTTCTTCCTTTTCTTCCACTTCACTTTCCCTCAACTCGCTTTCCTCTGCTACTAACTCCAAGTACAGCTCTGCCAACTCCAACTCCACCTCCATCTCCTCCCCTTCCTCTACCCCATCCTCCAAACCTGACTTTTCACTCCCATAAACCTTTTCCACCTTCAACTCCACCAAGCATTCCAACAGTGCATTCTGCCGGTCCATGTGCCTGTTCTGGGACTTAAGGGTGTCCCGGATTTCCTGAAGGATCTCTGTTAGCCCCAACAGCACCCCCAGTGCTGCCTCACCTCCATTGGAGCCACTAGGCCCCACCTTGTCTCCCCCTACCCTCTGTCGCTTCCTCCGCTTCTCCAGCTCCTCCTCACCAGGTTGCTCGCATTTCACCTTCGCACTATGACACTCAACACAAGACTTGGATTTTCTGGGGCCAAGTATACACTTGAGGCCCCAGTTGTCACAGTTGCTCTGCCACCTGCCTCTTCTTCCCTTGTTTGACGCTCCATCATGCCCTGATCTCCTCTGTCTGAAGTCTGGTTAGTATTGCCGAACTCCAGTCAATATCACTTACCCATCTAATAGCCTCCTCCTCAGCCTCTCAGCATGCCTTCTCTTCTTCCTTGCACACCTTCTGCTTTACCTTCTCATGTGCCCTCCTCTCTGCCTCCTCTTTCCAGGCCTGCGCTCTTCTCTGCTGCTCAATGTATTTCACTGTGCTGACCTTGTTGTTGTCATCCTCATTCTCCATAATGCATTCATCAGATCACTCCTTGATATTGTTGAGGTTGGACATGGTGGGTGGTGAGAGGAGTATGCAGAATTGACCAGATATACCCTCAACCTTTATACCTTTTTTCAGACTCTGATTGTTTCCACTCTGCATTGTCTCTTGCCTAGACCTTCATGGGTTCAGGCCTAAGAGGGAGATACTGTCATATCCTGTGTAACTCAACAAGTCCAACTCTGGCACGTTCTCCCTCGAAGCATGCTCTCATGCCCTCAGACTTGTAACTTCCCTGTTATAGTATTCTTACTTCCTCATTTGTACATACCTATGCTTCCTCATCCATCTCAATCCAGTGTCTGTCTCACTTAGGAGCACTGCTCCAGCGAGGTCCCATCTCTGTTCCCTTTACTCAGCTAGTTACTCATTACACCTTACGAACTCCATTACTAATACCTTCACTCTGATCGTATATAAACCCTCAATACTACTCCTGTAGATTCAGTTCGAATATCAACTCTGAACATCACTCCTGTCCTCCATATGAGTCTTGACGACTCACTCCAACCCCTGCTTGACTTGACATTTGACCATGTTGAGTCCAAACCTCTGACCTTCCTATGTTCTCAAAATCCGGGACAATGGACTCGAGCAAGGGTGCACCACATAAGGTGAAGCCAAGTCCCGACACTCTCAAGTAACTCCGGTCCTTTGGAGTTGCATTGGAGTTGTCTGCTCTTAACAGACTTGACATGGTCAAATGTCAAGTTGAGCAGAGGTTGGAGTGAGTCATCAAGACTTGAACGGGGGACAGGAGAGGTGTTCAGAGTTGATATTCGAACTGACTATACAAGTGTTGTATTGAAGATTTATATACAATAATATGTATCCTACCGGAGCATTGCTCCTAAGCGGGACAGACACTAGATTGGAGACAGAAGGCGAGATTATGACAGATGAGTGAGCATAGGTATGTACAAATGAGGAAGTAAGACTACTATAACAGGGAAGTTACAAGTCCGAGGGCATGAGAGCATGCTCTGAGGGAGAACATGCTGGAGTTGTGGATGGAGGTCCAGAGTTGGAGTTGTTGAGTTACACCGGATATGATAATGTCTCAAATTAAAATATATATGCTGTGCTGTGCAGCATGAGGTTTGCATGAACATGGTCAGAGGTTGAAATTCAAAAGATCCATATAATGGCCATCAAAGTATGGGCAAATACAGTTGACTACCAGCCAAATATGGGTTACAGTAGTCACAATGCTAATGGCCACCGGTACAGTAAGACGGTACCCATATGATGGTACCATACTGTACACATGGCTTATATGGTCTATGGTTGACAGCCCTAGCATGGAGCTTGGGCAGATTGAAATGCTTGTGACAGCCAAGTGGAAATCATTGAGAGAATCCTGTAAGGCCTGTAGAGTTTTGTCAGTGTGAGAATGATACTGTGTGAGATAGACAAAATCAAGCAGTGCATGACTTGCCTGTATGATGCCATGGTTTGGTATAGTACCAACCAATGCAGTCACAAAAACCCATAGGACCTGTTTGTGGTCAGTGCTGATCCATTTCTTGACTTTGGAAATGCTGTTCTTCCAATGTTGCAGGCTCAAATGGAATAGCATCACTTAAAACTGACTATTGAATGCCTTCTTGCCTATGATGGCTAGACACCATTTCTTGAGATGATCTTTGATGATCTATTGATGGAGCTGGTGTAGTATATCAGAGGTGATGTATTTAAATATGTCGGTGTGAGGAGGTTGGCCCAAAAAGGCAAGGAAACAGGACACAGGCCCTCAGCAACAAACTTGGGCAGGTATTGGGCCGGTCACTTGTGGATAGAGCACACATGATGTTTGGTCTTGGTTGTGGTGCAGAAATTGGGAGTTTGCACCATGTTGGTCAGCAGGCATATGACACTTGGGGCACCAGTTCTCAGTGCAACATGCCATCAGGCATTGTTCTGGGTGATCATGACAAAGGATGCAAGCATTGGGTGTACTTGTCTGACAAGACCATCAGCATACACTATATCAACACTCTCTTGACCAGCTTCTACAAGGGGCTGAACCAGCTGCCTTATGCAATAATGAAAGAGGTGATATCTGGCCACTGAATTATTCTCAAATGTTCCAAGCTTCAAGATGGACAAGTACCCCACCAAGATCGAGGCATGATACATAGGCTGATGCCAGATTTGTTTTGAGATATTTTTGTCCCCCTTGAATCACAATGACTCTGTTTTGTCAGAGGTGATAACAGGTGAGATGATTGCCTCCACTGACATCTGGCTCTAAATATATTCAGTTAATGTGCAATGCTGACCAGGTGTTCCACAGGGACCTACCTGGGCTTCCCACCATCAGTTGCCAGTTCACATTTCATCATAAACATTATAATGCTGTGTCATTGTGTGAGGGTCAGTGTACACTTTTTCAGGTGTATATGCCATTTCACTCTTGTATGCTGCATTTCCAATCAACTCCCACACATAGGCCACAGGATTATGCAGCCACAATCCCAACTCCTCAAGCTCCTGTTTCACATTCATTGTCATGCCCCTGGGCCTCGTCTTCTTGGGAATTCACCATGTCACTGTGCACACACACCAGCTCACACTGCCATTCTGGGCCAGTGGGAAGCTGGTCAATTAACTTCATGAAGATGTGCATGCTCTTGTAGGTCAGTTGAGTTTGTTCATGTGTCTGAGTTCTGCCACTGTAACTATAACCCACTGTATAGATCAAATATGTAACTCACAATGGGCAATTTAAGGAACTGGTCAGTAGCTCGTTGATTCACATTCTTCATGAGCCAATCAGCCAATTTCCACTCAGTGTGGTCTGTGAATGGGGCATAGGGACCTTGCCCTGATATCTCCTGTAAGTTTTTCATTGACTCAAATGTGGTAGGTATTTCAGGCCATTGTTTTTTTTCTTCCTTTGCCTTTTTAAGTCACAATGCTAATGTCAACCCAACCTCAGAGGCATGTGATTGGGACTAAAGCCTGTCAAGCCTGTGGTAGGTGTGCATAGTTCTCAACATAGGATTCACTCATTCACTTGTATGTCCTATAGACAAGCATGAGGATGCCAAACATGTCTCTGAAGCAACAGGCACATGAAAAATCAAAGTGACATGAGAAGCAGGCCCACAAACGTGAGCAGGCAAGCAAGGCAGCTGAGACAGATCAATTTATGGCTCCAACCTTATGGGCACCATCCAAGGGCCACACAGCAAGCCCTGTCCATCTTAGTCACAACCATGCACTATGTACAGTATGGTACTGGGTACCTTTGATGGACATGCTGCTAACCGCTACTTAGTTTACAATGAGATCAGTGGAAAACGTCCACACTACTGACCATCATGCCACATGCCCTCCCATGCTCACAGTGCCACTGATAGTCCATCATGGTAGAATTCCTCCAGCAACTTGGGCTGTTGCTCCTGTCCACAGGTAAACTCTACTGGTCAACTCACAGGTCAACTCAAACATGAAGGTCAGTCTAAAGTGTATACAAACCATGGTACTGACAAGTGGGTAGTCTCCAAACACTACCAGTGCAATCAGCCAGATGCCTGACACTGAGCAGCCCACCCAATCTGGGCCTTCCAGGATGCCAAATAGGCTCAAATGCACAACAGTGTATGTTGATGTCCTAGTAGTGAGCCCACCCAAGAAGCAACAGGCATGCTGTCCTTTCCAATATAAGCCTCTGACTACTGATACTTGTTCTTGCCCATGCTACCTTTCAGATCCACTGGCAGCAGAAGTTAGGTCATAGGTATTGAGCTGGGAGATCTCCAGATTCATGATTAGAATCAAACTATGGAGATCCAGGATGACACAAACCTCACTGAGGACTTGAATTGACCATTGCCAACATGGAGAAAGTGCCAGCATCACACACAGTGGTCTCATCTGATGAGGATGAGCCCACTGGAAATGATCAGGCAGCACTGAGTCTCAAGACCTTGGGTGGTGGTGCTCATCCAGGTGGTAAGATGCATGTCAAGACCTCTGACTATGACATAGAAACATGAAGTGTCATTGACATGACCATTGAAATTTATTGTGCAACATTGCTTCATAATAACCTATATGCACAACTGGTCAAGAAGATGGAGTAGGCCAGAGTGGCATAGGATAAGGCTTGCAGCCTCTACAGTGTGAATATTCTACACGACCAAAACATCCTGAGGCTAGTAAGAATTTGTTGTCATGGTTGTTCCACTTCTCATAGCAGGCTATAATTTTGCCATTACAGATCACTGCATGCATGTCTCATCTATGGGGCCAATTCAAGGGAAAGGCCTGTCTCATTATGGTTTCAGGTTATGGTTTTGATTCCAGCACTGACAACAGTGCAATCGAGCACAACTATATGCTGTTCAAGGATTTGAAGAAGGACTCAGCACTTATATTCTATGTATGTGGTATTTACTCTCATGTTATGCAGGCTCACAAATGTGAGAAGCACCACAGCAAAACCCTTGATGACCATACAGGCATATACATGGCATAGGCCATCCAGCAAGTTATCAATGCAGTACTCTTTAAGAGCAAGAAAGACAATGATATTTGATGGGCGAAATACTATGACCCGTTTTTTGTTGTAGGATTTGTGTTATGATATGTAAACCTGTATTGTAACCCATGACATGTGACCATATGCCTTTGTCGAGTATAGGTGACTCAAGCAATCCACAGTGTTGGATAGTGAGCTTCTGACTATGTTCCGAGGTGTAAGGTCTCTGCAGAAGGTCCTCCAAGTGAAGCTTGAGGTATGTGACCATTAACCAACTAGTATCAGTGACTAGAGGTTCTCAATGGGCTTCAGCTTCCAATGTCAAAGATGTGAGTGAGCGAAGTGTCTGCTGTCAGCTCTGGTGAGCACGAGTGATGACTAAGATCCTCAAGTATAGTGACGAGATGGCTTCCAGATTGAGGGCAGCAATTGAAGTGAGTGGTACCAAGTGTTAAGAATGGACAACTCCAGTGCAACTCCGAAGGACTGGAGTTACTTGAGGGTGTTGGGACTTGGCTTCACCTTATGTGGTGTGCCCTTGCTTAAGTCCATTGTCCCAGATTTCAAGAATGTAGGAAGGTCAGAGGTTAGGACTCGACATGGTCAAATGTCAAGTTGAGCAGAGGTCGAAGTGAGTTGTCAAGACTTGAACGGAGGACAGGAGAGGTATTCAGAGTTGATATTCAAACTGACTATACAAGTGTTGTACCAAGGGTTTATATATGATAATATCCTGCTGGAGCAGTGCTCCTAAGTGGGACAGATACTGGATTGAAGACAAACAAATACTGGATTGAGATGGATGAGGAAGCATAGGTATGTACAAATGAGGAAGTAAGAATATGAGCTTTAAGACAAGTGCATCAGCCCAAGGATGCAAGGGGATATTCTGTGGAGCTTACGGATAGCAGAATGTGCTGAAGTCAGGTGTATGTTTGGTTGAATTGGTGCTTTTTAACTGTGAGCATTCGCAATGCAGTGCAAAGCTGTGCTGTCCATGCGCATCTCTGGCTAATCACAAGGCAGACAGCTTCCCATCCTTGTGCTGGAGGGCAAAAAAGGTGCCACCATTTGTACATTCCATCAGTTGCCAGTAATGCATTTGCCACCCGCTGTTGTGCTTGCACCCTGTGACACTCTCAGACCTGCTGTACTTGCCCTTGTTGCCTTTGCCCCACCCTTGTCACCCTCATCTTGACCATCTTGCCCAGTATCTTGATTCGACATGCCTGTATTGTCAAAGCGCAAAGTCTAGAGACTTCCCTTGGAGTCGTCCACCATCTGGAGTCCTTAACCTGTCAGAAAGAGGCTTTGCAACGCGTTAGGGCGAGATCTACCCCTTTGAAGGGGGCGGAAAACTTGCCCAGGTGTTCAATCCCATCCAGAATGGCATGCAAGTTGTCAGGAAAAAGGAAAAAATTCTGCAGCACTATTATTCTATTGTGCAATGGAGGTGGCTAATAGTACATTTGCTACCATATGTGATTATGACTTATGAACCATGCCTCTTGATCTCCATTCAGCAGAGCCCACAAGGAGTCACACATAAGAATTTGAATGGTCAATGTGCACCATTTTTTTCAGGCTTGAACTTGTCACAATGGCCTTAAGCTTAAAAAAGCATAAAGAAACCTCTGGCAATATCAACAACTCAAATGCAGCTCCTGTTTAAGGTATGTACTATATGATCAGAAACTTGATTGTTTAGAAACCAACATTTCAAATCACTCAGACTCAAAAACAAAACAACTTGGTGCATGCACCAATTGTAACCTTGTGAAGTCCCATTGTCAGCTTGACAATGGGGCAAGTGCCTATACTAGATATGTCAGAATGAGGCTTTCTGATGAATGCATATATCAAGAAAGCTTGACTCATTCTGCAATGCATACCAGCTGCCCACCTATGGACCCCCCTGCTCTCCCATCTGCATCTGAAAATGAACTACTTTAGCTGTCTCTATCTCTTAGAAATCCACATTGGAGTTATTATGGTTATGTGAATACTCCAAATCTGACATTGAGAACATACAGTGGCTCAAAAAACTGTCCACATATTTGGTCATTTTTCACTAAATGTGTTATTCCCCAATAACCCCTAACTCTTACCCTAACATATAGGTGTATGAAATAAAGCACTGACCATTGGCTTTCTATCCATTAACATATGAAATAAGAATTGATGAACTGGCAGCCATTTCAAAACAATGACTCATTTCGGACAGTTTTTTGACTCTAAGTTTTGATTACATATATTGGACCCTAGCATGCTGTAATATGATTACATACATTTGGTAAGGCTTCTATTATGTCACCCTTATGTAACTGAGTGTCAGACAACATATATAAACCCCATCATTCCATGTTTATTTTCCCACCATCACCATAAAACCCATTTCCATCTCTCAAAGAAACAATATCATCTCTCTCTCCTCTCATGGGCTTTCCTCTAGGAAAATCTCTGCCCAAACTGGCCTAGGGAAGTCTACAGTATGCCAAGTGCTTCAGGAACTCCAGCCAGAGAAGACTAGGCTTCTTGGTGGCTGTCCTTCCAAGCTTACCTCTACCAACAAAAGAGCTATTGTCCAGCAAATTATTACTGGCAAGGCCAGGAATGCTGTTCATAGCTGCCCAATACATCAATGCCATTATTGATACCCCTGCCTGTCCTCAGACTGTTAGAAATACTCTCAAGGAAGCCTCCTTAAAGGCTGTGGTAAAGAAGAAAAAGCCACTGCTTTCCAGTGGTCACAAGAAAAGAAGATTAGCCTTTGCTCTCAAGTACCAGCATTGGACTGTGCAGGACTGGAAGAGAGTTATATGGTCAGATGAGACCAAGATCAATAGGATTGGGTCAGGTGGGCAAGAGTATGTGTGGAAAAAGAAAGGAGAGGGGCTAATTGCTAGAGAGGTCCAAGGCACAGTCAAGTTTGGAGGAGGTTCACTGATGGTATGGGGCTGCATAGGGTGGAATGGAGTGGGGATTTTGAGTGAGGTGGAGGGGAGAATGGATGCTGAACAGTATGTGGCCATATTGGAGCAGGGGCTGCTGCAAAGCATGGAGGAATCTGGAATTCCAGAAGATGACATTATCTTTCAACAAGATAATGATCCCAAGCATACCTCTAAAAGAGCCCAAAGATGGTTTGAAGAGCAAGGAATCAAGCTTCTGGACTGGCCTGCACATTCTCCAGACCTTAATCCCTGTTGAACATACTTGGAATCACCTCAAGAGATGCCTCTCAGGTTATGAAAATGCTCCTATAGGTGTTCATCAATTGTGGGAAAGAGTAGTGGAGCAGTGGGGAAAGATTGATGAGGAACAGTGTCAGAAATGGATAGAAAGTATGCCTAGAAGGATTGAAGCAGTTATCAAGGCCTTTCATGCAGCGCATGTTGGTTATGATGGACACTATGATTGAACAACTGATCAATGAATGTGAAAAGGTGGGTGACCATCTAAACCACAACATCTATGTCCCATTATTCGACCACTATCTTGTGATGGAGTTTGTGGTTGGTTGCCACAATCCTGCCTTGGTTGAAAAGTGGCGGAGAAACCTGGCTCATGTAAACTTAGACCTTGAGAGAATTGAACCCAATTGACTTGGTAAGGCAGCATATTGCATCCTTGTGATATCTTGTTTTGAAATATCATATTTTCAGATTGGGCTACATATGACACCACCCATGGCAACTGGCTTAATGAATTAATGACATCCTATGCTCTAGGGAAACTCAAGCCCAAAGAGTGGATGTGGATCTTGCTAGAAGTTGGAAAATGGTGCAAAATTACCATTAGAACACTGTTTCTGACTGGAAATGCAAGTGAGTACAATCTGTCTTATCCATATGCAGTTTTATTAATATTCCTTCTAGTGGAGGCAGAGCAGCTTGTCAATAGCATGGCTGGGATGGGTTTACAATTTGTAGATGTGGACATAGAAAGCTCAATGAATGCAGAGGGCTCGATGAACTCAGAGGTAAGCAAGCCCCAGGTGAAAGAGAAGGGGAAGGAGACAGAGACAGAGAGAGAGACAATTGTTGAGAAAGCTATCAAGAGGAAGAGGAGGAGTGATCGGAGGAGGGAGAAGGCAGATGCGAAGGATAGAAAATGGGAGAAGGGGAAGGGAATGCAGATGGAGAAGGTGGTGGTGGTGGTGGTGGAGAGAAAGCAGGAAAAGGTGAAGGAGAAGGGTAAGCAAAAGGTGAAGAAGGCAGAAAAAGAGAAAGGAAAGGAGCTGCAGTCATTGTGGGAGGTCACTGCTGATTTTGACAGAGCAGTGGATATGGTGGCTGGAGATAGTAGGTCTACCAGAGTGATTGAAGTGAGCCAAGAGTTCATTGCAATGGTGGATGATATTACAACAAAAATGGAGAGCAATCATGATATGACCACAGGTATGTGTAACAAATTCCTTGTCTTTTGCTTAGCTGACCATATGCAATAGAAGTAGGCTCCTGAAGCTCTTCTCCTCCTCTCACTATTGACATACCAGCTGGAAGTAAGTACATTTCTATGTCTCTGGTTATTGATCTGCTAACATACACTTCAACATAGATGTAATTGAGACTGCTCTATGCACCTCACACATCATTCCCAACCCCCTTGACTTCAATGATGGGCACTCTGGTTAGTAGTGTACAGTTTATTCAATATAGATAATACAAAATAAAATAAAATAGTTATTTAGACAGTTCTTACTCAGGTGGTACAGTGCCCCACACACCCCCTCCGGATAGTGAGAGTGAAGAAGATGTCCAACCAACTCTGGAAGTTCCACAAACTCCAGTAGCCTGATTAGTCTCGGATGGCCCACCAATAATTTGCAGGAGGGGTCGACCTCAAAGGGCTTAAGAAATATGAAGCCTATGGTCACGCATGCATGGGCAGATGCAACTACAGCAGAGATCTGACAAGGCTGACATTGGTCAAATTGGTAGAAATTCCTTGCCTCAAGAGGAAGACTCATTAACACAAGTCCTCCATCAAAAGTAGATAAGAAACAAGGGATTGCCACACTGGTTCAGATAGAATGAAATCCAGCTGGAGATGCCAAGCATGGCTTGCATTCTATCACCCTTACCATCAGCCCCAAGAAGAAGCAGAATGTAGCTGCTCACTCAAAAGTGATTGGAGGTACAACCCTGCCCAGTACCCCCTGCAAACCAGAAACAGGCTCCCTGGCTCTTGTCACAGCTTCCTCCATCAACTGCTCCCTCTGGCTCCAGCATAGTACAGGACCAGTCCAAAGATTCCAGCCTTACAATGTTTCACTCCTGGATCAAGGACATCTCCACACTGTATCAAAGAAATGGCAAGACATTGCATCCAGCAGTACGTCGACTTGGTCCATGGCTTGTTTATTTTACCTAACCTCGATTCATCCCTAGGTTGTCAGTGAGTTGGCTTCCTTCCAAAAGCTAAGCCACACTCATCTGGACATAGTCACAAGGTGGAAGGCCACATTGGCATATGATGTTAGTATAAATTTTAGTGCTACTTGATGTCACTTCTCCACACTGATATCATGGCTATGTATAGAAACCATACTTGGCTTATATCACTACCTTGGGTCACTACTTGGTCTGCAAATATACCAGCTGCATTATTACCTTTCATGTACAAGAGAACAATAAGAATCTTTTGTTGGTTGGTCAGTTTGGTTTTAAATCCAGCAAGATAGAGTTTGACTGTATGCCACCACTGTACATACTTCTTTTTATTGCCATTGTAGGCCTTGGGCTTGGCAGCAAGCAATTTGCTGATATTCTTTGGTTGGACATAATGAGTTTGAGCCAGGTCAGGACACTGCGCACTCTGGGCATGTCTGTGTAATAAGGTCTCAGTTGTTGCACTTCGGGCAGATGGACTCTGTATTTACCTGTACGATAAGGTCTATGTACATAGTGATTAGACATGGTTTATATAGGTATCCAGTGGTAACTGCTCACCTCAGCCATTGCACTTTAAGCAGATGGACTAAGGTGTTGTTCTGGGCACACTGAGTTTTATATATGAAGGATAAGAACAATAAAAGAGAAGTATCATATGGCATCAAGTTGGCAAATGGATGCGATGGAGCATAGGGAATGAAGAATTATGTAGTAGAAATGTATACCACATGGTCACACAGTGCCTCAGCACTTTCCGTGCTCCCAGTTGAGGTGCAGATGACATGGTGACATTTCACCATGTGGCTGCATATGTGCTTGCTTGATTTCAACACTCCCCCTCAAGCTGTGTGCAGGCCAAGTTCATTCATGAAGTGTTTGACCTTCGGCAATGGCAATGCCTTGGTGAAAACATCGGCTACCATGTCATTGGTGGGGCAAAATATTAGTCATAGTTTACCACCATTGATTATCCTTTGGATAAAATGGAAATGGATATCAATATGCTTGGTATGAGCATGGTACTGATGATCCTTGGCAAGCATAATCACTGATTGATTGTCTGAAAAAAGGGTGAGCATAGTTTTGAGTGGGAAAAATACTTCATTGAGAAATGAGCACAGCCAGAGGGCTTCCTTGGCAGCATGCATTGTAGTGACATATAAAAATATTATAATAAATTAAATTATTTTCAGTGTTTTGCTTTAACTCATTCACTTTCAGTTGTTGAGAGCAAGACAACTTCCTGTTTCTTCGAGCTCCATGAGACCACGCTGCCATCGATGACAAACACACAGCCTGAGATTGCCTTTTGATCCTCAGCCATGCTTCCATCAGCATCTGTGTATCCAACAAGCTCTTTTTCCACTTCTCTGTATATAAGTCGCAGGTTCTTTGTTCTGATTAGGTATCTGTAAATACATTTTACTACCTCCCAGTGAGGCATTCTGGGATTGCTAGAGAAGTGCGAGACATTTGTGACATCATATGATATGTCCAGTCAAGTTCTGAGTGCTGCATACATGAGGGAACCAACAGCTTTGTGATACAGGACACGCTGCATCTCAGCATACTTGGCACCAGTCAATGGGGATTGTTCACTTTGTAACTTCACTTGTGGCTCTATAGATGTTGAGATGGGCTTAAGTCCATCAAAGTTGAAGTGTTGAATGATGGAATCTAAATACAAATGTTGTGAAAGTGAGAGGAGACGCTTCTGGTGGTTGTGTGTGAGTTCTATTCCAAGAAGCCAATGCAGTTTGCCAAGGTCTGTGACTTCAATGTGTTTGTGCATGTTTGTTTTGGGAGTAGCAATGAGAGTGGGAGATGTTGCAGCAATGGTGCAGTTGTCAATGTGGACTATGATGATTACTAGTGACTTTTTTGACTGTTTGATGAAGACGGCTTGGTTGACTTAGCACTGTGTGAATCCCACTCATGAGACAAGGATTTCAATGAGTTTTTGATACCATTGTTGGCTATTTTGTTTGAGTCTGTACAACATTTTTCTGAGCTTGTACACTTTGTGTGGGTGGTTTAGGTCAGCGTATCCAGGGGATTGTCACATATAGATGCGTTTGTCAGCAGCTAGTTCTTCATTTAGATATGCACCCTTCACATCAACTTGATGCAGTTCAAGGTCATGTTGGGCAGCAAGTGCGAGGACTGTACAAATGGATGTAAGCTTCACAACAGGAGCATATGTGTTGAAATAGTTGACACTGGGTACTTGTGAAAAACCCTGCATGACAAGATGTGCCTTGTACCATACTATGTTTCTGGCAGTGTCTTTCTTTGTGCAGAATACCCACTTCAAGCCAATAATATTGACTCCGTGTGGTGGGTCAATAAGCTCCCAGGTGCCAGCCTTTGAGAGTGTGTCGAGCTCCTCCTATATACCTTTTTCCCACTATATCCAATTGGGTTGCCATTTTGCTTCAGTCACAGTAGAGGACTCAAATGCCTCTGCCTCTGCTTTGGCCTTGTCAAGTCCAAGTGAGAACTCAATGTCATTGTTATAGTTGGGCAGTGCGGCGGCTGAACTGTCTGCAGTGGACTCCCCCTCGAGTGTAGCAGGGGTGCCTGTAGCCTTGGGGACTGGGTCGGGGAGTTGGATGCCTCGTGGTAGGGTGTGGTCAGCGCTGTGTCCAGCAAGTATGTCACATACCTGCTGACTCAGTTGGCACAATCGTTTGGGACAGGAGGAGTCATTATCAGCATTATCGATGAGTGGTGTGAGGATGGGTGGAGGTGGCATGACAGGCAGCTGTGTAGTGGCAATTGAGGGGTCTGCTGACATCGTGACAGTGGCTGGTGTGGCATTGCTTGGCATAGTGGCATCGCTTATCACCATTCCATTGCCTTCATTCTCCCCCTCAACAGCATGCGGCAAGTTCCACCAGTAGATGTTGCACTCGATGGTAACGATGTGCTTTGTCAGCCAATACACATGGTACATGTTCGACGTCTGATTGTTGATTCCCATCCACCTAACCTTTTTAGCTTGCTACCTAGCTGAGTGCACATGAAAACTTCAGATCTCCACTCATGGACTTTCGACAGGTCCAGCTTTCGACCGAAGGCAATTTCATATGGGGTCTTCCCATCCAACACTTTGGTAGGTGTCCAGTTTTTCAGCCAAATGACATGTCATGCTGCTTCGCCCCACAAAAATTTAGGCATGCCACTAGCGTGGAGTAGAGCGCGGACACACTCCAAAATCGTCCGATTGAGCTGTTCCACGCCTCCATTGTGCTGTGGTGTGTCGGATGCAGTAAAATGTTGCAGAGTTTCCTACCACTGTAGGCATAGTATAAATTTGTGGCCTTGGTACTTGCTGCCTCAGTTCGAGTGTAATATTTTTACTTTTGCAGCGAGCTGGCAGTCCAACCAGGCCTTGAAACCCTTGTAGGCTTCGAAAGTCTCACTCTTCTGGCGCAGTATATACAGGAAGGTGAGTCAGGAGTGGTTGTCTGTGAAGCTGACATAGTATCATTTGTTTCATAGGGTAGAAATTGGTGCCAGTTCCCAGATGTCCAACCAGACTAGGTTGCCAATAGTGATGTGCTGGGCCTGGCCCAGCCCCAAAGCCCAGGCTCAGGCTTGGCTTTCAAGGGCTCAGGCTTGGAAAAATTGAAGCCTGAGCCCCTATTGACAGCTTGCTAGGGCCCAGGGCCTAGCCCGGCCTAAGCCCTAGCTTTATTTGTGTCAGAGTTTAAATTCAACATATGATAGCAATATGAGTGACATGAGAAAACTACTCTAAAATCAACATATTAACATTACTAACATCCACCTCGAGAACCACCTCTTCATTAGTATCCTGAGACACAGCTATATCTTCATTACCATACTCTGACAACACTGAGGGATTCTGTAATTCACGGAACAACAAGTCCCGTTGGATAAGGGATTTGAGGCATTGAAGTGCTTCGATAATATCAGCATTGAGTTGATTCCATCATTTGGTGATAGTGATAGCGGAGGATGAGAATGCCCATTCACTGGATACCAAAGTAGCCATGATTGAGAGGTAATCATGAGCTAAAGAGCCCCACACAGGATACCTGGCTGCATTGAGACCCCACCACTGTATGATCGACATACCCGGGGCTAGTTGATCCTTCAAGTTCAGGTATCCATGAAATTCTTGCAGCCAAGGTTGTTCATAATCAGCATGCATCAAAGGTATGTCATTGTCTTCATCTTCATCTTCATCATCCAACAGCTCACATAACAATCGACTAATTTTGCCATATGCCGCCATCGTCTGAAGGAGCTTGACTGGCTTGGTGACAATGGCACCATTCAGTTCCATGTATCGTTCCTTGTACTATAGTGAATCAGCAAAGAGGAATATGTATATACTCACAACAATATTGGATAGTAACGTACCAGCTCCTCCACATGTTTCATTGCATCATCATACATATGTACTTCCCAATACTTGCATATATAATTGGACTTTTGGATGGGATCGAGCACTATAAACCATTAGCAAACAGCAGTGTAACTCATTACCATGGCAACGTACACATCACCATAATATATGCATCTGAATCTGCCGTCTTCTCATAGTAGTTCATGACCTTGTTGACCCCAGGCTCGAGTGCCGGCCAGAAGTCTAAGTATTCTGCCTTTAAGCTTCATGTGTACCATGCCTTATGCAAAGATTCAAGAGCTGGGAGGGCAAGATGAGTGGCTGGGCCACTGTTGGAGGCGAAAGACTGTTGTGCATATTCAGCCTTTGTGAGCAGATGCAGTAACTGCAAGACACGGTCCCACTCTGCATCTGTTAGTTGGAGATCCTGGAGTTTTTGATGCTTCTCTCAATCCCTCTCAGCTCCAGCCATTTCATGCATGAATGTATCAACATCGTCTCTGAGCTTTTTGGCATGGTCAAGCATCAGGTATGTCAACAACCATCTAACTGGCATGTCAAGAAAGAGTTGAAGAGGGTGTTGTTGGGGCAGATGGTTTGGGCCATCTCATTGTTGAATCATCTGAAACAGTTGCTTGCGTTTGATGGATGAGTGCTCCTAAGTAATGTTCTCAGTAATGTTCTTAAAGAGTCCCCAATAACATTGAACGTCACCTACCTTGACATAAATGGAACGGATTACCCCTACTTCATCACACTGGGCCCTGCGCTCCACAATTAATTCTGCCTCAGGATTCTTGGGGTTGTATTCCTGGGATTGACTATGAATGCGCAGTAGTGCTTGTGTTGCTAAATTAACAATGTGGGCAAGGCAACTTCATATATATATTAGCAAGGCTTGAACAGAACGATACACTGTATCAACACCTACCAAACTCGTCTTTTTTTGGCGTTCCACTTCTTGCCTGTCACCTGCTCAATTTGTATTGCAAACTCACTTGCCATCGTGTCCATCTTGCTAGCATTATTGCAAGTAAGATGGCCAATCTGTGGTATCAAGTTAGTTTTAGTAGTCTGAATGTCGAGGTTTAAACCTTACCTTATGTGAGATCCCAAGGTGCTGGACAATCTTGTATAGGGCCTGTCTCAATTGAAACCCATTATGTGCATTGTTCATCTGTATGAAGCCGAGAAGTGCAGTTTTGAGCTCCCACACACCTGGTGAGGCTTCCTACATCCATGACCCGGTGACCGCGAAGTAAGCATCAGTGTTCGAAGCTTGCCATGCATCATACATTAAGTTTATGTGGCCTTTGACAGTGTCACTCTACAAATGACTTAAATACATTATATAGTTGACACACAGAATTCTTACTTACCAATAGTTGTGACCATAGTTTTACCATATGCTCCCTGAACATGTCAATTATGAGCATACGAGTATACTTACGACTCGGGATCTTAACACCATTGGTCGTCGCTAGCACTGCAATGTTGATCATTTTCCTGAAAGAGGGATGCTCAAGAGCAGATATTGGCTGGCAAAGAATGAGCTTGATAGATAGGTCTAGATTCTACTTTGGATTACCTGATCTGTATCTTCTGCCCATTTTAAATACTCAGCCTTTTGTTGAACATTAGCGCACAATGAACAGATCATAAGATGGTAGTACATACCCGATGGCAGGATTGCAAATGCCACCACAGTGTTGATATCTCAGCAACGAGAGGTTTCCTATGGATCTAGGATATCACCATTTATTAGTATTATATGCAGTTAAAGAAATGGACAATATGGTATGAGCAGCACTTGCAGTTCTGATACTTCTTGCCATCGCTGTCATGGACAACAGGCTTGTCGAAAAATTGGTTGACATCGCGGCCTCGTTGCTCTCAACGAACCTTTTAAGGCTCATCGATATCCATGACTTGGATATCTGCTTGTCCATTGGGTAATGAGGTCGACAAACCTATTGAATGTTAGAGGGTTAGCCCATCAGAGTTCTATGTGCCGTGTACTTACCATTATTGTCAGCACTGGTCAATGTTGCTACACGTTTCACTACAATGTGTTACTTTGGTCAGTGAGGCAATGAATTTGAGAATAGCACAAGTGTACCTTTGCCAATGGGCCCAAATGGTGGTGTTTCCTCATCATCTGTGTCAGGATTGTTGGCCCTTTTGCACTTTCAGCCCAGAGAAGTTGAAGAAAAAGATGGTGGAGGAGAGTCATCAGTGTGGGAGGGCAACTTGGGCAACTCACGGGGCACACTGTCTCCAGCCCCCAATGGGCCTGATTTGAGTGCCTGGTGTGAGCGAAGCTCAGGTGTGGCTGCATTGTCAGCATCTCTGAGCCTGGCCTCTGGAACAGTTGCCCATTTGGGTCGAGTGGCTATGTTGTCACTGGTGGTGGCATTCATTTCAGTGGTAGTACATATACAAGGTGAGTTGGTTTCATGGTTCACACCAAATAAAGTTTACAAATATTACTAATCAGGCCCTGGCCATAGGCTCTGGCCCAGGGCTTGCTAAAACTGAAGCCTAAGCCCTAAGCCCCATCAGGCCCCTGCCCAGGGCCCGGCTTGGCTCAGCCTGAGAAGGCAAAGCCAGGCCCAGCCTGGGGCTTCAGAGGGCCCAAAGCCCGGCCTGGCACATCACTAGTTGTCAATGGCAGATGCACACTCCCCCTGCCACTCCTTCGCGATTGGCTTCTGTGTTGCCTTCATATATACACACAACTTGCAAAAAGTGCCCTCATCTTGCATCAGGTCGAATTTTAGTCCACTAACCAACCCATTTTCAGCAAGCCATCATGCAGCAGACAGCGTGATGTGACCATTTCAATAGTGGCATGTGCAGACTCCTCCCAGTCATGCACCACATGATAAAGTCCTTTCAAGATGTGTGGAATTTTTCTGATCATTTCTCTGTCTGATCCTTTGATTGTGCAGTATCCTTCTGTGAATGTGGTTGAGAAACCAAGTTTGTTGAGCCAACCGATCGACACAAGCATATATCCAACTTTGGGTGAGAATAGTACTTTGGTAAGACACAATTTTGATATGTCATACCCATTTGGGACTTCTATAATCATGTCGCCAACTCCAGTGGCAGAAAACGGCTGTTTATTTGCAGCGGTAAGTGATTTGAGTGTGATCAGGGTGATTGATTTGAACTGATCACAATAAGGGGATATGTGGTGCGTTGTTCCAGAATCATACAATTCCACTCGGTGGGTGTTATCAGTGGTGTTGCTGACTTTCATTGCAGTTTCACCATTATCCAGGTGAGTTGTCTTGTTGATGACTTCATCGTCTAACAGATCGTCCTCCTCTGCTAGTGAAAACCAATCATCTGTGTCAAGGTGTCCACTGTCTGACATGTCTGTTTCGTCATCCAACAATTTGGACATCAGCTCTGACAGCTTGTCATTGTCCTTGCTTAGGGGATTGAAAACTCCAAAGACTCTGTCATCAGAATCAGAGTCAGCAACTACATTGGCTGCATTGGTGGGTCCCTTCTCCTTCTCTCCCAATTTGTTGTGGTATGGTGACAGGTGCATGTCCGATCCACAGATCCAGCAGGTATGCAGTTTTCGACCAACATTTCCACCTCTCCTGGTGGTTCCCCTGCCTTGGCCATGTCCTCAGGCAGATGATTCCAAGGTAAGTGATAGTGCAACATCTTTGTCTTTTGAATCTCTGTTGTTTTTCACAGGGTATCGGGCTTTCTGATGATCAGCCTCCTCCGCAACAATAGAGATCAGGATGTCAGGTGACAACATCTTCATTTGGCTATATAGCTGAGTGGCACCAAGGTGGATTGAGGCGAAGTTGGCAAGGGAATTGGGGAGGGACTTGATGATGGTGGATCGGTAATCCTTCTCATCGATTGTGATGCTGACAGCCACTAACTTTTCTCGTTTGGTTCTTTGGCCATCCAGGAATTGGCGAACATTGCCACCCTTCAACAATTTTGATTTGAGGAATTCCATATGAAGGTCAGTCTGAGTGTAAGCCCCTTTTTCCATGTATTCCTTGCTAACCTCTTTCCACATCTCCGCTGCACTCATCAGAGAGCGGATATGTGAAACGATCACTGTTGATATCACCTATTTATTAACAATCCCAACTACACCTTCGCACTACCTATAGACAATACATTTGCCTACTCTCACTAAACTCCATTCTAGCCTCACCTCGCATACACCTAGAGTAGTCACTTATCGTACTCTCCCCCATACGATATACCATACACTGCATACACCTACATACGCTTTCATTAGCTGTACCCTCGTCGTGCCTGCTACACTATGACACCAAGTAGCCTCACGGCTAAACCCCAGCATTCACTGCCACAAGCACAGGCCCGCACGCCTCTAAACTACCACACCCCGTGGACATACCTGACGCAGTGCTCGGTACACTACACAAGTACTAATCAGGAGTCCACCTCCAGATTCTCGAATCCCCCACTCGACCCTTGATCCCCGGTTCACACTATAGATCATCCCTCGTACCGCCAAGTACTAATCAAGCCCACGCTAGATTAACCCCTAGACATAGACAAGACCTGATCTATCATCCGATACAATCTTGTCTCAATACCAGATCCAACAATCACCCTATGTGATGCCTTACGCATCATTCCCTCTCTTGTCTCCCACCTCCATTCCTATCTATTAGCCTCCTTTGATATATCACACATAGCCGTGTCTAGAACGCTCTGGACTACATTCCACTTACATGCGTATACCATACGCATCTCATTCCATTGTTTCTCCTTTTCGCCATTGGACACTAACATTCCTTGTTTCCTGTGATATCATACCCAGTACCCACGATGTCATAGCACAGCACGGTCCATGCACCACTATCGGTAGTATATAAGTAGCTGGTAGAGTACCATGTTTCGCTTAGTCTTGAAATTGCCTTTCTCTCTGTCACATATTGCTTTGGTCAGCAATGCTTCAGATATCAGGTCTAGATTTCTCTCTTTCGTCCATTGTGAGTTCCTTTCAAATTTCAAGACTCACCCCCGGTCACTGAGCATTGGCTCCCCAACTCAGGCCACTGTCGCCTGACCGCATTGAAACACACGTGTCGTCGTTGGACTAAGGTAAGTCTTCGACACCCCTTCTCCCTTACACTCAACCAGGCCTCGTGAGCCTGCCTGCTTCCTTACTCTGTCCCTCCGCACCTTCCCATATCCGATCCCTCAGAACAATCGTAGACCCCAACAGTGAACCTCTTTAGGGGATCCCTAGGAGTTTGGTTAGTGTTGAACGCAATTCCAGCCTTTTGAGGTGGTTGTTAGCGCCAAATGCAGGCTACAACTAGGGAAAAGAATAAGGAGAAAAGAGACCAAGAGTACCCATCATGTTCCCCCTTCCTAAATGCATACGTGTCTGAGTCTCCACAGACTATAAAAAGTGCTAGAGCTCATCGTTGAATATCAACACGGGAGACCAGCACTCCGCCCACGCTGTCATATACACTCGTCCGGCATACAAATAAGGATAACATTGCTACCGGGCATAGAGCACTAGCCCCCATCGTCAGCTGAGCGTCTAGCTGTCCGTATCCCTCTTGACGCTACAGAGGGCGGGTTCACGTGATTACCCGTAACATCACGTAGGTGTGATAGCCGAGATTTATCTCGCCTTTCTCAGTGTGCACCACCGTCCCTTATTGCCTACGAACAAGGAAAATCAGAGTAGTCTCTGCCCATACTTTAGTGTACGCCCCCTCCCTGCACTTGGACTCGAGGCTCAGAAGTCGCTCACACGAGGACTTTGCTGCTCAGTCATTGCGCCCGTCTACCAAGACATTCCCCATGAGCTGCGTGTGCTGCTTTGTGCCACCAGTCACACCTGTCTCTCGAGAAACCACTTGCCCAATGCCCCAACCCTCACCTCTGTAGAGTGGGAGATCTATAGCAAGCAGCTGAAAGATGCTGCCATGCTTGAGTATCCTCTACAAGCAAACCCCCTCCACGTAGTGCGCTTAGCGCCATATCTGTGCGTTCAGACCACAAATCATCGCACACCACCAATTCGTCATTGCTCGCTGCACTCAGCAATCGCTAGTGACACGCTGCCTGAAACGACCTAGTCATTTTCTTTCCACTTATCATAGTTAGCTAACACTTGTCGATCTCACGAATGCTTACATAGTTATCTTGAGCCCAGGCCTTACGCCTAGACCATACGTCATACATTAGTCAGACTACGTCACAACCCAATACCCATAGAATGGTCTAGACCCCACTACGTCACCATACGTCATATGGAACCTTCTAGTAGCCTCTACGACTGGCCCTAAGCCGGGTCATGCATATATAAGATAGTGTACCAACACCTGTATTCCTTAGTCTTGAAATTCCTTTTCTCTCCTGTGGATAGCGCTCTTCGCGCCCCTAAGGATATTAAGGCTTTTCTCTTTCAAATTTCAAGACTACTACCTTGTCCCCAGGCTCTTCGCCTCTGGACACTTCCTCCTGTCTATATCGCTTTTTGCCTAGCTGAGCAAACTTTTTGCTCTCTAGTACCGCTCCCGCCTTCGACCTCAACACTCCCCGCATCTAGCCTCAGAGGAACCACGACCCTCTGTTAGCGTTAAGCATAACATCCAGCTTATTACAGTGGTTGCTAGCGTGGAGTCTCGTCACAGCTGCAGGCGAAAATAAGGAGTTAAGAGTCACTTTTTCCATTCCTCCATCCACTTTCCGAGTGCATGGGCTCTTTGCCACCGCTCACCCCATACCGGACCCCAGGTTTAGGGGAACCCACTAGTGCACATGAAGCACTTGAGTAGAGCACTCGTTGAAGCGCTCGTCTATACGCCCATCCAGCATAATAAATTAGGATAACGTTGCTACCGGGCATAGAGCACTAGCCCTGCTTCTCTGGTGGTTGTCGACCAGAGTGTACGCTGGTACTACGATAGTGTACCTGGGTTCGCATGATCACCCGCAACGTCACGTAGCTATGACAAGGAGGTTTATCTCGCCTTCCTCCTGTGTAGCACCTTCCCGTAGTAAGGAAGTTATCCTCCGGTTCCCCCACTCGACTCTCCCACTTCACGATGGTGTGCAGTCTTTCCCGCTGTCTTCTTTTTAAAGCTGCCTTCGGACACCCCCCGCATCTACAACGTCTTCTGTCGACGATATGTCTGGGCGCATCCAGACTACTGCTTCGTTGTCCACACCACTCTCACGACTTACTCCACGCACACTCACTGTCTCCGCACCATCACTCGCCTCGCCAAACTCGCCAGATTATGATGAGATGACCACCATTCCCAACCCGTACTCTCGCCCCGCCTCCGCAGCCCCTGTGCCAGGCAGCTTCAGGGACCTGGCCAACCGGGCGGCCGCCCAGGGCCTTCCAACCCTCCAGCTGGTCCAGCCAACCCCACAACTCCCCATCGTGCCACACCTACAACAGGAGGTCGCCCAATACAATCTCCACCAATCAATACTCCGGTACAACATCTGGCGCCAGGCATTCATGGCAGACCCAGAAGCGGCTGGACTGCCACCCCCAATCAAGGTCCCCCGTGTGGACCCTCCCACTCCAGACCCCTCCATACTAACCTCCCCAAGACAAACCATCTGGGTCAACATGCCATCACCCACGAGAACACCCCGGGTCCAACCCCACTACCCGCCGCAGGGCCCTCCTCCTTCCCGTCCACTGCCGTCCCCGCCGTTGCCTTCCTCCCACCCGAATTCACCTGGGCTCCCGAGGGCTGCAGCATGTGGTTTTCCCCCCACATCCTGTTACGTTTCTTACTACCTTTATCCTTTTCCCTTTTCCCTGCTCGTTATCCCTCTTACTCAAACACCCCGATGCCGCTATGCAGTTGGACTCCGCACTGGCACTTCACCCTCCCCATTATCTCATATCACTTACCTAACACAGAACCCCTTCTATTCCGCCTTCCTTTCCATAGGGTTCCACCGTGTTCCATTGCTGACTAACCATTGTTCCATAACGTTCCATGGTGTTCCTTCGATCTCGTATATAAACTGTAGAACTACTTGTAACTCCGCAAGTAGTTCCTTCTGAATCTACTCTCATCTTCCCTGCGGATCTCTGCGAGTCCTCATCCCACTCTTGAACGGACGCTCCACTCACCTTCGTCCCCAAGGCTTAACATGTCCTTGGTTATACAGGAAGACCCTGTACCTGCGTCTCTGGTAACTCCCCATTACTCGTCCCTCATCGACGTCGACTAGTTGTCTTCGTCACCTTTCAGATTACACCTACCTCTATCCGAGGCAGTTGTAACACATCCCTGAGGATAGGAAAGAGCCTCGCAGCTAAGCTGGAACACTACGATGGCAATAAGGAAAAATTCATGCAATGGTGGCGCACAGTGACGCTATACCTCAACAGCTTTGAGACGGAGCCCACCAGCCGCCAAAAGATTTTAATCACCCTCTCGTATATGCGCAGCGAGAACGCAGCTGGCGCTTCTCCAACCTCCTTACTGAAGGCGACGCCTATGCCGCAGTAAGCTTCGAGTTCTTCACTGATAAGTTGAAGAAAACTTTCCAACCCACTGGCCTCGTCAGAATAGCCGAACAGAAACTCTTTTCCCTCCAGCAGGGGAAGGAGACTGTTGAGGATTACTTTACCTGGCTATATCAACTGGCAATAGAGGCCAAATTCGACGTGTGAATCAACAGTCGGACGATCGTAAACCAAATCTGCCACCAGGCTCGAAACGACCTAGTGGAGTATGTCGAGAGGTATAAGCCAGACCTTATTGACAGCACGGACATCTGCGAATGGGAGACCGCCCTCGTACGGGCAGAAGAGGTACTTGGCGCCATTGTGGAGCACAAGAAGGCCTCTTCCGTCTACACGACGGGCCCCCACCTATAACCCTCGATTCATACCACGCCCCCACTACAATCCACCTGCCGCACTGCCCCCCTCAACGCCCTATACTACCTTATCCATCTTAGTCCTGCTTCATAGCTGTCTCCAATCTAGTGTCTGTCTCACTTAAAAGCACTGCTCCAGCGAGGTCCCATCTCTGTTCCCTTTACTCAGCTAGTTACTCATTACACCTTACAAACTCTGTTACTAATACCTTTGTTCCGATTGTATATAAACTCTCGATACTACTCCTATAGATTTAGTTCAAATATCAACTCTGAACACCTCTCCTGTCTTCTGTTCAAATCTCAATGACTCACTCTGATCTCCACTCAACTTGACATTTGATCACATTGAGTCCTAACCTCTGACCTTCCTATATCCTTGAAATCCGGGATGATGGACTCAAGCAAGGGTGCACCATATAAGGTGAAGCCAAGTTCCGACACCCTCAAGTAACTCCAGTCCTTCAGAGTTGCATCAGAGTTGTCTGTTCTTAACAACTAGCCTCAGTGCAGTCAGCACTTGGTGTTGTCAGATAGTACAGGAAGGGAGAGGTTTCCAAGGAAGAAGCCATTCTCCATATCCAGATAGTCCTCACTTCTGAAGAGACTGAACCCTCCAATGAAAACCTCACCAGTGCCCTTACCACCTACATTTTCATGCTCAATGACCTTGATCAATCTGCTCAAGAGAATTAGCCCAAGGGGAGTCCCAGGAAATGCAGTCATCACAAGAGCCCCTATCTAGCCAAACCCTTCTTCAACCACTTCTCACCCAGAGAGAGGGGAGAATAATGAGACCAGCTTCTGTGATCCCTCATCAGACCCTGGAGGAGAGAAAAGACACCACTTCATCAACTCAGAGTCTGAGAAAACAGAGAAAGAGGGTTCTAAGTGCCACAGAGCATCAGTTAATGAGGACCTTTTCTCTTGGAAGGGGACCTCAGCAGTCCTTCAAGCTGAACTCCAGCCTGAGATCCAGCAGTGTCTCGACCTCCTTGAAGACTGGACAAAAGATTCTACCTATGTTGTTAGAAAGATTCTGCTCTCACCTGGATGCCCAGATTTCCCTCCTGACCAATGGCTCAACATTGTCAAAGGGTTTGCAGTCGACCTTGCCAAGGTTCTGGGAGCACACTACTCCACTGATGTCTCAACTCAGCAGAGCCAAGATATTGGAGACCTCTTCCCAGTTTGAGTTTCCAAGCCATCCAAGGCCATCAGGTTGTATGAAAACTAGGTCATTGCATTTGGAAAGACCATCCAAGCGATCACTTTCACCCTGCCAGGTCAATACTCTGAATATATTGCCTATCAAGCATATATATCGGCCCTCTTTGCCTCCATCTTCTCTTCATTCCACTCTCGAGTCATTAACCTTAACAAAGCCATCAGACTTCGAGCTGCCAATCAAAAGCACCTTCACCTCTCTGATTTTGCCTGGTTTGAGGACCTCAGAACCATTTACCTCATCTCATTTGACATGGATCTGAGTGCTGGAGAGGAAGAACAAGGTGCAAAGTGAGCTGGGAAGTCTACCAATTCTAAAGGAAGAAAGCCCTGCCATAACTGGAATTGAGGCATCTCTTACAAGCAAGTATCTGAATGTCCATACTCTCATGTCTGCGATCACAATAGGTGCAGAGGAGTTTATAGATGCCCCAAGTGTCCAAAGTCAAAACCTCAATCAAGAACTTAGTAAGGGTCTTTCTGCAGGAGCAGATTGACAAGGAGGTTGTGCTTGGTCGCTATTCAAAGTCATTCAGAGCAGATCTCCTTCTAGGGATGTACAGTATGCCAATCCATGCAGTTCACAAGCCTAGGACCAACAAGCATCATCTTGTGACTGATCGCAGTGCTGGTCAGTTTGCTCTTAACAACATGATTTCACATGAGGACATTGCTGGGGTCACCTTGGACAATGCCCTTTGCCATCTTTGCCAGCAGGACCCTGATCTCGACCTCATCCTCTGGAAGGCTGATGTTTCTGAGGCATATAGGTGTATGCCAATACATCCACTGTGGCAAATCAAGCAGGTTGACTCCTATGGGTCCAAGCATTATGTGGATTGCTGTAATGTCTTTAGAGGTCATCTTCGCAGTGCATTTGGCATGCTTTCATGTTCCTTGTCACCTGGATTGCTGTCATAAAGTATCTTATCCAATATCTCTATGTCTATGTTGATGACTCCTTCTCTGCTTAGAAGAGAGGCGAGTTGCTCTTCTACAAGGGCTATCAGAAGCAGCTTCCTTCTCACCTCACTTATCTATGTACTTCAGCTCTGGAACTTCATTGGCCTGCCTCATGAGGAGCGAAAGCAGGTCTTTGGAGATGAGCTGACCATCATTGGCTTTGAAGTCTATTCCAATCTTATGAGGGTGCATATATTAGAGGAATCTAAGCTGCAGCTCATCACAGCTGTTCGAGATTTCACTCTGCATGGCACAAGACATCCCTTGAGAGATTTCCAGCAAATTGGGCACTCAATGTGTATCCTTGAAATCCTTCACCCTGGTCTGTGTGCCCTCTATGCCAAGACAGCTGGCAAGTTGTTTCAAAAGGCACTCTTTTGAGTCAACCAGGATCTCAAAAGGGATTTGGCTTGGGTGATTGACCATCTTATTCATTCAGATGGGATTTACTTCCTATGCTCTGTTGCCTGGTCATTTGATGACCTCTCACCTTCCATCCTCCATGTGTATTGTGTGATGCCTCCCCATTTGGCTTAGGCATCCAGTATCCATTGCTCAATCTAGCATTCCAAGTACCAGCTCATGAGATCTTCGCCCAACATGGTAGGTCCATCTTCTATCTTGAGTCCTTGTGTGTCTGTGCAACCATCTCTCAAAGGGACAATACCTTGCACAATTTGCTTTCATTGACTTTTGAGTTTTCCATGTTGCTGGAGTTTACAATCAGATTGCCGATGCTCTCTCTTACCTTTAGAATGATCAGCTTGCAGCATCACACCCTGAGCTGACCATCACATCATTTCAACCCCCTCAACCTGCCTGGGGGCAGCCAAGTTATGTACGAGCCTAATGATCTCCTCCTGGGCCAGGCAACCTTTCCAGGTTGCTTGGTCCATGAAGCACCTTCTTTTTGAGTGGCTCACCCTTCTAAGGCTAGTCCAATTGGATAAGTTAAATTGAGTCAATTTCAATCACAGCAAGTTGAACATTACAGGTTAGTCTCAGTCACTGTTCAAATATGCTAATCAATCTTGGTCACAGCAAGTTTCATATTATAAGTCAATTTCATTGGGTTTAAACTATGTTTATACAAGACTAGTGGCTTCATCCTGTATGTATTCACTTAGCTCGAATATCATCCTAAGGTAGACTATTCTACCTTAGCTTTGCTGGCTTCTTGTTCTGGTGCTCCTCCAAGGCTAGTTCAACAATTGGCCAAATAATGACTGTTATGATAACCCGTATTGTGACAAGTGACACATAACTGTGTGCCTCCCATTGAGTATCGGCAACTCTAACGATTCACAGTGTTGGACAGTGAGCTTCTGACTGTGTCCCAAGGCAGTAGGTTCCAACAGAGGGTCCCTTGTATAAGGCCAGACGTTCCGCAACCTATAACCAACTAGAGTTAACCAGTAGTGGTTCCTGATGAACTACCAGCTCCCAATGTCAATAGACGTGAGCGAGTTCAATGGGCTTGAGCTTCTAACGTCAAAAACGTGAGCAAGCGAACAGTCTGCTGTCAGCTCTGGCGAGCATGAGTCCGCAGAGGATGGCGCTGACGATGACAAGGATCATCAAGCACAACGACAAGATGGCTTCCAGATCAAGGAGATTGATCAAAGTGAGCAGAACCGAGACTGTGGTTGAAACATATGGTAGATTGTGTATATCAAGGTTAGAGTTACATGAAGGGGAAGTTCCCCTATATATAGTGCTTGACTACTTTAGGGCAAGTCAAGGGCATGAGCCTTAAATAGTTAGATAAGATCGGGATCGGGGAAATGATATCAAATGGCAGGGTAGGAATACTAGGCTGTACATAATGGGAGCACAGCTGAGGAGGCAATGTCTATTGATAGGAATGAAGGGCATAGCCGTAAGGTGAAATAGATAGGGAGAAATCGGAACGGAAGTGGTACTGCCTTACACTGCCTAGAAGGCTGTGTCGTCCTTGTAGTCTGGGAGGGGATTCCAGCTATACCCAGAGTTGAACATGAGTGATTTCCAGAGAGATGGAAAGGAAGAGGGAAATGGGAGGGAAAAAAGGTAGTCCCCCTCAATAACCATAACAATGACCCAGTCTTGATGGCCTTGGATTGCTTGGAGACTCAAACTGAGATCTGGAAGAGGTCTCCAATATCTTGGCTCTCCTTAGTCTCAACATCAGTGGAGTAGTGTGCTCCCAGGATCTCAGCAAGGTTGACTGCAAACCCTTAGATAATGTTGAGCCATTGGTCAGGAGGAAAATCTGGGCATTCAGGTGAGAGCAGAATCTTTTGCCCAGTCTTCTTGAGACCATCCAATGCATAGCTGCCCTCCAGATTATGGGAGGAATATGGTCCACTGCATCAGATGTTCTTTTCACTCATGCAAATCTCCTACCCATACCACTACTAATCAGAAAACATTGCAGCCCTGCGGCACTATAGCCTAGCCACCCTGCCTTGCACTCACCCCCTCTGCAAAGTGGTAATCTCCACAGTCAGAGGGCGAAAATGACACAAATCCCTGCTACACCGACTCCAGGATGCCTTCAAATTTGATCCAAGGAAATTTGAAACCATTATACCTGCCTGCGCCAACCCAAAATGGATCCCCCAAACCACAATAGAAATCAAGGACAACCCAGCAAACAAAAGGCCTTTCTTTCCAAACTCCAACTGAAACTCCAACTGGCAAGCCACTGAGAGCACTGCTTGAGCCCCTTTTGCTACAGTCCTCTCATTTGCTTGCCAGATGCACATATTTTTGATTGGAGAGTCATAAATTTTGGTTTTATAGTCCTCTCATTATATTGTCAGTCCACTGCTTTTGCTTTATCTCAGTCACATTTGCTCCCATCACTTCCTCATATCTCAGAATGCACCCTTTTCCACCCAAACCACCTCTTCTTGCTCAATTAGGCTAGGAGAATCAGCCTACACCATCCCAGAAGGATTTCCAACTAGTGTTATATCCCATGCAACTTGACAAGTCCAACTCTGGACCTCTGTCCAGAACTCCAGCACGTTCTTCCCCAAAGTATGCTCTCATACCCTTGGACTTGTAACTCTTCCATTGTAGTATTTTTACTTTCTCATTCATACATAATGCCCTGATACTAGTAGCCTTGCAGACCGAGTGTGCCATAGAGCAGTGGGTGGATGGTTCGTTGACGTCTTGAGGATGCTCGATTTGACCCCCTTTTTTTCCAGTCGTTCATTTTCTGGCACCAGTCTCTATGGAAGGTCCATCGTCTTGCTTCGTCTCTTATCAAGCGCTTCTGGTCCAACGCATGTATGCATATTGGCAAGGCGAGAAACGGGTGTTATGCAGCCTTATTGCATTTGGTGGCGTGGGTCGTCTCGCCTTCGTTGCGTTGAACTCACTCGAGCAAATGGCATGAATTAGGTGATGATCGCTGCAGCCGTCAGGATCAACACCGTACCAAACCAACTTCCCCTGGAGGTAATTCTTGAGCTACGTCAACTGTCCTTCACTAGACTCATGTGTCTGGTGCATAGCACGAGCTCCTCTGGGTTGCTATCTGACTACCGGTCGAAATATTACCTTTATATGTTTGCTCTTATTGGTTTAAGAAATGGTGAGCAGCCTAGCGCTGTATCGATTTGTCACCATCTACGCTGATTTATTTCAGTGATGTTGTTTTTAACGGCCTATAAATATTTTCGTTCCTATCGTGAAGTGAGGGCATTCATCGTGTACACAATCTATCGAGATAGTATGTTTTATATCGTCTGCATCATGCGTAAGTGAAACCTTCAAATCCATATAGACTCGTAGCTTACTTTAATGTGCAGTCATCGCACCCCAACGCAATCATCACTGGTGCATTTCTGGTAAATATTTCTCTTCCACAGCATGCACCCAGAAAATGCTAACGAGAATGGTCGCTTCAAGCTTCAATTCAGCTGCCTCTTGGACCTGTGCGTGACACTATGTTTTTAGTGCATTTGCTTTGCCAATTCGAGCTCTGGCGATGGTTGTTCCACGTGCGGATTCCAATTACAATGCTTGTTTTGCTTTTCTTTTGTTGCTCTGGGGGAGCCTAGCGCATCAAGTATACAAAACCAAAGAAACAATGCAGCAACCTCCTTTTCAGGAAGTCATTCCATGCAAGATCATTCAGACCCTCTGAGGTCAGCTGAAAGTTGTTAGGGTGGTTGTACAGCCAAAGGTCTACCAGCAGTCCAAGAAGCTTGATCAAATCATCAATGAACGCTCCTGTCCCCGAGGCCGTCATCGATATCGACATCGACCCATGCTTCGTCCTTACAGACGAGGAGTTTCTTCACTGACCCCGCTCGCGACTCTGTTGGTACCTCGCCTTCTAGCCAGGATATGGACAGCCATCCATTGCTGTGTCGTTTACAAAGCTTCCCGCATCGTCAATCGCTCGGCTGTTGGAGATACAGCCGTTTGTAGTAGTTAATATTCTTCCTCATTTGGTACGCTCGGATGATACACTACGTGTTCGGCTCGCGTACGACCTTTCCTCATTACGTTCGACTGGAGGTAAGCACCGCGTTCATTCCTACAATACAACGCTTACTTACTGCACCTGTAGCTCACCAGCTCGCTTGTTAGGTCCGACTCACGCGCACACTAACATCGGCACCATGCGATTCTTGTTCCACGCCGATGATGCCAATCCCAAAGCTGCCTGGTACGGCACCACTGTTACAATGATACCTTCGTATTGTTCAGCTTGCGGGGAATTGATTGGTGATCAGACGTTTGAAAACCATGCTCATAAAGACAGGAGAGGAGCAGTAGTTGGGCATTTATGGTATGAAACTTGAAAATGAAGGATTCAGAGGTAAAATAGAGTGTGATCGACAGTTTTAAAGCAAAGGGCTGCCAAACAGACTCATCGGACAGTCCGGTTTCAAATGGAGGGAGCTCAGAGCGGAACAGAACGGATGCAAACGAGTGAAAACGGAGTGCTGCCATAAGTATGGAAGAGGATAGAGGTCGATGCGTGAGAAGGGGGATCGTGTCAAGGCTACAAAGATGGGGGGCGATCATGTAAAAGATCTTAAAGGTTTACCATTGGAAGGAACCGCAGGAGAATTCGGGGGCGGTGGAGTTGGTTGGTTTCGAGGGCAGTGTCACCGTCATTGGGGTAGAGATTGGTGTGAAATATAACGGGGACCTCGAAGGAGGAGCTAGACAATGCTCGAGCCACTAGGATTATGGCGAATGATTGGCCAAGTACGACGTGTGGCTCGGGTCCACGAATGCACGTTTTGACCAAAAGTTTTGATCCCGAATTGAAACGCTGATGGCACCTTAGGGTCTAGAGCAGGATTGGCAGCAAGAAGCTAGCTGCACCAGCCTGACGTTAGACACAACGGCACTTATTAGGTGTGTAATTGACGGGTTAATGCAGCATGGCCAGGTGCTCTATAGTATTCTGGTTTCGGCTGGCTCCTACGCAAAATATCGGTGAAAGCGTGAAATTAAGGGTGAAGGCAAGCACGATGGGAACTAAATGGAAACGCGAAAAAAAAGGGGGGGGGAGGGGGAAACCCCCGCTCATCCGCGTCAAAGTCCCTTTCCAACGAACCATCGAGGCACCCCGTTTTCAATCCAATCATCTTCAATCCAGGGGCCTTTTAACAAAAGCTCGTCATCATCATCATCGGATTCAAGTTCAGCTCCGGATTTGATGGGCGCACCCTTGGCCCTGAGTTTCCGGTTGGTGCTCACACGCTTCGTAGCCGGTGCTCGTTTCTTTGTGGAAAACTTGGAGATGGACATGGAGGAAGCCTCCTGCAGAGCACGAGACCGTGTGAGAGGTGGGCGGTCCCCTTCTGCGTCCAGGTGCATGTCCAGACCGTCATCTGCTTTGAATGAACCCGAGAATCAATACACGGGGGTAAAGCCAAGGCAGCCTGGAGTGATCGAGTGGATATATGTGTGAGGAGACATACCACGGACATTCGTCGACTTGAACCCTTGTCCGAAGGCCGATCCCGAAGGGGGACAGGGCACCGTCATGCTGCCTGGCGAGCCAGGTAGCTGCTCCCTGACAGATGCCATATGCACCGCATCCTTTAGCACAGGCGTTTCGGTGGCGGCAGGGGAACGGGCAATGGGGACGCAGTACTCGGTGACAAACGACCCTGCTAGCGTGGTAGAGGCGGTGGAAGCTTGATCCGCTGGCGCTTCGCCCTGGATTCTGGAGTCCTCACGCAAAGAGAAGGATGCAAGGAAACTACCTTGGGTTCTGTTTTCGTGCCCAGCCAAGTTGGGTGCCCTTTTCAGTCGGGTTATGGCTGGCGTTGAGCGATAACATGGATGACAAGCATAAAATGACACATCAACGTCAGCAGATTCTCCTGACGGCGAGATCGAACTGGAGGGCGAAGATCGTTTCGCTTTTGAAGGGCTTGAACTGCAGTGTCCAAAAGCGAGGGGCCCTTGATTCCTGGATTGGGCGGTAGAGTAGACTTGGGTGCGCCTGGCCGGCTGCTGCGGTGCCAGCCCAACAAAGTCCTCCAGCCGTTTTTTCAGAAAGCTGAGACGACACCGTTTTTGCATTCGATGGGATACTTGATCAAATGGCAGCAGGTCCGCTTCCGGAGGAAGGACCTTGAGAGGGGATTCGTACGCGACACGCTGCCACCGCGACATTGAAGAGGAGATCAAGGTGGAAGGGGGTGGCGATGCACCTCGCCCACCCTCAAGGACGTCGGGGACCTAGCTGTGTGTCGGTTCCCGGAAGGTGTGAAGCATCACAGTAAATAAGTCACGAAGTCACGATTGTTACGGTTACCGAAGGGGGTACATCTTTTCCCCTTCCTTCTCCCCCCGTAGGACTATGGGACGACCTCTTCTTCGACTCTAACCAGGGATTCCCCTGCAACACCAACCCAGGCATTGCCCCATCCGGAACTACCTTTCTAGGAAGTTATTTGTAACTTCCTCTTTAGGAACCTACCCGTTTGGTATGGACATCACCTTCCTATTTCATTTGATACATGTCTTCTCCCTTCTTGATCCGATCATAGACATTGCCTCCTTGGCTATGCTCTCTCGCACATAGCCCAGTACTCCTACTTTCCCCATTGGACTCATGCCTGATCCGTTTATAGTAATCTTTCGTCTATGACTAAACATTACTAAATTCGTCACGAAGCCTGCCCTAGACAGGCAAGGCCTATAAATAGGGACGTGGGCCCTTCATGTAACTCTAACCTAGATCTACACTCCTTCCCGTGTAATCTACTGCTTCTCCCGCTAAAGGTTCCACTTCACCTCAGAAGCCTTCTCCCGCGATCTGGAGGTGCTCGCCCTCGTGCTCGTGATCATCCTTCTCATCGCTTCGCACTTGTGTGCCGTCGTTGCCGTTACCCACTTCTAAAGCTTCGGCAACTCCAACGACCAACAGAGGTTGGTCGTTGTCAGTCAGGACTCCGCCACTAACCCAGCAAGACCGGGACTCCGCCACCAGCACAAGCCCGAGACTCCGCCATCGGCATCAAAGACTCCGCCATTCGATATTAGGCCCAGTAAGCCCTAGGAATTAGCAGACGGAAGGCTACTGCTCCTAGGCCTGTGCACCGGTCTACCCCCTCCTTTGTGTAAGGATTGGGATTCCGTGGTAAATCCGAGACTCTGCCATTGGTCGTAGAGGTAACAAGGGACTCTACGTAAAGCTAGCAGTTGGTCCCCAGTCAGAGGGTATTTGGGCCTCTGGAGGTTAAGTAATCTTCCTCAAGTCCTGCTAGTCCTATAATCCAACAGGGGGATTATACGGGAACGTGTCACCATTGTTACAAGGCGTAACAACGATAATCGAGAAAACTTACAATGCTGTGCTGTAAGTCTGTATGTGAGGTTCCCCTCGGGAAATCCCGGGGTTACCCTCGGCTACCGTATATGGCCAAGCCTCCATCCCAACCAGAGTCTCCGCCCCAATCCCAGATGACGTCCCAGATGCCATTCTGAACCCAAACCAAACCACAACCCAAACAAAACATGAGACGCCAACTCAGCAACGGTCAGGCTGCCCAAGCTTACAAGCACGCTCAGAACCAGAGCTTGATGAGCATCGTCACAGACATGGCCTGCCAGAATGAGACTGAGATTCAGGGTCAGAATTGGGATTGGGTATGAGGTCATTGGATATAACACGTGCACCAGGTCTGTGTTACATGAGCCAAGTGCAGAGATAAGGATGGGGACAGCGGTGAATGGTCAAGCACATGTGAGGATGTCGAGTTCACCGATGGCAGTGGATGAGGGTGGATGGGGAAGTGGTGGAGGTGGGGGACAGGAACAAGGTGGACAATGTCCGATCAAGTTGCCACTGAGGTCAGTGTTGCAGAATGGGAGTTGGACGCTGTCTCAAAGTCCTGCTTCCATCACCGTGCCAGCTCCAGTGATGTCCCCAGCTGTGGTAAACCTGGTGAACAATCAGGAGGTGAAGAAGGGGGTGGTCCAAGCAGATGTGCAGCTGGTGGAGTTGGAAGAAGATCGTGGTCGAGAAATTGCATTGCTGTTGACTCAGAGGAATTCAGCATCAATTTCGTCATATGAAACTTGTATTCGTGACTTACACATATCACAAACCCAGCCATTGGATCAACAAGGTCACCAGAGTGTGGACCCCATGCTCGCAGAGAAGGCATCTATCTCAATCCTGTTGATCCAGACCATCAAGAATATGGAGCCAACACCAAATGACTTCCTTCCTCCTTCTCCCAGGCATGAACACCAGTGGTCGATTGGTTGTGGTGATCTTGATGAGGCACTACACACTTTGAAAGAGGGACAGACCTGAAGACATCGCAGCACACCATCCTCAGTTCATGTGCCGGTGAACAAGGTATTCATCGACAGTCAACAGGATGGGACAGACTCGCAAGCTGCGAAGTAGTGACCAGGCGTACTACTGATCTATTGTTACAATATGTTTCCTTTGCTGGCCACACGGTTACTCTAACATATATCTTGTATATCTTTCCTTTTTTTTTGGGACTATCTATGCTGAGATGTTGTATCGTAATCACATTTATATGGAATCACCAATGTCAAAATAGAGAGGGCTGCACCATCACTGGGTATTCAGGGGGCATATCTTGTTACATTGGTTGATGCAATCCAAGAGGATGTTAAAGAACATCTCTACCTAGAGAATCATTAGTAACATGATAACACAGTACACAAGAAGAGAAACCTTGAGTGACTCCAACACTAGGCAGTTTTTTCCGTTGGCCCCCCATGTATCATCATACATTTTATAACTCCATGTATTTATGATGGTTGCTCCTGTGGTATGTTCTCCCCTGGTTTCCACGTCGACGTGGAGGCATCTACCTTGGAATAGAGTGGGGTTGGAGACATATGCGATTGTGAGTGCATTGTGGAGTGGAGGGCCATCATTGAAGCCGAATGCTTGTTGATACGCATCACTGAAATACACAACAAGTGAAGACAACATCTTTCTGAGGTTGGTCCCTGGTAGGGTGAGTGTGTAATGGTTGTGCTGGTGGGGTGATCCACACAGATGCGCGTGGATGCCTTGATTCATGATGGCAGTGTGGGTGACATTGATTGGCAGCATGACCATCTTGAGTGGGTTATTGACCACTATCTATGCTGCTTCGGCTGCATATGTGTGGGAAGACCTGCAGCGCGTCCGCACCCTCAACAAACCGGGACGTTCCCCGGACAAGGCGCTCCTATGGAGCTTGACAAGGCACGCGCAGCTGGGCTGTGCAGAAAATGTAGGAAACCATGGCCGTGTGCCGACCACCCCCCATGCCCTCGCCCACAGGTGAGAAGCATCACGGTGAACAGACAGGAGGTTTCCCCCAAGATGTTTGCTACTATACGAGCAATGATGGACTCGGCCGAGGCTTCCAAAGAGGAGCCTGTAGTATACGCATCGGATGTACAAGGAGATTCAGGTTTTCAAGCTGTACAGTAGATACCAGTCGCCCTACTGTACCCACTAAGTCATTGTCATGCAATCGATTCACTGTGTTAGACATTGATGAGACTGAAACCGTAAACCAAGTGAATCTCCCCAGCACACCACCAACGAAAAATATAACCATCATGCCACGAAAAGTCAAGTTTGCACCGTCAGTAAAATGAGATGACGGACCGAACGACGCCGATACCATCCCCTGCAAGCATCCAAAGGAAGCACGAAAGGAAGAGATGTCCTCTCACTCTTGGTTGAACACGTTGGACCCCTGGTCCATACGTTGGATGAAGGCTCAGGTGGAGAACACAGATGTAGAACGAAGCATCCACCACCTCAAGTCCTTCGTCCACGACACAAGAGTGATTGAAGTGTCTCAGGACCTCGTGCAGGATCTCTGAAAACTCTCGAATGAGGAAGCGTACTGGGTCCTTCATGACCTACAACATGCACCCAAGTTCCGAAAGGCATCCCCTTGAACAGCAAAGAGGAACTCATTAGAAATCCCCGTCAAGGTGACCCTTGCAAATTGCCAGACAGCTGAAGTCAAAGCATTGATCGACTCCGGCTGCACGGGATCTTCTATACACGAGGACTTCATAGCCAAAAAGGGGGTACCCACTCACTCCCTCCCCTGTCCCCTTACCATGTACAACGCCGACTGGACACCAAATGCTGGAGGTAAAGTAGAAAAGTTCATGATACTCGAGCTCCAGGTACATGACCACAAGGAACAACTGGCCCTCGCAGTGACAAACCTCGGGCCGAATACGATATTCCTGGGTCATGACTGGCTGAAGACTCACAATCTGGCCATTGACTGGAAAACGGGTAGAATCTCCTTCCACTGTAAAGGAGACCACATCACGAACAACATAGACGAAGAGGAGGATGAAATGGACGTAGACTATATGCCCTCACAGGGCGATCGCTTATTCAAGCTCGATGTAGTAGAATATATGAGAAATCGAAACGTCGCAACAGAAGTAGCGATTAAAGACTACGTTCAGAAAAAGAAGAAAACCTTCAAGGAAGCCGCCCCAAAGTACGTCCACGAGTTCAAAGACGTCTTTGACAAAGAGAGCTTCGACGCCCTACCCCCGAGACGTCCTTGGGACCACGCTATCGAGCTCCTCCCGGGAAACCATGAGGTAGACTGTAAGGTCTACCCATTAAACCCTGGCGAACAGAAAGAACTCGACGCCTTCCTCGAAGAAAACTTGAAGTCCGGAAGGATACGACCTTCCAAGTTCCCCTTCGCGTCAGCATTCTTCTTCATCAAAAAGAAAGACGGATGCCTCCGCCCCGTACAAGATTACCACAAGCTAAATGCGGTGACAAAGAGAAATTGCTACCTGCTCCCCCTCATCAACGAACTGGTCGACAAACTCAAATCAGCCAAATACTACACTAAGCTCGACGTGAGATGGGGGTACAATAACGTACAGATGGCCGAAGGAGACGAATGGAAGGCAGCCTTCTGAACCAACCATGGTCTATTCGAGCCGCTCGTGATGTTCTTTGGACTCACCAATTCTCCAGCAACGTTCCAAACCATGATGAACGCGTTGTTTAAGAATTTGGTGGACCGAGGCATAGTGGTCGTCTACATAGATGATATCATGATATTCACACAGATGCTCGAGGAACACCGGAAGGTAGTATGAGAGGTGCTACAAATCCTAAGAGACGCCCACCTGTACCTATGCCACGACAAGTGCGACTTCGAGGTCCAAGAAACCGAATTCCTCAAACTCATTGTCACACAAGACAAGGTAAAGATGGATGACAAGAAGGTGGAAGCCATCAAAAGCTGGCCAGTCCCCACTTCAAAGAAAACGCTGAGAGGTTTCCTAGGATTCCTCAACTTCTACTGGCAGTTTGTAAAGAACTTCACCATGATCACACGCCCCCTAAACGCGCTCATGTCAGTAAAGAAAGATTTCGAGTGGACGATGGCCTGCCAAGAGGCCTTCCAAACCCTTAAAAACACCATCTCCTCCGCCCCAGTGCTCACCATGCCAACCAACAATGACCCCTATTGCATCGAAACCGATGGTTCTGGCATTGGCATCGGCGCGATCCTCTCTCAACGCCACGACGGTGTATGGCACCCCGTCGCCTTTATCTCCCGCTCTCTCAATGATGCCGAGCGGAACTATCACGCAGCCGACCTGGAAATGCTTGCCATCATGTTCGCACTCAATGAATGGCGTCAGTACCTCCTCGGAGCCACGCACCCAATCGAGATCTGGATGGATCACAAGAACCTCGAGTTCTTCCGCAGACCCCAGGATCTCACACGTCGCCAGGCCCGTTGGCAACAGGTGCTACAAGAATACCACGTAGTCATCAGCCACCGCCCCAGCAAAACAAATCCCGCCGACCCTCTGTCCAGGAGGCCAGACTTTGAAAAGGGGGTGACATCCAATAACACTGCACAAACGCTACTTCCCGACACCCTTTTTTCCCCTCCCCCCTCGCCAACCTCCACCATGGTCTCCCTCAAAGCCGTCACACCTGCAAGCATGCTCGCGAGAATCACCAAGATGCAATACAAACTCAAGCAGTTTGCGAAAGACGGCTTAGAGAAAGAAGGTTCACACTGGACTCGCAAAAAAGGACTCGTCTATTGGAAGACACTCATATACGTGCCAAACGATGCAAAACTCCGAGATGACATCCTAATTGCAAACCATGATCACCTGATCACCAGCCATTCCAGTATCTGACGAACGCATGACTTAATCATGAGCAAGTATTACTGGCCGTCCCTATGTAGAGATGTGGAGTCGTATGTAAAAGGTTGTGATGTCTGCCAAAAGGTTAAAGCCAAAACCTTGGCAATCAACACCCCACTTCACCCAAATGAAATCCCATCATCCCCATGGGAGATCATCTCCGTAGACTGAATCGGCCCCCTCCCCCAATCCGATGGCAAAAACGCCATCTTGGTCGTCGACCGATTCTCCAAAATGATCCACCTAACACCCGTGATGGACACCATTACGTCACAAGGAGTCATGACAATCTTTCACGATCAAGTATTCAAACTCCATGGTGTCCCACAGAAGGTGATCTCAGATAGGGGAACTCAATTCGTGTCATCCTTTATGCGCGACCTCTACTCCCTCCTCGGCATCGAAGCCAACCCGTCCATGGCCTACCATCCCCAGATCGACGGCCAGATGGAGCGCATCAACCGAGAGGTGGAAAAATACCTGTGTATATACGTAAACCATCGCCAAACCAACTGGGCAGAGTGGCTACCACTAGCCGAATTCGCCCACAATTCGCAGACCACCAGTGCCACCGGTGTCTCGCCCTTCCTACTCAACTACAGGCAACAACCGCTCCTACCCCACAAACGAGTAGAGGTACGAAACGAATCCGCTGCCTCCTTCACCAAAACAATGAAGAAACATCACGACTCAGCAAAAGACGCACTGGAAAAGGCAGCACAAGCGATGAAAGCCTCACATGACAAACACGCCTCCCCTGTCGTCAAATACACCACCAGTCAACAGGTCCTATTAGAGGGAACTCACATCCGGACTGATCAACCGACAAAAAAATTTGATGACAAACGACACGGGCCATTCCAGATGAAGCAAAAAGTGGGCGAAGCCTCCTACAAGCTCGACCTCCTGAAGACATGGAAGGGGATCCACCCCGTTTTCCATGAATCGCTCCTCACACCCTACCGCGTTGGCACCGCCCCCTCCCAGACGAAACCGAAGCCACCACCCCTGGTTATTGTCCAACAGCAGGAAGAGTACGAGGTCGAACACGTTGCCGACTCACGCAAGCGATGTGGCAGAACGAATACCTAGTACAGTGGAAGGGATACCCTTGAGAAGAGCGCACATGGGAACCCAAGAAGAATGTCTCGCATGCACCACAGGCAATTGAGAAATTCCATTGCCAGAACCCCACCGCTATCTGCACCCTTACGAACAACGAGTATGACTGCCCTACGTGCACGCTCCCAAACACCCCCCTGTTCGACGATCCTTCATTCTGTTCATACACCGCATCACTTAATTGCCTCCCCGACCACCTCTTCGAGATCCCTGACCCTCTCAACAACCCCAAACTCACCGGTATCATCGTCAACCAGGAGTTCGACATTTAAAAAGGGGGTAATGAAACGACCTAGACATTTTCTTTCCGCTTATCGTAGTTAGCTAACACTTGTCGATCCCACGAATGCTTACATAGTTATCTCGAGCCCAGGCCTTATGCCTAGACCATACGTCATACATTAGTCAGACTACGTCACAACCCAATACCCATAGAACAGTCTAGACCCCACTCCGTCACCATACGTTATATAGAACCTTCTAGTAGCCTCTATGACCGGCCCTAAGCCGGGTCATGTGTATATAAGATAGTGTACCAACACCTGTATTCCTTAGTCTTGAAATTCCTTTTCTCTCCTGTGGATAGCGCTCTTCACGCCCCTAAGGATATTAAGGCTTTTCTCTTTCACCGTGTTACGTTTCCTCCTTTCTCCTCCTTTCTTTCCCCTCAATCGTCCTCGTCCTTACCTTGTCCTCCTACATTCCCCTTGGACCATTCACTACACAGTGAGACTCTGTGTAGTCAAGGCCGACCTTCGCACCTCGTGCATCATGTGTACTTCTACGCTGACTTCACACAGAAGATCCCTTCTATTTCCCACTCCATAGGATCTCTCTGGTGCTGTGGCTTATTCATCCTTTTCCCACGCTTCAGTATGTATATAAACCCTGCCTCTGTAGTCGATCCTGCAATTTACACCTACTTGGTGAACTTTCATCATCACCTCTCCGGACCTCTATAAGTTGTCATTCCACTTCGAGTGAACGCTTCTTCTACGTCTCGTCCTCACTCTTTGAGTGAATCCTCGACTATGACTAGGAAGACCCTTTGTCGCTGAACCCTTGACCCTGTGACTAGGAAGACCCTTTGTCGCCGAACCCTTGACCCTGCTAAGGGCTCCTTCGTCTCGTAGCTCTTTGAAGCTACCTCTCTCGACTCCGGTAGCTCGTCGCTACTCGACCATCCAAGTTAACACCTGTCCCTATCCGGGGTAGTCGTAACAAAAGGTGTAAATTCTTATACTGAGGTTATCGTTGTCATAACCCTCCACCCACCATTGCTCGCCAACGTCCCACTCTGAACCCTGCGTGGTGGAACCCTCATGCATGTGCCGAGCCACCCCCCACTGACGACAACTCTTCTGATCACAAAGAAGGATCACCAGACACCGACCTCGACCTTGACCTCCCGTCCCAACAACAACAGGACGCGGCCCTCAACTTGTCACACCAACTCTCAGGTCGTCTATGTCTACCAAGAACCCCCACACCACCGTCTCCAACACCATTGATGGCAGTACCCTCATTCTCCGCACCACCCCCTCCCCTGTCACCTATATCTTCGATAACTCGACCAACCAAACTCCGTATTGGTACTCCCGAAGCCTATGATGGCTCCTTTGACACCTCGGTATCATGGTTGAACACTGTCCAGTTCTACCTCTACGTCAACGCCAAGGTCTATGATACCGACGCTAAGCAAATAGCCTTCGCCCTATCCTATATGACTAAAGGGCCAGCCCTCACCTGGGCTACCACCTATCGACAAAACGCCATCAATGGCATCACCATCACCCTCAGGTCGTTCACCAATTTTATCACTGCCTTTGAAAAGGCATTCAAACACCGAGACACCACTGGGAATGCCATCGCTTGGCTGTCCACCAAGCGAATGACTAAAAAGCGAGACAACTCGTACTCCCCCCCCCTCATGCAATACACATCAGAGTTCCAGAACAATGCCGCCCTCGCCAAGATCACTGATCCGAACATCCTCATTGGGTACTATTCCGCTGGGATCCCACCAGGGCTTATGCGACGGATTATGTCCATGGACACGGTGCCCACCACCATCGAAGAATGGTACTCCTGTGCCATCCATTTCCAAACCCAATGGGAAAGAGCCGATGAAATCGCCAAAAGGAGTAGTAAACCATCCGCGCACGCCTACCACTCCTTCTTTTTGCCCACCTCCTCCAAACCCCGAGACCCCGACGCCATGGACGTCGATGCCATCTCCATTCCCAAGCTGACCCCCGAAGAGCGAAGACGCTGCTTCGACCAAAAACTTTGCTTCCGTTGTCGCCAGCCGGGTCACATCACCATGGCATGTACCACCTTCACCTCCCCCATCAAAAAGGTGAAGACCCCCCCTGCTAAGAAAATCAGGGTTGTCGAACAAGGAGAGGGAGACTCTGACGGAGAAACCGTCGGACAGGTCTTCTCGGGTTTTTAAAATGGGGAACACCTTTGACGCATATTTCCCCTTCTCTTAGTTGTGCCACTGTAACAGTAGAATCGAAATTGAAAGGCATTTGTATCCCTGTTCAACTCCTCGTTCCTGCACACACTAAGAAAGCCGTCAACACCAGAGCCCTCGTAGATAGCAGCGCAGAGATCTCCTGCGTCGACTATCAGTTTGTGCGAAAGCATAAACTCCCAACCACACGACTCCACACCCCCATCTGCGTCCGAAACACTGACACCTCGTTCAACAAGAACGGGGATATCAAATTCACCTGTGACCTCTTTGTGAACATCAAGGGTGTCCTTATGAGGACAACCCTCCATGTCATCTCCTGTGGGCAAGAAAACGTCATCCTCGGCCAACCTTGGCTCCGCTCGCACAACCCAACCATCGACTGGGCGGCTAATACCCTCACCCTCGACGAAACCCTCAACCAGTCCGCCGACCTCTACCACACAAGGACCAAACCCCTCCCCACCGAAAGAAAGACGAGTCCTCGTCCCGACCAGGTCACGTTGACATCAACCTTCGGACCTGTCACCACCTCCGCAGCTTCCTCCAGAAGGAAACCAAAGAACGAGAGTACCTACGAGAATGCAAACTGAAATCGCGTCTTACACCGAATCATCCAAGGGCAATACAAATACATTGCCTCCTCCACTGTCGCCAAGATCACGGTCGCAACCGAACTCACAGAGGCCGCTGAAAGGGCCAAACCCAAACCGATCCCTCCCCGCAGCATATGCTGATTATGCCTCCGTCTTCTCGAAAGAAGCCACCAACCATGTTCCCCCATCGCATCCCTACGACCACGAAATCAACATCAAAGAGACTTTTGTTCCGAAGATCAGGAAGATGTACCCCCTTTCCCCTCATGAACAGAAGGTGACCGAAGAGTTCCTTGATGAACACCTTAAAACGGGAAAGATTTGCCCGTCAACCTCCCCCCAAGCATCTCCCTTCTTCTTCGTCAAAAAGAAGAACGGCAACCTCCGTCCATGCCAAGACTACTGGTACATCAACGAACATACCGTTTGTGACGCCTACCCTCTCCCCTTGGTCTCAAACCTCATCGACAAGCTCAAGGGAGCGACAACCTTCACTAAGTTCGACGTCCGTTGGGGGATATAACAATGTACGCATCAAGGATGGTCACCAATGGAAAGCCGCTTTTGTCATGCACCGAGGCCTCTATGAACCTACCGTCATGTTCTTCGGCCTATGCAACTCCCCCGCGACCTTCCAACGATTCATGAATGACTCCTTCCAAGATATGATCGCTGAAGGGTGGCTCATCATCTACATGGACGACCTCCTTATCTTCTCCCCAGACGACGTTCTACACACTGAGCGGACCAAACATGTCCTCCAACAAATGACCGAACTCGACCTCCACCTCAAACTCGAGAAAATGCACCTTCACCACTGATGAGGTGGAGTATCTCGGCATGATTGTCCGTCCCAACCAATTGGCCATGGACCCCATCAAGCTTGACGGGATCGCCAAATGGCCCGCTCCCCACCAAGGTCACTGGAGTCCGATCGTTCCTTGGCTTCGCCAACTTTTACCGACGATTCATCCCCGATTACTCCACAATCGCCCGTCCCCTTATTGACCTCACGAAACTCAACCAGCCCTGGGCCTGGTCGAACGAATGCCAGGATGCGTTCGACCACCTTAAACGTCTCTTCCTGGCAAAGCCAATCCTCTACCTCCCTGACTTCTCTGCCCCCTTTCGCCATCGCCACGGATGCCTCGAAGTATGCCACAGGCGCCATCCTTCTGCAAACCGACGCCAATGGTGACTGGCACCCCTGCTCATACCTCTCACAATCCTTCTCCCCCGCTGAGCGGAATTACGACATCTACGACCACGAACTCCTCGCCGTCATCCGTGCGCTGAAATCCTGGCGCCACTACCTGTATGGTTCCCCCTTCCCCGTGCAGGTTTTTACAGATCATAAAAACCTGCTATACTTCAAATCCCCCCAAAACCTCAATCGCCGGCAAGCCCGCTGGCTCCTCGACCTCGCCGATTTTGATCTCAAAATCATCCATGTTCCCCGGCCACCTTCTTGCCGGGCCAGACGCCCTATCCCATTGCCCCTGACCTCATCCCGACGACCGATGTAGACAACGAAGGCGTCACACTCCTTCCCCCTTCCATGTTTGTCAACTTGATTGACACCTCACTGGCATTGCTCATCCAGAAATCCTCCTTGTCCGATTCCCCTCATCCTCCAACACCTTCAGGCAACAGACACCTCAGCACCCGCGTTCCTCCGTGCCCGCCTCTCTGACTGGTCATACTTTGGATGGCCTTCTATCCTACCGCAACCGCGTCTATGTCCCACCAGACGACTCCCTTCGACGCTCTGTCCTCCACCGCTGCCACAACCACGAGTCAGCTGGCCACCCTGGTTACCTGAAAACCCGGCAGCTTGTGTCCGCTGATTTCTGGTGGCCAGGCCTCGCCTCTTACGTCCGCACCTACGTCTCTGGCTGCCCATCCTGCCAGCAAAACAAGGCCAACACACACCCCACTGTGTCCCCCCTTAACCCCTATCCGTTCCACCACCTCCCTACCCTTCTGCCAGGTGTCCTGCGATCTTATCACTGACCTGCCCCTTTCCTCCGGCTTTCGATTCCCTATTGGTCGTGGTCGACCACGGGCTTACTAAGGGGGTAATTCTATGCCCCACGAAGAAATCAGTAACTGCAGAAGGGATCACGACACTCTTCTTCCACAAAGTGTACCTCCGCTTTGGCCTCTATGACAAGATCATCTCTGACCGAGGACCCCAGTTCGCCTCAGCCTTCGCCAAAGAGCTTGGAAAGCTCCTGAGATACGACCTTTCCCTCTCCACCACGTATCACCCCCAATTCGACAGGAGAAACGGAACGGGTCAATCAGGAGATCGAGACCTATCTCCGGATCTTCTGCGGCAACGAACCCACTACCTGGGCCGAGAAGATCTCCCACGCCGAATTCACCCACAACCACCGACCCCACTCTGTCACTGGGCAATCTCCGTTCTTCCTCCTCATGGGAATACGAACCCCGTGCCCTCCCTTCAGTTGTTCCCGACTCCGCAATCCCCGCTCTAGAAGAGCGCATCCAGAAACTTTCGGCTGCCAGGGACGAAGCCCTAGCAGCACATGAACTCGCACGACAGGTCATGGCCTCTCGTACTCGCCGCCACTTTACTCCCATTCAAGAAAGGCGACAAGGTTTGGCTAGAAGCCAGGAACCTGAAACGCTCCGTTGCTGACCCGAAGTTTGCACCGAAACGAGAAGGTCCCATTCACTGTCACACACATCCTGTCCCCCATCGTCTACAAACTTTGCCTCCCAGTCACATGGAAGATCCACCCAGTCTTCCATGCCTCACTCCTCTTCCCCCTACCACGAGAACGCCATATATGGCAAACATTTCATAAAACTGCCACCTGAATTGATAGCCGGCGAAGAAGAATACGAAATCGACAAGATCCTGCGACATCACAGCTCCCCGTCTCGCCGCTCCTTCCTGATCTGATGGAAAGGGTACTCTGCAGAAGAGGATTCTTGGGTCCCCGAGCGGGATCTGAAGCATGCCAAGTCCGCTCTGCTCGACTATAAGAAGCGTCACCCTAGGGCATTCCCCTCCATCGCCTCACTCCAACTCGTACCATGACCATCCCCCTCACTGCCGACACAACGACCCTTCTCCAATGCCACCATGTCTTCCCTCCCCACATTTTCTTTCTACGATACCTGGTAGCCGTACTATATCTCCTACTCTCTCCTCTCCTTCGTCACTCTCGCGTTCTAGCTCCCCTCTTGACGACCACTCTCGTCCTCATTCTCCTCTGTTACCTTCTCCCCGCGGCGAACCTCGCCTTCCACGCCCACCGACACCGGGTCTCACTAGCCTCCACCCCTACACCAATCATGTCGGTGGACGTCCCTATCTACGCCACTCGTCTTCGCAACGACTTCCCAGACCTGGCCGAGGTCACCCGCCTCACAGAGAACCTCGAAGGACCCCCGCATGGCGCTAGGGCTTGGGGCCCACTTGGACTACGCCTCCCCCTTATACTCCCTCTACAAAGCGTACTTGCAAGCGGCCGCCCTAGAGTCCATTGCTAACCGCACCACCGCCAACGCCCACCTATCCCTAACCCAGCTACGCCTCCGGGGCATATCCGGTGAACTAAAAGCGGCGCTCCTAAACGCCCTCCACCAGCTCGGAGCTGTCGAACTCCTGGATGACCTTGACTGATACATGAGGGACCTAGCTAACCGTCCCGTCCCTGGCAATACCCCCTGCACCCTCCACACTGTCCGCCTCGTCATCCCCTCCAGGGCGAAGAGGAACTCACGGTCGTCCGCCATGAGGAAGCCTATTGGACCGGTCGTGATGGAGCGGTCCCATTGGGACCCTCTCACCCCCGCTACTCTGAGGCTTGCTATCAATGCCACCGTTTAGGTCATCTACGCGTCCATTGCCCCGTTTACCAATGCCCCCAATGCTTACGTTGGGAACCCGGTCACACTCAAGCACGCTGCCCCCTACGCCGTCGTCTGAACCCACAGACCCCGTCATCCTCGTCCTCGTCATCTGGTCGTACATCGTCCTCACTCCACTCAATCCGACGTGTACCTCCCCCTCCCATCCGTGGCACCCAACTCGCTCGCCGCCGCTCCTTTTTCCATCGTCTCACCACGGAGGTTACGTGCCAGAACCATCCCACCACGTCGACCAATCCCTACGACGACCCAGACGTCTTTGACAGCACTGCCATGAGCAACATGACCGGATCCCCCTGTGGGTCCTATCGCGGTTTGGACTAGAGTTGCTCAGTGGTACTTCACGTGTAACAGGGGGGTAATGTTACGTTTCCTCATTTCTCCTCCTTTCTCTCCCCTCAATCGTCCTCGTCCTTACCTCGTCCTCCTACATTCCCCTTGGACCATTCACTACACAGTGAGACTCCGTGTAGTCAAGGCCGAACCTTCGCACCTCGTGCATCATGTGTACTTCTACGCTGACTCCACACAGAAGATCCCTTCTATTTCCCACTCCATAGGATCTCTCCGGTGCTGCGGCTTATTCATCCTTTTCCCACGCTTCAGTATGTATATAAACCCTGCCTCTGTAGTCGATCCTGCAATTTACACCTACTTGGTGAACTTTCATCATCGCCTCTCCGGACCTCTATAAGTCGTCGTTCCACTTCGAGTGAACGCTTCTTCTACGTCTCGTCCTCACTCTTTGAGTGAACCCTCGACTACGACTAGGAAGACCCTTTGTCGTCGAACCCTTGACCCTGCGACTAGGAAGACCCTTTGTCGCTGAACCCTTGACCCTGCGATTAGGAAGACCTTTTGTCGCCGAACCCTTGACCCTGCTAAGGGACTCCTTCGTCTCGTAGCTCTTTGAAGCTACCTCTCTCGACTCCCGGTAGCTCGTCACTACTCGACCATCCAAGTTAACACCTGTCCCTACCCGGGGTAGTCGTAACACACTGCCACTGTATGGTTGAAGATCAAGAGTAGGTTGCAAGATATCCACTCTGTGAATTACATACAAACACACCAATACCCCTCCTCATACAAATCGCCCAGATGTCGCAAGACGCTGCCACTGCCTTCTCCTCACCCCCTACCATCATCTTCATGGTCATGCTGGCCTTGATACTCGCACTCATGGTAGTTTCGATGTGGTCCATATACATCATGTATCCCACTAGAGAAAGGGCTGTAGACGCCCCAATTGAACTCATTTCTGCTTCAAGAGTCCCTGCTGCCGACCTCCAGACATTCCTCCGCCAGTTAGAACTCTGGCAACTCCTTCAGGACATTGACCCCAAAAGGGCCAGCACTCCCCCTGCACCTCCTGTAGGGCCCACCGGAACCCCTGCCGCTCCTCACTTAGAGGACCAACCCACTGAGATACCAACCTCGCCAATTTCCAATGAAGGGACCACGTGTCCTGAATTCGAAGTTGCTCATGATGGCGAAGAAACTGTCATGCCACCGTCACCATCCCCAGTAGGTTCTATGGAATGCAAACTGGACCATAACAACAATTATCCCAACGTCGAACCCTATATGTTTGATGTCGGCAACGACACTAGCGAATTCGAAATAAGTATCCCCATCAAAAACACTGCCCCTTCTACCTCAGAGAGGTTATCTCCAATCCCGGAAGAGGATGAAGGAACCTTTTCCATCCCCGGGTCCCCACGCCCACCACCCCCCGCTTCATCAAGCCCACTGGTTGTCCCCAATAACGACTTCGACTATGACCACATCTGAGAGTGCCTGGAACACGGTTACTTGCTTGAGGATGAAGACGGCAATGAATTCTGTCTGGTGAACAACGATGTCTTTTGGGTAGACAGCAAGACTGGTTAACACAGACTGATAGAACCCTTGCCCACATCCAATACTCCCCCAACCCCGGCCACACCCACGGCACCCGACATCTCAACAATGGAGAGCCTAGACACCTACAATCAAGAAACTGCCTACCCCTCAACGGTAGTACGCCTGGCAGTCCCAGGTAGCAGAATCAAGAGAATAGATGTCCTAGACTACATTATCTTCTACTTGTCCCTAGAAGATCTAGAAAGGGCACTCGATGACATAAACAAGCTCACCACAGTAGAGATCAGGGCCACCAAAGGAACGACCACCTCTGCAGCACTGGCTGCATTAACAAATGGCAAGAAAGCAGAGAAAACTGCTCGACCAAACAAAGCAGCAGCACTGGCTGCTCGAACAAATGGCAGACCCCAGAAAGGGAATGGGACGGCCACAGAGCGCCAGTCTCCCCCTACTGTCACCCCTGCGTCGGCCCCCACTGACAAGGACAAGAAACTTGCAGGAGTAGTCAAGGTCACTGACCTTCTAGTGAGTCTAAAGAAAACCCACATGTTTGAGAAGAGTGTCCTGACCAAAGCTTTGAAAATCGTCGCACCTTGGAGTATGAAGGACAACCTCCTTTATTTCAACAAAGCATACTTCATCCCCAATGGTCCCCTCCGAAAACAAGTCTTCTCAAAATTCCACATCGAAGGTCCTCGCCACTCAGGAATCAAAAGGACCTTGAGTGCCATTGCAAGGGTGGGCTTCTACTGGCCCAACATGTGCAAAACGGTGGTAGAATACATCACCAAATGTGCTGGCTGCATCAAGAAGCCAAGGACCGCCCCTACAACCAAACCCATGATCTTAATCGTGCCCCCTCTCCCTGCCAATGACAAGGCAGTGGAAATAAAACAGTCACCTCCTCCTCCTGCGGCCTCAAAGAAACCCCGCAAGGTTGCACTCTCTCCTCGGTTCGTGGAACCAGAACAATCCATGCCCCCCGCCACAAGCTGGTCGCCTACACCAGTGACGATAACCCTTGAGGAGCTCATGGACGTAGAAATGACTCCACCCACCTCCTTCACCTCATCGCAAGACACCACTCCTAACTACATCATGTCAGACAGCACCAATGAGCCGGCAGTCTCACTACTCCAAGGAGAGCCAATGGTAATTGGTGCACACCAAAGGCTTCACACACCCTCACGGTGGTCTGTCTCGTGCTGCACCACAGTGGGTTCGTCCCTGCTGCCCAACCCTACTGTACAGAGAAGCTTTGATGAGCTGGATTTTGATGTCGCTCTCAAGGCCCTCCAGGAAAAAACGTAGCCACCGTCGTATAGGTTTCACAGCATGCAAACCTCCCCGGCACGAGGTTAAACTGCCCAAGGTCCCCTGTCGATCACAAGACAGTTGAATAAAACCGTCAACCCTTGATTTCACGCACTTAGTGTGCCCCCGCCAAGGTATAGCAGCAGAACCTGCTAGAACAACTACCACCCACGTATCTATTCGTGTACCCACACAAAAGATAAAAAAACCCCACGTAAACGCTTGATACCCCACATCGGGCTTTATCACCTTGTGCATGTATCTAAGGTTTTTGATGCTTTCCCCACCTGGCTTTTCTAAGCCGCAACCGAGTTGGTTAATTGTTCAGCTGATGCCTCACTTTTTGCCTCTCCAGAGTTTCGACCTTAGAAAGGGGGTAATGAAACAATCACTGTTGATATCACCTATTTATTAACAATCCCAACTACACCTTCGCACTACCTATAGACAATACATTTGCCTACTCTTACTAAACTCCATCCAAGCCTCATCTCACATACACCTAGAGTAGTCACTCATCATACCCTCCCCCATACAATATACCATACACCACATACACCTACGTATGCTTTCATTAGCCGTACCCTCATCGTGCCCACTACACTATGACACCAAGTAGCCTCATGGCTAAATCCCAGCGTTCACCACCACAAGCACAGGCCCGCATGCCTCTAAACTGCCATACCCTGTGGACATACCTGACACAGCACTCGGTATCCACATAAAACCCATAGGCCATACCTGACACAGTGCTCAGTACACTACACAAGTACTAATCAGGAGTCCGCCTCCAGATCCTTGAATCCCCCGCTCAACCCTCGATCCCCGGTTCACACCGTAGATCATCCCTCGTACCACCAAGTACTAATCAAGCCCACACTAGATTAACCCCTAGACATAGACAAGACCTGATCTATCACCCGATACAATCTTGTCTCAATACCAGATCCAACGATCGCCCTATGCAATGTCTTACACATCATTCCCTCTCTCGTCTCCCACCTCCATTCCTATCTATTAGCCTCCTTTGATATATCACACGTAGCCGCGTCTAGAATGCTCCGGACTACATTTCACTTACATGCACACACCACACACACCTCATTCCATCATTTCTCTCTTTCGCCATTGGACACTAACATTCCTTGTTCCTGTGATGTCATACCCAGTACCCACGACGTCATAGCACAGCACAGTCCGTGCACCACTATCGGTAGTATATAAGTAGCCGGTAGAGTACCATGTTTCGCTTAGTCTTGAAATTGCTTTTCTCTCTGTCACATATTGCTTTGGTCAGCAACACTTCAGATATCAGGTCTAGGTTTCTCTCTTTCGTCCATTGTGAGTTCCTTTCAATATGCAACACAGTTGAATTGGGGATTTGTTGGATAAGCAAATTTTTGGCCATCTTTTCATCCTTCTTCCACTTCGCTAAGGCAGCCGTCTCATCAGCTGTTGGAGTAGGCTGGGACATAGTTGGTTCCACCGACATTCCATCCAGGTGCTCCCATAAGTCCTTCACATCTACAGCCATCTGAAAGCGAAAAAGAAAGATTGCCCAGTTGGATCCATTGATCTCAAGCTTGGGCATGTTGCTCGGCAAAGTATCAAGGGTAAGAGGTGCATTTGTCATCATAGCTTCAGAGAAGCAGGGCTCGTAACCTAATGAGTTCAAGCAAAGTCAGGACACTGCACACTCCAGGCACATCTGTTTGATAAGGTCTCAGTCGTTGCGCTTCGGGCAGATGGACTGTGTATTTATCTGAGCGATAAGGTCTATATACATAGTGATTAGACATGGTTTATGTAGGTATCGAGTGGTAACTGCTCACCTCAGTTGTTGCACTTTGGGCAGACAGACTGAGGTGTTGTTCTGAATACATCGAGTTTATATACAAAGGATAAAAACAATGAAGGAGAAGTATTATATGGCATTGAGTCAGCAAATGAACGTGATGGAGCATAGGGAATAAAGAATTATGTAGTAGAAATGTATACCATGTGGTCTCGCAGTGCCTCAGCACTTTCCATGCTTCCGGTTGACATGCAGGTGACATGGTGATGTTTCACCATGTGGCTGTGTGTGTGCTTGCTTGATTTCAACAGTAGCAGGGTTTGTGGATAGGGAACATGCAGTAGTGCATAAGGTTCTGGTTGAAATTCAGTCATATTGCCAGGTTGTGTAAATGGGATAGGGGGAGGTCCTGCTAGGGTAGGATTTCATGGATAGTTGTTGTACCACTCTTGGTAGATGGCATTGAAAGTGGGTTGGGAGGTGGTGAGTTGGAACAATCAGGAGGGCAGAGAGATGAGGAGGGCTTGTTTGAGTTTCATTTAAACAGACTGGGAGGTGGAGACATTGGGCAATGCCATGGAGTCAGAGTCTCTCTAGGCTGAGAAGGATAGGTCATTCTGGTTCATGACAATAGAAGGGTGAGGGTGTAAACAGTCATCGTTAGCACAAGAGCTTTGCTGACAAAAGGCAGGGTGGAATAGAGATAAGGTTGGGTAGAGGGGAATTTTGAAATAATGTTAGATAGCAAACAGAGGCAGCTTGAAATGAACCATGATTCTGATGGATGAATAACTATTCCAAAATTAGGGGGAATACATGGACATGGGTAGACTTATATACAAGGACTGAATACCAAAACTACCCATGGGATAAAACTAAATGTGAGATATGACATCAGAATGACATAGATGGTCTGAGACACAAGACAAGAAACATCGAAGGAAATAGAAAATCCTAACATGGTGGGGCAGCAGTCTACTATCAGTCTATCACTTCCAAATCAGTTTCAAATGGAGTCTGGTGGGGTTGAGCTGAGTTGCAGAATCACTTAGTTACAGCCAAGATGGTGACTTCATAGCCAATTACAGTTGATATGCTTATAATGCATATGGTAGTAATGCATATCCGTCATACTGCATTGCATTTTGGGGGGTCCTGTGTTGGGCCCAGCCAAAGTGGATGAACTAATGCATATTGCATAATGCATTGGATAGCTATGGGTACATATGCATTATGATGGAGCTATCAGGGTAGACAAACTGAAAATTTTGTACTGTAAACATGAATCTTGCCATTTCTCACAGTAACGAAATTCCCAACATCAAAATGCTCCATGTGAAACAGAAGCCTCAAGAAAAACCCACCAATTGCCTGCCGGTGAAACAGCAGAAGCATACCCAAGATGGGCCTGCAACCTCCGCACAGCTGCCAAAGCAAACATCATGGCGCCAAAACCTTACTCTCACAGACTGGCTATTGGTTTATGCTTACATTGACACACACCCAGATATTTCCCAAGCTGGCATTGTAGAGCACTTCCAGACACGCCATGAAGGTGCCCTGATCTTCAATCAATCAACCTTATCTCGCAAGCTTTGAGAGTGCCACAATATGGAGGCTCGTGCTAATGACAACCCCACTACTTTGTCATCAAAGAGGCCTTGGGTTGTTACCAGGCCTGATGTCGAACGTGCACTTGTACTTTGGGTGCGGGATATGGCTCAGAGAGGTGAGACTGTCTCAGGTCCAATGCTGAGGGACAAGTGAAAGAGATTTGAGGACAAGTTTCAAGTTCCTGAGACTGAGAGACTATTGGGGGAAAGCTGGGTGCAATTATTTTGTAACACCTACAAACTTCATGAAATTCGCCGACATGGAGAGGCTGCTTCAGTTGACCTTGATGCTGTTGAAGCCGATCGAGTACAGTGCCGACAACTTCTTGCAAACTATGCTCCACATGACCACTTCAACATGGATGAAACATCATTCAATCCCCAGTAAGCTCTGTTGTTATCTTATCAAACTTTATTTGCAAACTGTTTCTAGTGCTCCACCTGACCATGGCCTTGCTATGAAGCAAATGAGTGGTAAAAAAAAAGAAAAATTCTGAATTACCATTGCGGTCGCATGCAACACCGATGGCAGTGAGAAACTCAATCTGTTTTTTGTTGGCAAGGCAGCCAAGCCACGATGCTTTAAAAAGAAAACCCCCGAGGAACATGGATTTTATTACCGTAACAACAAGAAGGCCTGGATGACCTCAGAGCTTTTCGAGGAGTGAGATCATTTAGCCTGGGCCTATGTTTGGTTCACTAACAATTGTGTTGCCAGGTGGGTGAAAAAGCTCGACATTAAGATGAAGCGAGAAAACTGGAACATTATTCTATTGGTCGACAATTTCTCTGGGCACTTCATATCATATGAACCATTGAACATTCAGCTTGAATATTTTGAGCCAAACATGACAGTGTTCATCCAACCCTGTGATGCTGGCATCATCCGATGCTTCAAGGCCTTATACCATCGTAACTTTAATAAGCAAGCAATCGATCTGGACGAGGCCGGTGAATGCGAGATCTACAAGACAGACCTTCTCAAAGCTATGGTAATGGCAAACAAGGCATGAAGTTGTGTAACAACACCAGAGACCATCCAAAACTGTTGGAATCACGCACGTATTCAGCCGTAAGCCACACATTCACTGGCATGTCTCAGACTGTTACTTATTTTAATTTTATCTTCGACAGTGAAACCTATATTGTGGATGGCGGGTTGGATTCCAAGTCCTTTGTCAACTCACCCTCATTATCCCAATCAACAACCCCACATGCTGACCCTCTCACATGGAAGATTATCCATGAATTCACAACAACAGACCTCTCACTACCAAATGCCGAAATTCGCCTTCAAGCTCATCTCGGTGGCCGTTTCATTGACACAGACTGGCGACCAGCCCTCCGGGCTGTCATGAATGCCGAGGGGGATGTTCAGGCTGCTCTAATGGCCATCAAACCTCTCGAGCAAGCAGCCATCCGCCGACCAGGACTCAAAATCCGAATTCCACTTGGCCCAAAGGACCTCCAAGTCCCTCAACTCAAATCAATACAGGACGAACTCACCCAATCCATCAAAGATCTCAAAGCACGAAACCGCATCTTCGACACCCTACCGACTGTGGATGATGTCCTGGATCCTCCCGAAGAGATCGAGATTCGTGAAATGGAGATTTTCTCAGGTGGCGAGAAAGGTGAGGAAGAGATTGTAGATGTGGTGCACCACGAGATAGCTGTGGCGAGGGGCGAGGTCATCGAGATCGACTCAGACGAAGAGGATAACCCGGAGCCATGTGTCACAAGGGTTCAGGCAATGTCGTTATGCGAGCAACTTGCAGGCGCAGTGTTGGAGTATGCTGAGGCCGAGGACATCTTCGAGTTGTCGAAGCAGCTGTGTCGTTTTCGTGCACACTTACGGCGACAGGAGTTTAATGATGCGAAGCAGACGACTTTGGATAGATACATGTAACAAGTAGCGTAGTCGAAGGCCCGGGATAAGTTGTGACAGTGATGAGTCACCCTTGTCACGCATCGCCGTCTTGCATAACCATGGTAATGCATTAGGTTTTGGCGGGTCCCGACCTTATGCATTATGAGCATATCAACTGTATAGTCGAGTTAACATCCTACCTAGCAAGCATTCCGAACAGGGCCTAAAAACCCACCACTTACGTAGCGGGAATAATCTATAACGTCGCTGGTCTACATCCTCTCTAGAGGTCGTATGCTCAACAGTCGCAATGCAGCCCCTAACACATCTCGCGCACAAACATACAGCCAGAGCCTTGCCCTTGCCTTCTCTAGATCAGGTTCACCTTTCACTACAAGGGTCTCCCAAGCACTCGAGATAGCGTGTGCGAGGCGAAACGCAAATGTTACAACGCCGCTTGGTTCGTGTGTTTTGAGCGCAGTCTTAACGACATCTGGATATGATCCGAGCAGGATCGCAATGTCTCGAGCGTGTCCAGACTCTGTAAGCGACGAGGTATCGATTTGGGAAGGCGGCGGGAGGGGAATGAGTTCCGGGTTTTTGCGTTCCATGGACGTCAGTCGGACGTGAGCATATTGTAGGTAGGGTCCAGTATCACCTTCGAAGGACAACATGCGATCCCAATTGAAGGTATAGTTATTAATCCTGCCAAGGGAATGTCAGTGAGTCACTCTGTTTGTTTGACTGTTATCTGGAAGCGTACCGTTTGGCAGCCATATCTTGAATCTTGATGCCGGTGATACCAACCTCTTGGCTGACATACTCTGGATCCTCTATGGACTTGTACTTTTCTTCATTCCGTTTCATCTGCTCATGCATCACGGACGCCGCTTCCTTGATTATCTGATCTAAGAAGACCGCGGTGCCCTTCCGAGTGCTCATGCCAAGAACTATACCATAGTTGACATGTTCGAGACGATCAGCCCATGGAAAGTCCATTAACTTCAGTATCTGGAAAAACTGAGCTAAATGTAGATCTTGTTGAGACGCGACGACGTAGATCATCTTGTCGAACTGGTACTTTTCCCATCGTTCGATCGCGCCAGCAATATCTCGGGTAAGATAGATTGAAGTTCCGTCTAAGAATCCTGGCATCAAATGGTCTCTGGCCAATTATCAAATTTCAGACTTACCCGCTTTTCGGAGGACGGCCTTTCCTAGCTTCCACTTCTCCAGATCGACAAGTTTGGCTCCGTTTGCGTCGCTTATCAGGCCAAGTTCCTGGAGACGCTCAACTGCTGTATCCATCCACTCCTTTCCAACTTCGCTTTCTCCAATATATCGATCAAAAGAGACGTTCAACCGATCGTATTCTTCGATGTACTTCGCGATGCTCAACTCTCGCCATTCTCGCCAGTTAGCAAGAACGCCCTCGTCACCGTCTTCCATCCGTTTGAACATCCGCGCAGCCTCTGCTCTGACATTGGGGTCTGTGTCGGCCTCCTTGCTCACTTTGACGTAGACATCATATAAATGTTTGATTGCGTCTTTGGAGAGTTCTTCTTTGGAACCATATTTCTCAAATCCAGACGCTATCATGCCGAACTAACCAAATGCATCAAATGCTGCATGTCAGCGTCAACTCGTTCGGAGCGCGGAAGCCATCACCTGTGTGCCCCAATCTCCGAGATAGTTGACTGATACAACTTCCCAGCCGCACGCCCTGTACAAGTTTGCCAAAAATGCACCGATGATGGTACTCCGAAGGTGTCCAACATGGAATGATTTTGCAATATTGGGAGACGAGTACTCAATGACGAGCTTCTTCCCTGCGCCGATGGTGTTCGCTCCATATGACGGTTTTCTAGAGGGACTGTCGTATGTGAGGGTATGGATTTGATTGAGGATCTCTCTGATGAGACTCGCGTTGTTTAGTTGAAAATGAAGGAAATGTTTATCATGTGTTATTGATGCAATGAAGCTATCAGGTTGGAACTACGAGAAGAAGAAAAACACTGTCAGCACACTGGGCATCAGCTCGCGAGGACAGCATGGCTGGAAAACCCTGATCAGCGAAAGAAGTAGACGTACATCCTCCAGAACCCTCTTTGCGAGTTCGTCGGGTTTACCGGGAAGTCGGAATCGGGGAAGGGCCACTGTGAAGTCGACACCCTTCTTCCCGTAATCAACTCCCGAGTAAGCCTGTTCTATCGTGAGCTGGGGTAACCGATCGGATATCCGTTTTGCGATGGCGGTGCGGAAGGCGTCTAATATGCAAGAGGAGGGATCCGTTCCAGGAACGTGTGGCAGAGAAGGGAGGGACGAAACCATTGTACCGAGATGTCGAGTGTGCCAGTTAGTGCTCTTTAGGGTGATGGGGGAGCGGAAGAATCTGAGTAGCCACGCCAGAGCTTTTATGTTCTTTGGGCAAAAGATCGATTAGATTTGGCGGCCTCTGAGTCAAGGATAGAAAAAGAAAACAATAGTGATAAATAAATAAATACCGAAATCCGGAACCTTCAGATGGCATGTCGCGCTCATCTTCCAAGTCACAGACGCGACCCTTGAACGCGCCCCCATCTTCCGCTCGCATTCGAATTGTTAATGACGCTCTCATTGAACGTGACCGGGACGGGCCAATTCCCTCCAGCCTTAGTCTCCTTTCCGCTCGCAGACCCTCATGGGCCCCACCACTTTACGATCTTCCACAAGACAGTATCTCTGCTGGCATTGCGTCATATCGTGATGTCCCGACCCTCAATTTCACCGCCTCAGCAAGCCAACGGTCTCAGCCTTCCACATCCCCCGAAGACGGAGGTAACTTCAGAAGGAGTTTGCAGATCGATATGAAAGACCTTGTTGGAGATGCTGTTGGCAACGTAGGTCGCTTGGAACGCTGATGCTGTGTGTAAATTGTCTCACCTAGCCATGCAGATGAGTATTAGCCCAACAAGTCGTGATATCGTCCTTGCAGCGTAAGCAGACAGGATTTGTTCGGATTATCCTCCCCCTTCCTGACTGCAAATCCACCAGCCGGCGCGGGCTATTCATCATCGACCTCGAAGCACCTCTCGAAATCCCAAGATTCCTGCCTCAAGGTGGTACCTGGGATGTAGCAGACGTCCAGTGGAATCCTCACCGAGCTCGGGCAGAGTACATTGTCTCTACATCCTCAGAGAAACTGTATGTTCTAGTTGTCCACGTTACTCATTGCTTAACCAGATCCTAGTCTCATATGGAACCTAATGATGATAGGGAAAAGTTCCATTGAGCATATCTTGCATTGCCATTACCGTGCGATAACGGATATCAATTGGCATACATCTGAGCCGGACACAGTATCTAGTGTTGGGATTGACTCGTGGTTGTGGTCTTGGGACCTCCGAGAACCGCGCAAGCCAGTGATGGGTAAGAAGCAGCTGCCGGATGCTAGCCACTCACTAACACCCCTCAGGACTTTGTGCATTCAATTGTAAGAATCTGAATACACAATCATCCGTTCTTCCTGACCCTGTTTAAGCTGGAGGCACACAAGTCAAGTGGAATCGCCAGGACCCAAACGTGCTTGCCTCTTCGCACATGGACGAGGTCCTCATTTGGGACCGTCGAGTTAGTCCACTGGCTTTGCTCCCTTCTTCCTTTGCCTAACGCTGGAAGCGCAGAAAGGATCCCTCCCTACAGCACGCATTCGCGCCCACAATGCCAAGATATATGGCATCGACTGGGCACACACTCGGGTGCATGATATCGTCACATGTTCTCTGGACAAGACAATCAAAGTGTGGAACGTACAAGACGCGTCGGCCTCTGACGTTCCTCAGCCTGAGTCTTTGTTTCAAAAAAGCTCAAAACAATTAGCTAAGCCTTTGACGATGATTACAACGCGTTATCCCGTATGGAGGGCACGCGATTTACCATTTGGAAGAGGTATATTGAGTCTACCCCAAAGAGGCGACACAGCTCTTGAAATGTGGGTGACCGGCAACGACACGATGCCGGTAGAGATATTTGAGGGACATACAGATGTAGTCAAAGAATTTGTCTGGAGAAAAGGAGGCTTGGGTGCGTATGTGCCCCCCCCCCCCCCTCTGGCAGTGCCACCCGAGCTTACAATGATGATTACTTATGCTTCTTGTAGAAGGAGCGGAATACCAGCTAATCACATGGTCCAAAGATCGGACCTTGAAGTTTTGGCCCGTGGATTTGGAGACTATGGAGGCAAGTATATTTTCAACATTTTTTAATTTTCACGGTGCTTATTAGTTTCCGATCAAGAAAACGGGACATACCGTCGGATCCTTCAAAGCACACGCGCAATCACGCTTCTTTACCGACTTTGGAAGACCCCACCAATCTTTCCGACATGCCCCCGAAGAATCTGACTCGGCCCCAGCTCTATCCGCCCCGGTCGGTTCGCGCAGCATACTAGCAGAGGTACGTGCCGGTCCGGCACCCAGGGTAAAGAAACCCACGAACCCCGTGCTACAACCTCATCATGGGAGTGCTGCTAGAGGCAAGGGGATACTGTTGTTCGACCCAGGGTCGTCCGCACCTCAGCATCAAATGCACCTTCGTTACCCGCAAGTCATTAACGAGAATTTTCAACCCCGCATGCGAGACAACCAAGGCGAGAACCAAAACCAAAATACAACCCAAATACAACCAGATGAAAGAGCCGTCACGATCCCGAGTACAACAATGACGATGTCACGAGGGCATGCAGGCGGTGGGAAGGGTACTAGAATGGGTATGGACGCGTTCACGTGGTTAGCAAGTGTTCGAGTTGGGGGAAGGAGGGATGAGAGTCCTGGCAGAGATAGTGGGGTGAGCAGCGGGTCAAGATCAAGAGCTTCCCATGGGAGGGATGGCGACACTGCGACGGGACAGGACTACAAGAGGAAGAGAAGTGAGAGTCGGCTCAGGGAAGGAAAAGAGGTTGAGGGGGCTCACAGTTTGCCTGACGAGTAAGGACTGTTTCCCTGTTTGCGATGCGTGAATCAATGCTGACAACGGGTACTAGGATCACGTCGGTCCTCACGAAGCTTTCTACTTCCAAGATCCGGCTTGAGAAAGTAAGTTTTTTTTTTTTGCTTCTGGTGCACCTTTCTCATTCGTGTTAGCACGAGCTCACCAAAAAGCGGACTTGTACATTGGGTCTGCACGGTCCCTGGGGAGAGTCTTCGTCTGTCTTCATCCGCATTTCCTTCCGATTCCCGAAAAGTTACCCCCACGCCCCCCATCCTGAAGGCACACCTGAAATCGATCTCGAGCGCAGTCCGTTGATATCGATGCAAAACCGAGCCTTCATGCTTCGGCGCCTCAAAGCCATCAGAGAGCGTCGTCGACCTTGTCTTGAGGCGTGCCTCAGATTTCTGTTGTTTGGGGATGAAAACGAACAGGTGGGCATTCCGGTGGACATGGGGTCAGAATCATCTTCGGAAGAAGACGATGGCCCGGCTACCAGAAAGTCTAGGGATTTTACAGTCTCACTATTGAGAAACAATAAGAATCTGGCGGAACCAAGAACTTCACAAGGTGTTTTTGGTCCGAACGGTGAGACCTTCCTTTTGCCCTGTGCAACTTGTATTCACGGACTGCCGCTCGGACAGAGGAATTGATCTGTTTCTTCAGAGCACCGCCTCGAATAGTTCGTCCCCATCAAGTCGATGGGGGGACCGAACTTTCGAGCTCCCCAGCCACTGCTTCACGCTCACCACACTCGCGATTATTCCAATCCCCTGCATTGCTCTCTGACGCTGTCCGTCGTCTTGGACTAGCTGCTACAGACCAACGTCCAGAAGTGGACTCTCGACGACCGGGGGATAGTGAACATACGCTACGCATCATGACTAACCTTCTCACTTTCTCCCAGAAAAGAGCACAGTGTGACTTCGCATACGAGACGAAGGAAAACACTGTCACAAACGATCAGGGTAGCAACGTTTCCATGATCCCCACACGACGGAGTACTGTGTTCATCAGGTTACCAACCGACGTTTCGCTTGCACGGCGAAAGGTTGCCACTGCGTATATCTTCCAAGCATGTACACTGGAGGATTTATGTCGGTTTAACGCGAACGTCGCCAGGGAACATGGACAATTTGCCCATGAGAGGATGTTCAGAACACTTCAGAGCCTGTGCCCTGCTCACGCGGCAACACAGAATAACTTTGGAGTAGCTTCTCACCGAATTGTTAATCAAATGTTGGTACGTTTTGGATCTCTAGAAGGGCGTGATTCATTAGGTTGCACAGGCACAGAGAATTTTGTGCCGCCCATGATGTGCAAATGCTTGCCATGTTGGCTGTGGTGCTTCTCAAAGCGTACACCTCGTCAGTGGAACAACGTGAGTACGTTTGACTCAGCTGTACTCCTGTGTTCAACCCTCGACTCTCAGTTGCTACTCACACACCATTCACTAAAGAAGCCTCTCCTACCGTCTCGAAGAATGAGTTTGACTACTTTAGTCTCTCGAGGTCCAAGGATCCCCGAGCAGCCGTACTGTCCCCTGCGTGGCCACGACTTCCCTCCACATCCCCAACCACCACCAACTATGTTGTCGGATCTTCTCTCTCTACATCTAATTCCTCTAGAGGGTCATGGTCAAGTCTGTTTAATACAGGAAGTGTCCGTCAGTTCATGTCAGGCGTTCACGAATCAATCTCAACACCGCTCGACACCCTACCTGGTAAAATCACCGTTCCCATTCCCCAGCGTGAAACTATTCTTCGTCTACCGAACCTCGATTCGCCACGGCACTTACGCAGGAGAGAACAGATTGCGACTGTATCACCCATATCCAAGTCCTGGTCCGAAACGCAGATGGTTTCACCGCTCAATCGACGATCTTCTTTCTCGTCACCGAGCTATGGCAGACGCCCAGAACGTTCACATGCCGTCGACGCAAAGCAAGCCATACAGGAAAAGAAACTGATCGTCCTCGATGACGAACCTCAGCAACACGCACAAGGGTATGCTCCACTCTTCGTGACATTTGTTCAGGTTGATTGAATGCACCAGTAGAATGAGGCTAGCACCTGAATTACTCTCGCAATTGGCGTGTCATATACTGGCATACGCAGACATGCTGTTTAGTTGGCAGTTGTTGAATAAACGGCTCGAACTATTGAACACAGTCAAGACATCGTCCTTCATCAGAACCCCGCCTCAGAATCTGGATATGAGATTTGGTGCCCGTCATTTCTACGGACTCTTGTGCAACGTTAACACCTACGCAGATATTCAACCGACATGTGGTCAGTGTGGCCATGGCCAATTGTCCGATGACGATGCTTGTTCGATGTGTGGTAACCACCAGAAGAATCCACGCTGTTCGGTATGCAGACTTCCGGTGAAAGGCAAGTTTTCAATACACAGCCCCCGATCGAGGTCGTTCTCAGATAGGATTTTTAGGTCTCGCACGGAGCTGTGGTCAATGTTTACATATATCCCATGTCAAGTGTTGGCGAGATCAACAGTCCGATACCTGCGGGACGGGGTGCGGTTGTCGATGCAGTGGCTTGAATCCAGGTCTACAGAGCCGTTCACCCATATCTATTCCAGCTCCCTTGCTGTAGTAAAGCTCCGCAGTTGAGATATAATCAACTGACCAATTCCTTTGGATGATTGGACCCCTTTGCTCCGACTAGTCGTAGGATTACCAAGATCCCGACGAAACCCTTCGGCGCGGCCGGCGGGACTCTGCACCAAAAATACTCCCGCACATTTTCTTATGGATGTGCTTAGATTCATGGTATAAGTATGTAGATCTAAAACGTTATCCTCACTGCCAGCGCCTGGATGTTTTTGACAAACGATATCTCGTTTCATCGTCGCTCGCCCTGAATACTTGATCACTACAAAAGGCATGGACCTGAGTGAGGGTCAATCATACATTCAAAGGCCTTAAATACCGTATTCGGCTTGGAAGTTGGCAGTCAGAGATAAAACATACTACTGCTCACTTTCAACTTCCGCCAGGATTCCCGTTACTCGTAATCTTTACGTTCTTCAACCTCGATCTACCCTACTGCAACTTATCGGTAGTCTTTTCTGGGGACCATTTGACACAAACCGTTTGACGATGGAACCAGACAACTTGTACTCCGACTGAGATCGTCTACTCCGTGCGATCGATGCTAATGTAACGATTGTCATCAGCGGCAACTAGTGTATTACGAAGATACGATGGAGGACAATGACTTGGACAGCGGGCACCGGGCACCATTGCCTAAAGCTCTTGACCTTACTATACCCTCACCAAGATGGCCATATACACTACCTGTATGATTGCTTCGAAGAAGAGGAAGGTGATGCGTCGTTTACGTTGAGCATGGGACACCGTGACGGGAGTTGCAGTACTCGATAGGTCAGGTAGGACGACTGAGCGAAGGGAACGGAGCTGACGAGAGCGGGTCAAATTATTAAAGGAGGGACGCTGAGTGAGGAACTCACCAGGAAGAAAGCATTGGCAGCAAATGCATAGAGGAACACCACAGAGTATATGGTCATCCCCGGATTTATCAATCCTGTCAGCAGCGTCAAAATAACCCTATTGAAGTGTGAGGACCAGGAAATGTCGAAAGTAGGTGTATACCTACCCAACGAACTTGTAACCCCCGTAAGCGATGAGATCTATGACTTGACCTGGGCCCTGGACGTTGAGCAAGTAGCATCCACCTTTCACGAAGAGGAAGTCGAGCAACACTACGACGAGGGCACGCGATGCAGATGCGCCGAGAATTTGTGGGTGAAAGCGTTCCTGAAGACCCGTCTGGAGTGCCGCTACGAGGATATAGGTGACGAGAGCCATGACTGCGGAAATGAATGAGAAGTGCGAAGGGCGGGGAGAAGGGGGACATACGTGGAATGTACAGGTCTGGACAGTTAATGTCATCTCTTGGAGGTTGCCACTCGGTTTGACCTGTTTCAAGGCGGCGTATTTTTCGTGACCAAGGTCTATGCCTCCAAGGGAACACGACAAGCTGCAGTTTTTTGATGACATATGAATTGGAAACATTGAAGTGGTGCTTTAGAAGAGACAGTGGGATTAATCCCCCGAACTGCGAGGACATCAGCGCGGTGTCGGTGATAGAAGAAGTTGACTGACGTTCTTCTGTACATATTCCTGTCCAGCAGCCACTGCGCTCTGACCGAGCTGCATACCAAACTGGGCAGTCGTGTCATTCATACCCCATGCGGCGAAGTCTGGGACGTGGTGCGGGGCGGGCTGCTGGTATCGTTGATAGCCCTGGGGAGACGCAGGGCCAGGACCGGGTGTCGATGGGGGTTCTGGGATGAACGCTGGATGAGTAGGGACGGGATGTTGGAGGGGTGGGGGAGAGCGGGAGTAGTAATTAGCCATTGTGCGGCGGTCGTTGTGGAACAAGGAAGACGATGAGGATGGAGTTGTCGGCGACGAGCTCGATGTGAGTGGGCGTACTTATACATAGTATTGTAGCAAGTCGCGATACAGAGAAAGTGAGCCAAACATGTTCAAACACCGCTTAGAACAGGCCGCATAAAAAAGACATACGCCGTTTGTCGTGGCTTTCTTTAACTTGTTCGTTCATCCACTCCTTCTCTTCCCCCGCGTCGTGTCCACCACCCTGCACGCGTCGCCATGTCTTTCTCTCCAGTCCGCGTCACCACCACTCCTACCATCAAAAACGCACCTCTAGTCGGTCTCGCCGAGGGTAATGGCTACTTCTCCAATGTCCACCTCGCTGTTCTCGTCCTTGGTGTTCCTTACATCTTGAAACGTGTCACTCCCATTGTCAATCGTGGCGGACTCAAGACCTACGTTTTCCTCATTGTTCTTCTCGGTGTGCCCATTACCGTCGCGTACTGGACAGTCGCCTCCACGTACGGAAAACGCAAGAACCAAAAGGTCATCCTTCCTTCAAAGGAAATCGAGGAGTACATCACTATCAACGACCCGGAGCTCAAGGCGCTTTATCATGGCAAAGACAAAATCCCCATGCAGGTGTTCCACGACGCGTATTTTGAAGGGAAGATTGACTTCAACGGTATGTCTCCCCATAAAGACCCTCATGCTCATTCGCTCATCCTCTTGCAGGTGATGTGCTGGACATCATGGAACAACGACATGATTGGGCAAAGATGGTCTTCACGCCGGAGCTCTTCAAATACGTCTTTATGAACCTCTTGCCCGAAGTCATTGTTCATTCCCAGAGCCAAGATGAGGAACAAGTCCGTGACCACTATGACAGAGGTGACGACTTCTATGAATGGTTTGTTCGCCCATAATGTTTTTGTCATCCTTTAATCGAGCCTATTCCACTTAGGTTCCTCGGTCCTCGCATGATCTACACTTCTGGTGTTGTCACTAACCTGGAGGGAATGGAGACCCTTGAGCAACTTCAAGATAACAAGCTTGCCCTCGTCTGTTCTAAGCTCAACCTTCAACCTAATGACCGTCTGCTCGATGTCGGCTGTGGTTGGGGGACGTTGGCTGCATTCGCCGCGAAGAACTATGGATGTGATGTCACTGGTATCACTCTCGGAAAGAACCAAACCAAATTTGGTAACGAGCGAATCAAGAACAATGGTGTTACTCCCGACAAGGCAAGAATTCTGTGCATGGATTACCGTGAAATTCCTGGCGGGCCTGGTCACTTTACTAAGATTGTTAGCTTGGAGATGGCCGAACATGTAGGAATCAGGCGCTACGGTGCTTTCATGAGGCAGATGTATGACCTGCTGGATGACGATGGCATTTTCGTCCTCCAAGTTGCCGGTATTCGCCCGTCGTGGCAGTACGAGGATCTCATCTGGTGAGTTCCTGAATGTTATTGGACGATACGAGATCTTACCACTTGTTCGGCAGGGGTCTCTTCATGAACAAGTACGTCTTTCCTGGTGCAGATGCCTCCTGCTCCCTTGGTTGGGTGGTCAACCAGGTTGAGGCTGCTGGTTTCGAGGTGAAGAACATTGATGTCCTTGGTGTCCACTATTCGGCCACTATCTGGAGATGGTACCTTAACTGGGTGAGCAACAAGGAAAAAATTGTTGAGAAATACGGCGAACGGTCAGGCATTCCACTATCCTGTCCGCACGAGATGATGCTGATACTTCCGTGGGCAGGTGGTACCGTATTTGGGTATTCTTCCTTGCCTACTCAACTATCGTATCCCGTCAAGGGTCGGCTTCCGTCTTCCAGTTGACCCTGCATAAGAACCTTAACGCGTATCACCGTATCAACGGAGTTCCTTCGCATGCTTCAATCCATAACAAGCAGCGTGACGGTAGAGAGTGGGTCTCCATCGAGTAAATTTACCCATCCTGTGCTGTGGGATTGGACTTGGGAGGTACATGATGGATACTATACGCAGCAGATGAAACACTTTCGATTGTCGTCTATATACCATCATCTGCTTAATCTTAATTACGACGGTCGCCGGTTATCTTTCTGAGTGGTGATGTGGTGCTTCTGTTTTTTGGGACTCATTCCCAACCTCCAGCCCATTTGAACGATTATACCAATGCACAATTGAGGATGGACGATCAATTAGAGGATCGATTTGACATGCAACGTGGCTATAATTGCGTGACGGCCACGATCAATCCCCCACTGGTGCATATTCCGCGGTCAAAACATCATAGAAAATATCAGAGTCCCACATGTGTACTAGTCTGTGAATATTCTAAGTCAAAGCGGACTGAAGTAATGAGTGTCTAGGATCAAGAAGGGAACGCTCCGGGTATGGTTGGTCTACGACGTTCGGGGTGATGGTAATACGTTCCATGACGCCGCTTCGGTGATGCAGGCGTAGAAGAAGACGAAGGATGGGCAATATCTTCCTGTGACGTATCACTCGCCGCATCTCCGGATGGCGGTGTCGCATTTCCATACTCGTCAGACGAATCGTCGTCGTCGTCGTCCAGGAGCCAGTCGTCCCCTTCGGGTAGCATGATCACGCCGGACCCAGGGTCAAAGCTGAGACGATGCTGAATGTTATGCTGCGCGTGCGACGGCCCTGCATTAGCTTCTGCCCACGGGTTTGAGGCGTGTGTATCGGAGACGAGGGGGTGCACTTCGTGTGGACTAGCCACCTCGTCGCCTTCGCCATTCGCAATAATCCGTGAACGTCGAGTGACTTTCTTCCGCAACATACTGTAGCGGTTGCGGAGACTGAGCACGATCCCGTGGGTCGAGTCAAGAGGAATCCTCATTAAGCCATTGCGATGGCCATTCACAAGCGTCTGTCCCTTTTTCAGTGGGAGCCAGGGCTCTGGAAGAACACCAGTAAACGCAGGGTGTCCATAGCGTCGTTTTCCAGTGCTAAAAAATTCGGTTCAGCACGAGTCAGCGGGCCAGGGCCGAGAATGACTTACTTCAGAACACCATTGTACCAGTTTGCCATTGGCGGTTGTGACTGCACCCAAAGTCAGCTGGCGTGATGTCTAAAGAGAGGGCTCTCACATAGTCTGTCCTTTCATCCTCAGGAGCAACGTACAACGTCTCGTCATTTTGTGCGTATCTCCTGCGGCTTAGGTTGCTACAGGGACGCGTCAGCACTCGAAAAACGAATCGACACCATCGCACCTCTGAGACCAGGTCACTGGATGTCCTTCCCTCAACCTCACGATATCCGCGGCCTCTTCTCCCCTCTCTACCTCGCACACGGAACTTAGACATACCGCGTTACTCAATGGTCGGAAGGTCTTGTGAGTGTACCAGGACCATGTAGCAGTCGCCAGGACGAGTGGTACGAGAAGAGAGGACATGATGTAGCACTGCCGCAAGGTGAGGATACCAATCATGAAGATTTGGAAGATCACGATCCCCCAGATCAGCCGAACAAAGGTCAGCGGCCAAGCTTGACCTCGCGATTCGTAAGGCTTGTAAAATACTGCGAACGTGGCTTTGTATAATGATGCTGATCAACGGGATACCTTGACTTACCGAATAAAAGCTTGTACTTGTAGACGATATATGCTACCCCGAAGTAGATAGCACCGAAAATGACGATGAGTGGTTGCACTACACTGTACAGGATAGTGATGACGAAGATAAGGATTGCTTGGGGATATACGATGCCATAATTTATCATTGGAGGAGCATTCAACTCGGCAAATTCTACCTGATATTAGAGTTATGGAGCAAAGGAGTAAGAATCGTACGTACCTCGGGGGGTTCGTGTCCAGAAAATCCGATAGATCATACGAGGAATCAACACCCCGAGGTTGAGCAATTGCAAAGGCATGATGCCAAACCCTGGTCCAACCATCAGTTAATCGTACGGTTACGAGAGTGGATAGCAACCTTGAAGAATGACATAGGACAGGAAGAAGTGCCTGAAAACTACGTTACTCGCGGAGACAGTTCTGGCGCGTTGTAACTCACTTGGCACGTCCTTGTTGCAACGCTTGTGCTAGCTTCTCGGGAATCTTGGCGGGTGAATTCGCCAAATCTCTCACAAGCTGCCAATATGTGCTAGCCAAGAGGAAAATGAACACCACGTTGATGAGCAGGAAGAGAAAGTATCTTGATTCCATATGAGCTTGATTGACTCTCCCATGTAGCCGATAGTACTCACTTCCGCAGCATTGAATACTCGATCAAGCTACGAGCCTTGTAACCCTGAGCGTATGTCAAACCTAAGAAATATGGAGTCATTGAATGGTTGTAGGCTCCTCTTCCAGCCTCACCTTCCAGAATGAACGGCAACATAGCATTGAGTGTGATCATGGCAAAGGAGGGAAGTGAATTTTGTACAATAACTCGAATTTTATCATTGCTGTCAATTATTCTTCCCAACCAGGGCATCACTTTCTTGATTTCCTTGTAACTGAGGAGACTGGCAAGAGCAGTGATGGGAAATATCCAGAAGAACATCAACAACCCGACAGCTCCGAGTACCAGAAGTTCTCGACAAAGCAGTGATCCAGGAGCATGTTCGATATTCGACCAGACAATGTCCCGTGGTTCTGGAGCTGGGCGGGTCTTTGTCTCCCACGGATCAGACGAGTGTGCCGTTTGCACTGCGATTTGCTGGATGAAAGAAAGCTTAACACAATGACTGTGATAATAGTCGACGATCTCACTGCACTGGACATTTTCTCAAATGTGACAAAGGCAACATGGGTAGACTTGTTTTTCCCAATTCGCCGCCACCTCTTTACTTTTTCATCTGCTTCCTGGAACATAGCCTCGAGGTACTCCAACGCATCGACTTTGGGGAGAAAACCATCCGGGACGAAGAGTAGGACGTCTGCGATGCGGGACCACAAGTCTGGCGGGCTGACTCTCCAACAGAGATGGTTCGGCGTCACTCGCCTGTGGGATCACATTCTCCGAGGGATCGTAGGACTCCGCGACACTAGGGTTTCCTACATACTTTGTCCACTCGTTTTCCAATTTCAATAATGCTTTGGTGCGTTGATCCAAGAGAACTTGCAGCGTCCCGACCTCTCTGCATACCGAAACACTCTCCACGCTTAATCCAATGTTCTCAAAGTACTCCGCAAGTGCACGTTCCGAACGCAGATAGAGTGGTAGAGAGGTGATCATGACAGTTCGCCCTGGGATGGAATGCACCAGTTCCAGCGAGAACAATTGCCGCGAGCGGATGTAACGCTGATAATTCTTGTACAGGAAGCGGAGGGCGAGGCCGGTGAAAAGATACGTGAAGACGAAATGTACTGTCAGGTAGGAGTTCGCGTCGCTGATCAGGTCAACCCAATCACGGTCGGCAGGATTTTTTTCGACACTAGAAGATGTCCATTGGGGCCAGTCACCGTCGTCATCGTCAGAACCCCCGCCTATTCCAATATTGTGCTGATAACAGTGAGCTGCAAACGAGATCGCGTGATGTGTTACCACATACCGTCCAGTTGATAGGCATCAAGACCGAGATAGCAAAGAGAGAACATAAAGAGAATAGATAGAAAGATGTTTTGAAAAACCCTAGTAGCTGCGGATGAGAGCTTGTGAGCTGCTTGATTGACCGCCAGGATGCAGACTTACCACTGCAGCATCTAACCCAACTATTTGCAGGATCGTGTACTCGGATGTCCTCAACGTCGGCATGATCCAACCAAAGAACGCGGGGCGTGCATGGGCTTCGTGAGGAGAAAATCCTGCAAATGAGGGTAAGTCTAGGAGATAGGACGAGTGTCGTGCGAGTACCTTTCAGTTTCGTGCGAGGGGCGAAGAGCAGGGGCCATCGAGGACGACAATAAGAAAATAGCGAAAATGAGACAAAGCCGATAGATGATGCAAGTAGTATTTGCGTCGTGAACCAGGGACCTTCGAATTTGTCTTCCGGGATGTGAGCATATGCAGACCATGATGCTAAAAGACTCACAAGTTGGAGGTGAACCGGGTGGAAGTTCAGGGTCTGTATCGTTCATTGCATGGGCTAGGAATTCCAAAGGTCCAGCCATGATGATCACAAAGTGGCAGAGGTTGGGAGCACAGTGGTCACTGGTCAATGCAACGAGTTGAGATTGCACAACGAGTCTGCAACACATGCCAGCCACTTGCCAAAAGAGGCATACAGTGTAAGTTCAAGAGTTGGTTTGTTGCAATTCAGTACTTCGAACTTTTTTATGCAGGTATGTATGTATTCGCTGATTCGGACTCAAGTGTACTCCAGCATGCACTGAATGAATTAGCTTCTGATAACATTGCAGTGATATGTCTGGTAGCAGTGCCAGGTATTTCAAGTTGTTGCCAGTCGGCCGAAACCGGCTGGATTGACGTGCGCGACTCTAAATATCGTTCTATCTTAACCACTACGTATGATGCCCCTCGTCGTGAAGAAATGCACTTCTCAAAAACCTACACCCAGTTGCTCATTACCCTTCCACCTGACATCAGAAATAATGCCTTTGAATACCGCAAGGTACGTCCGGACGAATCCCAGTGGTTGGCGATTCACTTGCTTCATGTCCGACCCGATCCTGAAGCATTCCACTTCAAGCTTAAAAAACTGATCAACCAAACGGTATATGAACTCGACTCTCTGGGACTTGGTCCTTCGGTTCTTCGGTCTTTGCACGGGCGCGCGGATCTAGGTGGTGCTCTCGCGCACTTCGAGGAAAAAGATAAGAATTCAGCTCTCACCATGGACTCCGAGAACGTACCGGATGGATCATACAAATACACTATCGTTTATGAGATCGCCTTGAACTCATCAGTACTCGAACCTAGGCTTCGATTGTCGTCGAATCGATGCCCTCCCGATGGGGGGCCCACTCATTCAACAGCACAACCTATCTTCCATGTCGATCTTCTCATTCCAGAACAATCGCTCAGTCGTATCACGCGAGCACGACTTCACCATCCTATCATGTTCGAAGACGAAGTGCTCTTGCCAGACGAGTCGATGGAGTTGTACGCTTCTGGAATACTCCGGTCGCATATGAAACTGACCGCTATCGTCCAGTGACCATTTTCAGGATTTAATCATCCCTCTCCCCTCCGACACTGCATTCTTTCAGCTCTTGAACTCTACCCTGTCTTCTCTCTCTGGCCATTTGGAAACCCTACACCATGGCTTCAATTCGGCTCTTACTACGCTTGCTACCTCGATATCTTCGACGGCTCGTCCGGCATCAACCTCTGCTGCCCATTCATTCTCAGCTTATTCACTCGCTAGCGGTAATGCAATGTCCTTGCGCCCTGGCCTGGGAGGCAAGTCAGACCTGTACACCTGGCGCGAGATCTTCAGCCTCTACGCCGAAGCTGAAGTCTTCGAAAGTTTTAGAGAGTCGACCTGGGGTGAAAGAAGCATCGAGGAGGTGGAGGAGCAATTCAAGTTATTCGAACGGCTCATCCAGGAGAAGAAGGCGTCTCTGATCCTTCCCGGAAGTAGAGAAGCATTGGACGTATTCTTGAACTTGATTCTGTTTATTTTAAACATGAAAAAGGTACTCCAGCGTTCTCTCAGGCTTCTGACTCGCTTCATGCTGCCAACTTACGAATTGAAATATAGTTCCAATTTGCGAATTCGGAGGCGACTCGAAAGATCCTCAAGAAGCACGCCAAACGTACGACACTTCCGATTCCCCCCTATCTGCTGGAACGAGATCCGTCTACGTCCGAGCCCTCCTCACGTCAAGTTACGTTGTTTACTCTCCCTTCGAAATCCCTACCAAAGCTTCTCGTGCAAGCAATCGGCGAGGTTCTCTTACCCATCGTGCCCCACATTGACGATTATTCGTGTCTCATCTGTACTTCTATCGCATTCAAACCGATCAGGCTTTACTGTGGTCATTTCTTCTGCGTGAGGTGATTACGTTTCACCATCTTTTCCCTACATGCGTGCAAACGTCTCGTCGACCCAGGTGTCTCGTGAAATTGCAGAAACGTGGATTGGCGCCTTGTCCATTGTGTCGCGCACCAACGGTCCTGCAAGCAAATTCATGTGAGTACGTGCTCGTCTTGTCTTTGGTCTTGCATCTCTGATAAATCACGTAGCCAACGTCGATTATGGGTTGCTCAACCTCATGGCGGACTGGTTCCCGATCGAGTCACGAGAAAAACTGAGTGCTAACGAACGGGAAGTGACCCAAGAACAACTCGAAGAGTTTGGTATTCCCGACGTCCACGGTTGTCGGATCATGTAACTTGGAGGAGGCCTCGGCGACATCGTAACGGTTGTCAATTATCGTGCGACGAGCCCTGTCATGGAAACCCAAGTGAGCTCGCGTCGCACGACGCGATTGTGATTTCGTTCAAGGAACTGAATTTATTGGATCATATATTTTGCGCTAGCCTTTCATGAGTACTAAATCTATGCGAGTACAGCGTATGTTTGGCGTATGTTGTATGTATTGACGACATCTACCATTATTTGTCTTATCGTCGTGTAGCTCTGTTCCAACATTTTACGGTCACTCGATAGTCAATGCCGGGTGTTATTGCAATGGCACACGCATTATGCATGGTGGTTCGATCCTGCCAAGTTAACTTACGGGTCTAATGCGCCGTGATGGTAACAGGGCACTACAACTACTCAAGTCCAGAGGGAGAGAGAAGTACACGCAAGTGAGGTGAGACAACAACTCGACTAGAGTTCCCGTCAGACACGCATGCATTCTCTTATTGCTAGATTATGATTATCAATCCTATTTAACTTCATACGAACAGAACAGAGGTGAGGTGTAATCGAGCACAGTGCATGAGAGAATATGCATAATGGTAGTATGCAAGTTGTGCCGAAAGCACAACGATAAAATCGGGACAGCCAGGGAAACGAGGAATGTCCTGACATAGACAAATACTACTTGGTCATGCAAAATCCACCATTGCCTTTGATCACATCCAAGGATGTACTCACTGGCAGACATCTCCACTGAAGCAGGATAGATGTCCTCGCTGTCAAGTGTCGCCACAGTGTCCCAGAGCCTCACTTCGGTGCTGCTCGTCTCAGGCTGCTTGCGCACACTTGTGTTGTTAAGCACCGCACCTGTTCTACAGTCGGGGGCCGGCACGTGAGCCAGTACGACCTAATCCATTCGGGCCGGTGATCAATGTGGCATGCTTGTCAAACACTAAATTACATACGCGATGGAGTCCGTGGACCTTACAGTCAATCCATTTGGTTCAGGAAGCATGGACGAGGTATGACAGAGCATGCATCTAATCTGCATCACTGACGACCTCCTCCATCTCCCAATCGCATCCAGGAATTACTGTACACCATCGCCCTCCATAAAAGATTAAGATTGAAGATTCATCAACGACATGCCGATCCGGTGAGCGGAGACGTTCGTCTTCCATCTTGAACAGGTTACCGTCTCCAGCGGGTTCAGCCTCTTCGCCGAGGGGAAGCACCTACGCCCAGTGAGAAATGAGACAACATCCTGCATGAATTGGAACCTACGATGATCGCGACGGTGCTGGTATGCACCCATCCAGTCACTTCTATCGCTGGAACGCGCAACGCATTGTACACGATGCACACCCGTCTCCCATCGCAGCGTGTCATACGCGCCGTCCCCTTTCACCTCTACAATCGCATCTCGAATCCCTCCACCCATCAGTTCCGTGCTCTGAATCACGTCCGCACGTCACCCTCGGGCGTGGGCGTAACGAATATACACCCTGAACAGGTTCGTCAAAAAAAAAAAAAAAGCGTCGCCTGTGAGCCCACACCGGCTTTGAGGTCCAACAGCACCGAAATTGACCGACTGTGATGGCGGCACGAGCAACTTGAAAGAAATTTCGTCGAGGTACCTCGACACGCTCTCCTTGAGCAGAGGGGGCGTATCCAGCAGGTACTACCAAGTTCGTCATGTACATTAAATACACTTTCGAACCCCCGAAAGAATATAACATACCTCCCATGTTTCCACCCGTGACGTCCACGCACTCGCACAGAAGCTCCGACTCGTTGACATCTTTCTTGAAGAGGTGCCAAGTCACAGCGAAAAGGCTTGCCTTGGACAGCAACTCTTTTCTCGTCTCGACGCGGTTCTGTTCAGCCCGCAGAATGCGTGTCCCATCCTCTTCGAGTCGATTTCGGGGTAGTGGACTGCGTACGATTTGAATGTACGAGTACATGCTGAGCAGAACGTCTCAGTGGTCCGTAGCAAAACGCTCAACATTGAGTTGTGCAAGAGGTGGAAGGATACTGCAACATTGGATCCACACAAATCGTGCTTTGCCATGCGTCGATCATAGTTGGAGTGAAAAGTGTATGTATGCACACCCCAACTACGAAATAAATTAACGTCCGTTAAGTGTGCACACCGAGTTTGTACTACGAACGCGAACAATCGTGTATGTATATTATATACCATGCCAATAAGTATTCGCGCCCGTGGATCACCTTGTTTGAAAAAAAAAAAAAAAAAAAAAAAAAAAAAAAAAAGAAAAGAAAAGAAACGGTCCATGTCCAAGGAATATTTCATCCAACGTCCAACGTCAAAACGTGATCTCGGCCACCCTGCTGGGCGATCGTCCGCGGCCTGGAAAATGCCGTTTACTCGGAAGAGACAAGCTCGCGGATGAGACCGTGGCGAGCAGCCGTGGTGGAACGACCCGCGTGGGCATGAAAGTAACCGGTGCAGGCAGCGCGACGCGTACGCATATATATATAGCTGCACCCGTCCATTCCAGATAGAAGAACACAACCGATTGGTAGTATGAGCGACGGACCAGACGAGACTTGCGTCGCGAAACACGAGAGAGGCTGGTAGATGGTAGGTAGACCTTTGCACGACGCGCGTCATCAACACTCACCGGAACGGCGTTAAAGAGTTCAAACGTACCTGGATCCGGCTGGTCGACGTGGTGAAACAGGGTGGTCACGCCAACGACGGCCCAGAACGTGAGCGAGTGAAGAACACCCTTTACGATCAACTCCCAAGAGTGGGGCGAGTCGACTGTCATGTGCATTTTTGGAGGCCGTCAGAACATGGAGGCCGAGACCACGATGGCACGTACGGATCGCCCTCAAGAGGACACTCATATAGTTGTCCGTTTCGATGGGCGCACCGAATAATATTGCACTCTGAGAAGTATTGATACGTTGTGGTGGACTGCTGCGATGGAATGCACAGGATGTAAACTGCCTCGACAGGTCTCTAGCCAGCAGAGACTCGAGAACGATAGAAACAGACAGGAGGCAAAGAGCGACGAGGAAAACACGAGCGTGGATGGAGCAAGACATTGAGACAGACGACGTAGAGAGACACCACTACTGCATCAATTGGGCGAGTCAAAGTTGGAACCCTCCGGCAAGAAAGAACGATTGAACTGCTGACCCGGGTCGGCTCACCGTGACGGCATGCAAGTCAACATTTCAACACTCGAGTGTACTGTATGTACTATCAGTTCTGGCCAAACAAAAAGTACACCAAATGTTATCAAGACGTCTGCTACCGATCATGGCAAGTCGATGGGTTCAGCTATACAGAAAGTCGACGGAGACCCAGATGTGACTCAAAAGACATTGGTCCCGGGGAACCAGAACGTACAATTGTCAAGATGCAGGGAGAGTCGTGCTACATCACCGATCGGTTCAGCCATACACAAAGTCGATGGCGACCTGGGTAGTCGATGCAAGGCGTCGCCAACGCACGGCTTCCATGTCGATTATCACAAACACGCCTGAATTTGCAGTACATAAAGTACGGTTAGTTGCCAGGACGAGTACTTTTTACCAAGGGTACATACTTGGCGGCGCCGGTAAACCAACACGACACGATTTTTAATCCTTGCACAAGAAGCCTGGGATGTCCGCATCGAACCTACAATGCATCGGAACCCAGCCCAGAGGTCGTGCAAGAGAGAAACGCACCAGACCCAGCCTTGTTTGGAAACTTGCCCGTGACTATATCTTCCTTGCTGATGGGCCCAGCCTCTTATGCCCAACAACAATCGCTCGTCTGGGATCGCGTAGTTGTATCGAAAGACCGTCGTCTGGAGCGGATAAGAGTGGCATTCATAGCCATTGAGTATGTGCCCCCTGATAAGCCTCAACTTCCACCCGTTGCAGAGAACAGGGTCAAAGGTAAGAGGTGCTGAAGCTGGACTCAGGGGGGTACGCTCCTTGACACCGGTCTGATCCAGTGGCAACACCCACGTGTGCTTATCGCCGACCCATCGTACTTGGTCCAGCAAGAAAGGTGATTTCTTTGGGTGCTCCATGTCGTAGGGGGTGGGCATGAAATAGATTCGCCAGCCACGCTGGACGTACTTTTGGATGGCCTCTGGGGAACCCCGCGCGGACGGCATGCCGAGGGAGCTACCCTCTTCGAACGTCGCAAAAGGATAGAGAGCATATGCAGCGTTGGACGTGATGAAATTCATGACACACGCTAGGGACGACACAAAAGCTCAAGACACGGGAGAGCATCGAAACCGAGGACGACGTACTAGAATGAAATTCGAGAATGGCTTCCAATGGAGACGAAGCCGCTTCAATGATCTGGATTTTCAAACGCTGTTGGTTTACGCCAGTCTTTTGAAAGGTCCAAACTGTCTTGATCCCTCCCAAGGGATACTCTCCCTCCACACCTACGAATATACGCGACTCAGTGCCGTCCCAGTCGTTCCCGATGGCTACCTTCCAATCTTCCCCTTGCTGTTCGCGAGGAGCAAAATGATAACCTTCGGCTTCTACAAGAAACCGGGCCACCTCGAACGAATGCCCGGGATGGGTGTAAAGGTCGAGGTCAGCCTCGGGGTAGAAGGACCTGTCAAGGAACTGGAGGGCATCAGAACCAGAGACAAGCGTATTGGTTTTTGCCTGGAGAGAGCGAAACGCGAGGGGGTCGTTGAAGAATCGCGAGAAATGGCGGTTGATGTTGAAAGCTCGGTTTTTGAAGGCGGCTATGGCAAGGTAGGCAGCGCGAGAGGTGAGGGCTAGTCGAGCAAGCGAACGGGGCGAGAGGCAGGAGAATATAAGGTCATAGATTGGTGCACGAGCAAACAGTCTTGCCCAGAGCGGGTCGTCGACCTCCATGGTGCCCATGGTTGTGAAGCAAAGTCCTACTCTTTGGTCATTAAAGGGGGTCGAGACAGAGCCGTCCGACGGTGTGACATGTCGTGACACGATGTCACATATGTAGGGTCCACACGTAATGTACGCGGTATCCATTAACAGTGCCTTACGTGTTTGATGCAAATCATATCTCTGACGAGATGAAACAGCGTCCACAGGACCAATGGATTGATATATTCCCGCGTATGCACAGCGTAACATACCAGAATTACGACCACATACGATGCAATGTTATGGGTGTAACCCATTCATGACGGGGTAAAAAGATGTTTGGGTATAGCCTCTGCACAGACAGCTGCAGAACAAGAAGAAAAGCCAGCTAAAGCGATATTTTGAAGGATGAAAAAGAAAAAAAAAAAAAGGAACAAGGGGCTGACAAAGAGAGGGCAAAGGACAAGACCGGCCTGCGTTGGCCCACAGGCACCCGAACTTGTTTACAGATTATACGACAAGCAGGACGAATCCTTAATTGCAGTAGGGAAGAGCAGAGGGGGCAGCAGTCGCGGTGGAGGGAATGACTGAGCCGGGGAGAGTGCCGCTGGCAGGCGGGGGCGGAGCCACCACGCTGTTACTGACACAAACGACCTGGACATCACGTTAGATCGGGACACGTTTACAGAGCAGGCCAAAAAAAAACTGACCTCTCCAACGTACAAGTTGGTGCAGTCCGCGTTCAGCTGAGGGTTGTTGGCGTATAATATAGTCGTGTTGGTGCCATGCATAGAGGCAACTTCGTCACAGGTATCGCTGGGCTGCACAACGTAAGTGTCGGTGCAGTCCTCGCCAGCCCAGCCGAGACAGAGTGAGGAACCAGGTTGGAGGTTGTCGCAAGCGCTGTCGATGACACCGATATTGACGACCGCAAGTTGGTAACTGAAGGGGCGATGAATGTGTGGGTGCGAAGAAAAAAAAAAGGGGGACAAGACTTACGTCGAGACGCTCTGGGCAGCAGAGATGCCGTCGCAAATATCGCCCTGTTGAACGATGTAGCTGCGAGTGCAAGACTGAGCAGAGACGACTGCAGGGACAACGTAAGTGTAGGGTCGCGGAGGAAGCGGGGAGATGACGTGCGTTGGACGACGAAGGGGACGGCGAGGAGGACGGCAAGTGCTTTGGCGAACATGATGCTGGACAAAGGAGTGGATGTCGGACAAAAGAGGGACTCGAGGAGGAGGGATGGAAAGGAGGGAAGAGAGCTGTCTCGACGGTTGCCAACGAGTTTCTACAATTTATTGATAAACTGACAGGCGAATAAACCGGCGGTAATTATGTAATATTAAATTTAAAAAAAAATGTTAATGTAAAGTCCCGGGTGCCACGCCAAAAACGTCCCAAAGGGCGTCATACGCCGTTTGGTGCGGTGCAGGCTGTATCGAGTCGATTTTGTGCAGATTGATCATTCCGTTCACTGGCGAAAATCCGTACGTCGAATCTCTGCTGCCATCAGCACCGTTCTCTTTCTGAATCCGAGATGTTGCACGACCTACATTTGCCACTCCCCAAGCCCACCACTCACACGGGTCGTCCCGTGCACGACCAATCCCACAAACACGCGCTTTTCCCGTTTACGACATTGCGTCGCACCCGCGGTGTGCACGACCAGTTTCCGCATCTCGACCCGCAGGTCAGAGTAGAGCGTCTTCATCGTATGTCGAATGAAGACGGACGACGTCATGTATAGCGCAAGTCCTGATAATCTGGCACGTTCAAAGAGACACGACACCGCTTGCACACGAGTACTCGCCTTCGAGCGACAGCGTTCGTGGGAAGGGAGGTGGCAGGGCAACGGGCGGTGTGTACATCAGGCGAACGTTCCGACTATATATACTCTCCACACTCCCGCTTTCAGAGACGGGAACGTCGACAATGTCCGGCCGTGTCGGGTCCACGTTGGCGACCAGACCGACTTGAAAAAAGTCGGCAAGTGTCTTTTCAAGGATGTAGATCGCGCGTCCTTGGGCACGTGAGTCACATTGGGAGCATCTCGTGCACAGGTGCATTCCGAACCCTACCAGTTCGAATCTCCCACTCCAAGTCAGAAATCTCTTCCGGCGCATTGGGCTCCGTGTCGTTGGGAGTAGGTGGTCCGTTGGAAAGCGACACGTGCGGTGCAGCATGAGCGCGGGTCGAATGACGTCTCGTATGCTCATGCAACCTGTGTGGGTATGTCGCTGCACGAGTTTTCAAGAACAAAGAAAGACTCCTCCGCAGCCCAACGGACGATCTGAGAGGCTGCATGACTTGAGAAGAAGAGCGAGTGCTTTGGGACTGTTTGGCATTGGCTTTAGAAATAAACAAACGCCGTGCGAACGTGGCTAGACTTCCTCCAGGTAGCCCTGTACGATGAGATGCTCAATGTCTGCCCGTCTGACCATGAATCTCTGCCCCTTTTGAAAGTCGATGCTCCCCAGCTCCGTCTGAATCACCCCGCAATCTCTCACCACCCGCACCAACACATGCAGATCCCTTGGGGGATGGGTTATGCTGGCAGTGATGTCCAGCTCGTTAGAGAACCCAGCGCGGTAGTCCATCACCGATGCACTGTACTCGCGGAGAAAGTCGACTTCATGTGGAGACAGTTTGCTGCGAATGTCGGGATTGCTGAGGAGATGTGGAAGGGCACCCCCGACGGACCAGTACATGTCGCGGAGACGGTCGAGCCTGTGCTTGTGGTATGCGAGCAGACAGCGCTTGTTGCGCAGGATCGCGGTCTGGTGGATGAGCATGGCTGGGGTGACCTCTGCCGTGTCAGCGAGCTTGTCGAGCTCGCGCTGTTCTCTGATGATGGATCGAACGAGCTCGCCGTTGTATTTGAGGAGCATGTCGTTCGCTGTCGAGCGACGGGACTCGAGGATGAGCTGCGTTGCGAGATCGCCGTACTGACGCGTCTCTGCCATGGTGGGTGGTGCTAAAGCCCTCTTTCACCACGACCACGATGGCCTCTCAAGACTCCCAGGACATCGAGACCGCCACGACCGCGATACAGTGCGTCCCGTCTACGCTCCCTCTCCCTCTCCCTCTGACTCGCTCATCCAAGAGCCCGGCCAGACAATAAAACAAGACGATACGATCGTCAGCTGCGGTACGTCCATCCAACGCCGACCTCGACGTTCACCTCAACACCGTCCCTTTCAGTCTCTGGGCAGCGAGCGGCCAAACCGCCCTCGAATCCGCTCGCGTGCTCGTCGTCTCTGGCCATGCTACCTCCACCTCGATCCTCAAAAATCTCGTCCTCCCCGGTATCGGCCACTTCACCATCCTCGACCACGAGTCCGTCTCCCACGCCGACGCGGGAAACAATTTCTTCTTGGAGGGGTTCGACAGCATCGGAAAGAATAGAGCAGCCGAAGCCGTCCGACTCCTCGCAGAGCTCAACGATAGCGTCGGTGGGGTCGCCGACACCAGAACGCTCTCCGCCGTACTCGATACGGACCCCGACTGGCTGGCCTCCTTCACCATCATCATCGTACACAATCTCGACAACGTGCTCCTCGAGAGGCTATCTTCCTTCCTGTGGAGCGAGCCCTCCCGTCCGCCTCTTGTCGTCGTCCGCTCCGCCGGCTTCCTGGCCGATTTCTTCATCCAGTTCCACGAACACGCCAGTGAGCATCCATGTCGCGATCGCAGTTTCCAATAAGTAAACTGAGCACGTCTAGTCATCGAAAGCCATTCCGAAACTGCCCCATCCCTTCGCATCGACAAGCCATTCCCAGCACTCCGCGATCACGCATTAGGCCTCGACTTTGACTCGTTGGACCCAACGGATCACGGTCACGTCCCATACATTGTCATCCTCGTCCGCGTCCTCGAAGATTGGAAGAAATCCGTACGTCCATCCCCTTTTTTCATGCCCTTCAAACCTCAGACGCAACCACGTCAGCACGACGGAAACCCTCCCAAAACATACGCCGAGCGGCAAGAATTCAAGAAACACATACTCGCAATGAAAGTCAAGTCCGACGAAGAAAACTTTGACGAAGCCGAAGCCCAAGCGTACCGCTGTTGGACCGAGACCAAGGTGCGCATCCCATTCCCACTCCCCATCCTCATCCCCCGAGCACAACTATGACCAGGTTCCCTCCGAGATCGCCACCCTGTTCGAGGATCACGCCATATCACCCGAAGCCCTCCGTCAGAATCCATCTCCATTTTTCCATCTCCTTGCAGCGCTCAAGGAATTCACTGATCAATCCGAGACGCACACCCTCCCGCTGACGTCCACCCTTCCCGACATGAAATCCGACACCACCAATTACATCCATCTCCAGAGACTCTACAAGACACGTGCAGAGGAGGAGAAGCAAGCTTTCAAGAGCCATCTCCGTGCCCCCGTGGACGACGTAATCGTCGACCTCTTCGTCAAGAACGCACACGCACTGCAGGTTCTTAGAGGTAAACAGTGGGGCGTGTTCGATCAGGATAAGTTCGCATTGGGTGCGTGTGTGCCATCGGGCTGATTCGCGAACGTGCCGTTTGACGTGTGACGGATTCGCAGCGGATGCGTTAGCTTCCTATCCCAAAGAAACGTCCACGCACCTTGCCATGTCCGCCTTGTTCGCTCTGGAAGGAACCACCTCAGGGCGGCCTCCATCCATCGAACGCCTACACCAACACGTACAAACCATCGTAGGCGATGGCGTCGAACTGCCCGAGATGCTCGACGACGCCATCGGAGAGCTGTAAGCACCCCCACTCACATCGCCCTGATCACCCTCCACGACATCTCATGACCCTCACCTCGTTCAGCGCTCGAGCCCCCTCCGCAGAGCTTCCCAATACCGCAGCCTTCCTCGGAGGCATGGTCGCCCAAGAAACCATCAAGATGATCACGAAACAATACGTCCCCGTCAAGGGTTACTGCATCATCGATCTCGTCGACACTTGGACGGGCGTGATCGGCGCATAGGCACATAGAATAGAAAGCATCCACCTCATCTGGGAGGGGGCATGTCCCCCCCTTGTATACATTATCATGCAAACGCGTCCAACCTTGTACTTTCCATACATTCTATCCGACGACGAGTTCTCAGAGTTTCGCTGTCATCTTCTGTTTGGATGCGATGATGTCTGCTGCGCGGTGCGCGACTCTGCGGTGCGTGGTCGGACAAGACAATCATATCAGAAAGAAGTCAACGAATTACCCATAGAGCGTCGCTTGAGGGTGCGTTCCAAGGTGCTACAAGCGACACGGGTTCAAGATTCGCCAATCACGTTTTTGTTCGTGTGCTTACGATGGGCAAGATACTCGCATCCGCCTGGAATGGAAGTGCGTCGCTGGACCGTCGCGCACGTTTAAAACACACTCACCACCCTCAAATTCGCAGTCCCATAGACCTAGATCGATTCAGACGACATGAGTTTCCATTTCCAACGTCACCGACGACCGCTAGATGTACCTTGAGTTCATCATTTACCACACCCTTTGCCGACCTCGGGAGCATCGACGCTGTACCTATCGCGTCCGTCCAACATGCATCAGTTCTCTCTCTCTCTCTCTCGCTTCGAGAAGAGCAACAACGATACCCACCGATCGGGTGCCAAGCACTCTTGATCATGGAGCGGATATAGTCCCGAAGTCGATCATCTGACCACGTCGGAAGAGGTTCTATTATCTTGGCCGTGAGATCCCCCAAGGCGCCGGTCTGCATGATCTTGAACGTATACTTGACGGCCTCGAGGAGCATCATCATATCTAGTCCGTCCGGTGCGATCAGCATTCAATGTGAGCCTAATAATGAGAGACGGGGAACGGACCAACGTCCCCAGGTGAATCGAGCGTCGCCAGATCGATCTCTGGCGGATCAAAGACCGAAGTTGTGGTGGCATGGACCTACATATCGTTTGGTTCTGTGTCAGCGAATGGTCAGGGAAGCGAGGAGAGGTCGTGATTCACCGATCCGCGACTCCATGCGTGTTGGAGGAAGATAGACATCGTGTAATGCTTTGCGTTCTCCTTGGTGCAACCCACATGCGTGTACGCTAACCATAGGGGTTCAGTCCGAATGCATCATGAAGACGTGTGTCTTGAGAGACGTACATGGGAAGAGAATGATCTCCAGCTGGGCAACGGCATCGTTTTCGAGCCAGGTTCTTTGCAACTCGTACCACTGCTTATACGGCGAGTTCTTGATTTCCGGCGATTGCAAGGTTCTGTCCAACGATGCAAGCATACACTTCATCTTGTCCGCGGGAATGAAGGCCGAGGCAGGGATGAAAGCCAGGGTAGAGAGCGTGCTGCTGAACACGCCTCGTCGTGTCTCCCTGTATTCCTGAAGACGCTCTTGGAAAAATCTTTCCGACGACAAATCGTCCAAAGTGATGTGGTGCCCGAGCAACTCTGCACCCAACGTCACCGTGAAGTGATCCTGTACAGAGGGTCCGTCATTGACAACAATAGGTGATATCCATCTACCTGTAAATTCTCTCCGACACCAGGCAGATCAACCTTGAGGGGTATCTCGAGCTTTCGAAGAATGTCTGGGTTCCCAATGCCTGAAAGCCCTGTCAGAGTGGTCTTACGCCACGAAATCGCTCCACTCACCGGACAGTTCCAGAAGCTGGGGTGTTTGGAGAGCGCCTGTCGACAGAATTGATTACGAGACACTCGAAACGAGATTTGGTGACTCACCCGCAGACAGGATCACTTCTCGGCTCACGGACGCAGAGAAGAGTTGACCAGAGCTATAGAACTCGACACCCAGGGCACGTAGAACCTCATCCCTGTTATCCGACATCAGCACTCTGGATGCATAGGCCCCCGTGAGACAGGCGATGTTGGGCTGGCTGGAAACACGGTCGTAATATGCCTGCCGCAAGTCAAATCAGCCTGTTTGTTTTCTCAGTGACCGGTGCTCACGTTAGTACTGTAGCTCCGAGTGTTCGTCTGGGGATCGACCGAGGCAGTATACGTCCAGATCCCAATCAAATCACCTGACGCCTGGCCTTGATGAGTACATGTAAGGTGGTATCAAATTGCAGTTGAACGCACTTCTGAGTAGTTCGTCATTACTCCCAACTTGTTCATCGTGCTAAAGAACGGCTGCACGAGATCGTAGTAGTAGCTATACGCTGTCGTTTTGACATAGCCATGCCTGTAGATATGTTCCAAGGTGTTCCCCCTGCAACGATCGTTGCACATACCTGCCATGGTTATGAGCGACGTTGTCTGCATTATGCAATTTTGCATAGTCTGAAGGCGGTGTCCACGCCTCCGCGGCGTTGACAGCATCTCGGATCGTGTTCCAGTCCCAACCTGGAAACGGTCACGACGCGGCCATATCTCGTATTCTCGGCCATTTCTCACCTGTGATTCCCAGTTTCTCCCAATCTATATGATATCAAACGTCACCTGACATGGGTTATCAAACTCTTCGTGATAAATTTGGGCGCGAACCGTTGAACTCTATTCTCGAACCCCTGGATCGTTGTCGTCCTTGTGGGAAAGTACCTCGACCAAAAAGAAACAAAGAACTGACCTCGTATAGGCCATGTAGTTCAAGGCAGACGAGCCACCGAGCACTTTACCTCGAGGGATTGGGAGTCTGCGGCTCTTGGCCAGAGTCTGGGGTTTGGTGAGGAACAACCAATCATAGTCGGGGTCTGGATGTCGTCAGAAAAGGGGGTATACAGGGCAGCTTGGATACTGACTGTCCAATGGCTTTCCAACCATCCCTTGAAGTTCTCAAGTTCAAAGAAGACACGAGACCATCGCACCACCTACCTGGCAAGAGAATCATCTCATCGTCCTTCCTCAGCCCAGCTTCGATAACACCGACCCGCACTTGCGGGTCGGCCGAAAGTCTAGGACGCGCGCTTAGGCTTAGCATTCTCTGGGCGGGAGAAAAATATGGTGCCTACAACGAGGCTAACGCCAGCCCAGTGGTCCCGCCCCCTTGACGACGTCCTGTATCCGTTAGACGTTCACAAAGGCATCCGAGTCACTTACCAACGACAATATAGTCAAACGCTTGTCGCGCAAAATCAGCCGCAGCTTCCATGGCCGATCAGAAAACAGGGGAATAGCGGCACCTTGATACTTATATCGTCATAGTGACTGTCCTACTTGATTCGGGCCGCTCTGGCTAAGGAGGACGTGTTCCCCTGGCGATAGTCGGGTGTGAACTGACGCAAGTACAGGGACGGCGTAAGATCGACTGATGTGAGATCGATACAATACCGCTCATTAGCATGTGTGAACAACGCCGGAGTCTTGTCCTGTCAAACACCGAGGACAGGCACCTACGGCAAAGTAGACCTGGATAAATCATTGGTGCTGTTAGCAGTCAAGATACTCGCCGACACACCGAGAACGCCTAGATGTGCTTTGTTGCATTCAGCATTGCACATAGCCGAACCTTCAGTGATGCTTCTAGATGTCCACTTTCATCCGTCAGTATTGAGCTGTAAACGACATGCCTTGGTCCCACGAACGTAGTGCAATGGCGATGAAGAAGCTTATCCTTATCAAGCGCTCAAGAGTGGGAACGCGTTTCAGTTGCTTGCCAACAAGAGCAAGAAATAGCCCGGCCCTTGGGAGATTTCCCGCAGGTGCCAATTGACATGACGATGATGAGTCAAAGTACGAAACGGTGATGCATTCAAGTTCGTTGTGGTCACGTGGGTGCTGCCAATCCCTCGTCCTCTGCACTCTCATACGCCCAAGTCTTCCCGCTCTTAGCATAATGGAAGTCGTTTGGTTTATTACTCATCTTGGTCATGGCAAACCTCATCCGCAGCGCAAAATCCGGTAGCGACTGGACTCAACACGAGCTTCGAGCATACAACATTCAAATGGTTGAGCAGTCGTTGGCGGAATTCTTCAATCAAAACCAACTCCCGCGTCCTTTTGTGAGACCACGGGGAGAGTGCTCGCTCCCGACGACGATCCCTACAAGTTACTGCACCACCTTGATCTCGCACAAAATTCCAAGGTCGGCCAGGAAGCCGCTGTTGACAACTTCGTGGCCAGACTGTTGGAGACGTTGGGGTACGCGTCAGGCCGCCGCCGCCATCGTCACTCATCAGGCCCTTTCTTTCATCGTCTGCGGAACGCAATGCTCAGCTCAGACAGATGTTTGCATCTGTGACGCTAATGACTATCTTCTTCTGGTACAGGTTGAAGATAAACAGCTCGAAATTCCAACCGAACCACAGCTTATCGCCGCCTGTCAGCAAAATAACTTCATTCGCGATAGGGTACTCCGCATCCCAATTCTCAATGAGATCACCTTTGCCGGCATCACGCTTGTCGGAACCTCTCCCACTTTCCACAAGATAAAGATTGCCACCGAATTCAATGATGCTGTTATGGGGAACTTTTCCCGCCAACACAGTCGTAGTTTATCGTCATATCCCACGGCTCCCATCGGCGCAACAGTGAGGGGATGAGGCCATTGGAGAACCGCACTGCCATTCTTCAGTGCTATCAAGCGCTCAAGGCCTTTGTTTAACGTTTAGCTACGGTGAGTTTTGTTATACCACCATGTTGCATGTGTCAATTGTTGCATTAAGTGGAATGGTGGCTACTTAAAGTCGTGTACGATCAGTTTTAGCAGTGGTGCTGGCTGGCTGGAAAATATTTGATGTTTAAATTGAAGTGAGGATTGGCCTCGTGCTGGCACCATTTACGGGTAATGTCTCGGCGTCAAGGACCAAGGTTGTAACGGTCGCCAACCCATCTGGACCGGCAGGGATGGACGACCAATGACGGCGTCTGTCATCGACCGGCCGTGGTGATGAGGATGAACTTGCTGAAACACGTTCCAGGCTGCTGCTGGGGAGGTCGTCAAAACATCAACGAAAATGGCATTGAAGCATACCTATTTAACGCTAATTTACAACAATGAAAATAGATATTTTTTCGTAATTTACCCACCTGTTACAATAATACATAGAACAGGCCTGCTTTACCGTTACGCTCGTCGGCAGTCAATACGTTGCCAAAGTATCACAAGTCAAATGCAGAGCGACAATTCAGGTACCTCCAAGTCGACGTCGTCCCCTCAGATTCGTCTCGATTGACCGACTTCGACGCAGAGTACAAGGAAGCGTTCGCGCTCTTTGACAAGAAAGGCACAGGCGGCGTCCCGAGGGAGACTCTGGGCGATCTCCTCCGCGCGCTGGGGCAGAACCCAACGCAGGCCGAGGTCGCAGACATCGTCGCCTCTGCACCGCGAGAAGTGGACTACAAGACTTTCTTGGCGATCCTCAATCGACCTGACGGTTTCAAGCCCGCAGGAACACCAGGTAGGGTCCTTGTGCAGAGATCGGAGCGAGGGTTGGCTCACGGTCGGTATAGATGAGTTCATTCGGGGGTTCCAGGTGTTTGATAAGGAGGGAAACGGCTTCATTGGCGCTGGAGAGCTCAGATATGTGTTAACTCAGCTCGGGGAGAAGATGACGGACGAGGAGGTGGACGAGTTGCTCAAGGGAGTGCAGATTGGAACGTGCGTCGTGATACCATCTTATTGACCTGCTCTGACATGCCTTGCAGCGATGGCAATGTCAACTATGAATCTTTTGTTCGCACTATCCTAAGTCAATAGATTTATCCTTGACCCGGCGCATTTACTCTTTGAAGATAGGAAGACGATCGTTTCCACTGTTCTTCCTACTTTTACAATATTGCTTGAACGTACACGCCTACCTACTACGACTCAGAGATCCCGGATCGTAATCCTGACCTTGTGCAATCACTCCACTCAGATATGAATCATAAATTCACTTTGAGAGACTGTAAAACGTTCGAAAGAACTGCGGGTGGCGTCTGCCACATTCATTTCATCCATTGTCCGGCCATGACGACACTGATGGCATCTCACTCTCAACGAAACAAGTGAACTATGGCAAGTGTTGAATTGCGTTGAACTATTCGCCCAGTGTGACTATGCCCGTTGAGGGCTCCGAGAATCCGTCCCGATAATACATGCGTATTCGATGCGTGTGGGTGCGATCATGCGCAGAAGAAAACTAGAAATGTAGCCTGCCGTTGGGTGGTAAGTAGGGGGTTCGCACAAGGAATTAGTATGGATAGACGAACGCGGAATGGTGGCCCTCTCCATCAAACAGCTACCCTAAACTCGAGCACCGCAGCCTCGGCAAGATCATACATCTTCTCCAATCGCAGGCCAGCTGCAGCCCTGTAAAGATACGTCCGTCAGCGATGCTGGACCAAACGGGACCAGGTCATGACAAAGCGAGGCCAGCAACTCACCCCAGCGCAATCAAATCATGCAACGTCCTCTCTCTCGCATTATGTACAAACCACATGTTCAGGTCTTGTTGATACATCCGGTTGCTCCCGTTCCCAAAGTTAGGCAACAACGGTTCGGGTGCAACATCTGCCCTGAATGATCCCGCGTTAGGATCGGCAGTGGCAGGAATCAAGACGTAGTCGTCTATTTGCAACGAAGGGAAATTAGGCATATCGGGTCAAAGAGACAATCAGTGTGGAGAGAACAGTAATGGGAGCAGGAACGTACGAATCAACAACCGACTATGGGGAGCCATGGCCTGCTTCAGGTTCCTCATGATAATCGCGGCCTCCGCGTCAGGCCAGTCGTGAATGATGTTACGGAGCTAGATGAACATCAAAACCAAAAACCGTCAGATCCGAAGGAAAGCCAAGAGAAGCAACACATACATAGTACACGTCTAGGCCCTTTACGGGAGTTTCTTTCGAAGAAGTTGAGAGGAATGAACTCAACCTGGTTGTTTTGCAGTGCCTCGGGCGCGTCCTTGGCCCAGACCTATGTTATGCGACAAAGTCAGCTCTCTGTAGTTGTCACATGGACGTGAGAACAGTCGTCTTGTGATGCACAGACGAGCCAACTGAAAGACAAGAGCACATTTCCTCACATCTTTGGCCTGAACCAAAACCTCGGGCAAGTCTTGATCAATGATTTTCAGGTGAGGGTACATTTTCGAAAGAGGCACGGAAAATGTCCCAAAACTGGCACCGACATCGCAAACACTCTTCACTTCATTCCATGGATAGTCTGTGAAATGATGAGGTGACGGCCGGCAGGAAAACAAGGGACTATCCACTTACGGTGCAAAACGGAGAGAGAGCCCATGACTGTGCCAACTCCGAACATAGCACGGTGGTAGTTCTACTCAAGCGTATCAGACACTGACTCATAAAATGTGACTAAACCTCTTACTTCACGTCTCTCAGCCTGAAGGTGCCACAAGGTCAGCAAACAGACACTGCACCGAAACGACGGGAAATTATCAAGACGAATCAGCTTACGTCCTGCCTCATCCAATCAAACCAACCACCCTCGAAACCCTTCTGTTTGAGTGCATAGATCAAGGGTGCCTTTTCCGGATCATAGCTTGTCGCATACTCTGGTTCTGTCATCGTTTCGTACAATACAACCGCACCTTTGGTGACATCCTCTGACACGATACGCGAAAGAGCGCTGGTGTTGGAACTCGAGAGTGTAACAAGTGAGATACGGTTGTTGGCAAAAATATTTGGCTCGACTGGGATCGGAAATCAGTTGCGAGATACGAGATGTGAAATGCGCTGGGAAGGGAAATTTTTCTTCACCTTCAGTGAAGCACCCCTTGGTCGCAAGGAGACGAAGCACGCGAGCAAGTTTCCCTTTCTCCAAGTTGACCAGCTTTCCAAGCTCATCGACATGAAGGCCCTTTGGATACTTCTCTAGTACATCCGCGACCTTTGCACGGATAACGAGAGCCACACATGCCCAGTCGTAAGACATTGCAAACTTTGGTGGTGTAAAGACCGCTCAGTCATTCCCTCCGTCGAGATTTCTCCGACATGGATATGCAACTCACATTCTGAAGAGTGTGTTGAGGTGGTGCCAATGACGCACATAACTGCTGGCAGGCACCCTCGAGAAGTCTCACAGCCTTCTTTAACGCCACGGTATCAGTTGCAAGATCGATGGGATGATATGCCTTCGAGTGGATCGTAGGGACGTCGTTACTACCACCTTTCTTGTACTCGGCAATTGCTTGGCGAGCCGACGTGTTGATTATCTCGAGGAGAGCTTCGAGCTGCGCTTCGGCTGACATCGGTAAAACTGATCAAAGGGGGCAGGTGGAAGAGAGGATAAACTGAAAGGTGCTCCGAAGTCCATTCCTCAGCCTTTAAGTCCAGTCTGATAAACTATCGCGTGCGAAGATTCGGGACAAGATGAAACGCCAGAGGTAATGGCCCTAGCGATGCGAGCATTCGAGTCCGCATAAATGTCCTTGAACTCTCAGGCCTGATGGGAAAGAAAACCAGTAGATAGCGAGAGAGGACGAAACAGCACCAGATTGTCCTGATTCGATGGTTTGTGTCTCATAGGTGACAGGGTGTGAAAGCTGAGTAATAGCCTCGGAAAAAAAATCGATTTTTACCTTTAATTCAATTGACCCCGAAAGCACGTTTGTGGGTTAATTCTGGTCCTTCTGGATAACAGAATCTCCCGGATTCCGTGGTAGAATGTTTCACTCTTTTGTTGCATGAGATCTTGGTGTAACACCTAGTGAACAAGTCATGTATAATGTATTGGCTATAGTAGGTCATAACAATGTTAGAGGCTGAGTCGAAAGTATGATTATGCAGTGCATGAAGCCAAGCACTACGTCTCATCCGTCTGTCGACATAATCCAGTAAACGAAATAGTGGTAACCAGTCACCTCAATATCGATGCTCCAAATCAATGGTGGAGAAGTCACACAGATCCATAATGCTCCAGGTCTATTTTATTAATGAAAGCATACTAAAGGTGACACCAGGCACTACAAGCTCGTCATGCACCAGAGGGTTACTAAGGTATAGTATGACCAGCTTAGTTGGCAGCCGCAACGGTGACTCCAACGACGAGAGAAAGAAGGAGGTTAACACCTCCACACACGAGGGAGTTCACAGGACCAAGAACACCGTAGACGGAAGCATCGGCAAATACCTTGAGGCATCCCACAAGGTTGGTAACATTATGCCTTGAAAATAAAGATGTCAGTCCATGTAATGAATGCAAACACAATAGCAACAACATACAGAAGGTTGGAGAGCACAGCCTGAATTGTCCCAACAGCATCTGCGCCGAGGTAGATAACGATCGTAACCAATGCGTTCAAAACCGTGAGGATGAGCTGAAATTAAGTGAAAATTAAGAAGTGGGCGAACACTCAGTTTCAGATCACTTACACTCAAGAGGCCGTAGATGGTGACGCAGAGATTGGTGAGGTCAAGGCCAGTCAAATCGACCGTGGCAGCAGCCTGGAGTTGAGCAACACAAGTCGACACGACAGCATTGATCTGGATCAGAACGCCAGAAACAGCATCAGGGGTGCAGGAGTCGCCCTTCAGGCCCGCTATACATTTGATGAGTAACATTGAACAGGAATACAACGAACAACATACCAAGTTGTCCACTCAGAGGCTGAATGTAGGTAGTCGCATTGGCGATGATGGAGATCACAGGTTGAAGAGCGGCATCGTTGCCATTGCCATTGCCATTACCACCCGAAGGGTTGGAGACACAAGAGGTGTCAGCAGGGGCGGAGGCGGGTGCGGCAGTAACGAAGCCAGCAGCGGCCAAAAGGATAGCAGGGATAAAGGAGAGGACGCGCATTGTGAACGAGTTTGTAAAGAGTGACGGGTGGAGTGAACAGACGAAGACGAGATGGAACTGAGGAAAGAGAAGTCGTCTGGGTGAGGCTTTTATACACCTCGCAGTGCGTAAAAGGGGCGAACTCCGATATGGCTTGACTGGGTCACCCTGACGGCGATTAACGAAATACTAGTAATGACAAGCGGGACGTTTGTAAAGTCACATCTCAATCACAATTATTTGAATGGACTGACCTGCGGCAGGTCGCGGGCTTCGTGGCTATTTGATTGGAAACCGAAGAAAACACGTCAATTGGTTAGCTTCTACAGGCTGAAGGAGCGCCACAAACCCGATGGACAGAGACGGTGGCCCATCGAGCATGATGTAAAGGACGGTCGTTAGTACCACGCTTTAGAGCAACATCGATGTGATAACTTACCGGTGTTAACGTACTCTCACGTAACTGGGCCATGAACGCGTTTGCAAGTCCTCCTGCCATTCGAGATGGCCCTCTATCTTCGAGGCGGGGTTGGGTTGATTTTGGAGGACCACAGCGAACCGGCGCAGTGGTTCAACATCACTTCTTCAAGTCACACAATTGACTCGGGGCCGGCGTCAGTGTTGTGCTTGCTATTATCTAAAGCTGTGCCCGATTCAGTTGAACGCGGCGTTCGGACTCGGAAGATGCAGTGATTGCTTTTGATTCCCTGCCAACTTGGTGAGCTTCCAACGAAGTCGGTGACCGGCGCACTGGAAGTTTCAAACGAGGCTGCGTCTCTTCAAACAGAGATGAGAGAGAGCCAATATATATAACTCCCATACTCTCAGCTCCTACTCCACAAGACAATGGTTCTGACGGTCACAAAAGTTCGGAGAATCCAAAGCTTGGATGTTTGATCAGAGCTATGTGGTAGCGCTCGAAAGCTCGAAAGTTTGTCTTTTCCTTTTCTCCAACTTTGGCGCTTGTGTGCGTCGCGGCGCGAACAAGAGCTCGGCAGGTCTTACTCGCAGAGTTTTTCCAGGTGATAGCTAAGTTATTTATCATCATCTGTCAGCAGAGTGATATCGTTTCCCATAAGGTACTTCACCGCCCACTGGCAGATCCAAATGGTAAGCAAGCACATTAATATTCCCATCGATTGATAACTGGTGAGTCGCATGACCCCAAGTATATATATTACCGGAGGACGCAGCCTCTGATCAGGCATCCCGCGGAACACTTGTCCCTGTCAATCATGTCTTCGACCAACTACGCGACGACTGGTTCCCTCAACTACTACCTTCCTCCTACCGATGGGTCCCGGCCATATAGCAACATCAATGCCGATAGCAACACAGGCAAACATGGTCACAATTGGGTTGAAGATTGCCATGTCGTCGATATCGAGAACGTCCGCGGGTCGGAGGACCAATACAAACTTGACAATGCTGGTTTTCAGCTTGGAAAGGAAGCTTCACAGCACACTCGCTTTCTAGACGAGAAAGAGATCGAAGCAGAGTATTACCCTGAGTGTATCGAGCTTATCAAGAAGCTCACTAGGGCGAGCAGCGCCGTTATCTTTGACCACAGTGAGTTTGTCGTTATATATCGTCTCTCTGTGATAGCGCCGTTAACTATATGGACGCTAGCGATCCGCCGCCGCCGACTTGGGCAAGCAGATGACAGTCCGCAGACACGTCAACCTGTCACTCTCGTGCACGTAGACCAGACGACGGCTTCATCTATTGCCCGCGTTCACCGCCACCTCCCTTCCGATGCACCCGCGTTACTCAAACGGCGTTTTCAGATTATCAACCTGTGGCGTCCTATCTCACACGCTGCGCTTGATTGGCCCCTCGCATTCTGCGACTTCCGTAGTGTTGACGTGAAGAAGGATCTGATATCCGTTGCGCTTGTTTACCCAAATCGCGAGGGAGAGACATATGGCGTCAAGTTTAATGAGGCACACAAATGGAAGTACATGAGGGGGATGGAACCGGATGAATTTGCTTTGATCAAATGGTATGCATCTCTCTCCTCAGCTTGTGGGAGGAGGTTTGTGATAAAAACACTTTCAGCTTCGATTCTGTGCAAGATGGAAGTGTGGCTATTCTTGCTCCGCACACTGGATTCCAGGACCCGAATAGCCCCGAGGGAGTGCCTCTTAGAGAGTCCATCGAGGTTAGGGCGCTAGTTTTCTACGACTACTAGAGTCCTGAGAGGGAATCTGATAAGGTGATATTCCTGTATTTCGTTCCACGATATCACGTTCAAATTTATTGCGCGCTTGGTCTGATATCATCGAGATCGACGTAACAGACACCAAGCTGCCACCGATGACCTGAAAGCGGGTGGCTGGCGACTCGGACGAAAAGTCACATCCCATAACTGCCGCTGTAGAGAGCAGGGAGTAACATATTCAACGTCTCTACGCTCGTACAGCCCCATCGATGACAACGAATGGCTACCGACCGATTACAAACTGCTTCACGACGCGTCACACGAAAGTGAGCCAGGCGAATAACGTACAAGGATGGCAGAACCGCCGTAAATCAAGTCGTTGACCCAATGTGGTGGGTCTTCTGCCTGTACTTGTGAGAAAGGGGAGTGTCTTGCACCTGCGGCACTCGTTCGACCGCCGGTTGTCTCTGAAATTGCAGTAGAAAAGTATTTGTCATACTGTAGGGAGACTTTGAGATCCTCGGTTATTGATGCACCATCACGGTGACCAGAGTCGAAATCATTGCAAGGTATGTGAGAAACGCGTGCCAAGACCGATTTCCCTGCACCCACTCTTGATGGCGGGCGCAATTTCACTGAGGGTTTTCTGATGGGTGGTTTTGTAAGACGGCTTCTTGGGTCAAGTCGGTTCAAGCTTTGTCAAATGGTCGACGTTCATAATGATGGGATCCCCGAACGTTAGTGCCCCCACTCACTCGAAGCACCCACATGTAACTTGGCTAGTCGCGATTACCACCAGTCACCACTATCGTACAGGACCTGAGTAATATTATAGCAGACACGCATCATCGTATTCCCTGTCAATCCGACCACGAACCAAAATGAAGCAGGCGGTCATCGGCAACCCATCTAACCCACGTTCTCTCCGTCTCGAATGATAGACTGACTTTGCTTGCGCCGCAACATCGGGATGCTAAGACGACGAGGTAACTTGGGCACACTCGGAATACGCCTCACTTCAGCGCCCGCAGAATCGGGCGGAACGCTTAGTACACTGCCAGGACTCTGCGCCTGGGTCCTCGACGACGCACCAGGCGAGTTGGAGAGCGTCAGTCTGCGCTGACGTTGGGTAATTGGCGTTGGTTCTGCTGATTGCCCCATGTCCGGAGAACTCTGTTTACTCGCATACGATCTTGTACGGGACTTGAGGATGCTCGACTTGGGCGGTTCTGTGATGTCAGGGCGACGCGGAAGGACGGACTGGACGGGTTGCACAGATGGTGCCTGACTTGCGAAACTGAGACTTGGGCGTCGGGGGACGGCTGGCTGCCCCGCTGTTGTCCTAGTGGTAACCTCGCTGCGTCCGAGCGTCGGCAAACTAGGCAAATGCTTCAGACTCCGCCCGGTATCACCTTGAAGGGTTGGTGGGGGAGCAAGCTTTGTCAGTGTTGTGCTAGGTGGCAGCGTCGGCAAAGGCTCGGCGATGTCCGCGACACTCGGTCTACGACCAAACGTAGCAAAGGATAGTTTGCGGGTAATACTTGCGACACTGGGTCGACGGGTGCGGGTCATAGGTGGACTGACTTCTGGTATCGGCGGGGCGGCGGAATCTGTACTCGGCCAGCGTTGATGACTTGGTGATACACGTGGACTTGGCGTGGAAGGGGTCCCTCTCTGCCCTCGTCCGATGGCACGATGTTCTGGTACTTCGCCATTCAACTCGTGAACCGCGAGGCTACTATTACTGGTGGAGTTTGGAGGGGACTTCTTCCACCATACACGTACATGAGATGCAGAGGCAAGGACCCCGTTCTGTCCATCATTGTTGTCTCGAGCTGAGGCACCTTTTGACAAGTTTTGTTCTTCTCTCTGTTTCTCCGCCTTCTGCATCACGACGCTACGCACCCCTAAACCTTTGGATTTGAGCCACCTCTTAGCTGCCCCAGCACCCCTAGGTCTTAGACTTTGAAGCTCTTCGTCTTTTGGCAACAGTATACGTGATCCAAAGGTCGGTGTACCGCAGCGTGATGACGAACGTTCCAGGATAGGGGAGGGTAGTAACGACACTGGCCGTACCGGTAGCCGCTTATGACGAGATGGTTCCATACGAGAGTGATGCGCGTGCTCATCAGAGGGTACAGCGACCACAGTGGAAAGCTCGGAAGACAGCACTACAGCGTTGTAAATTGCCTGAGCATCATCCGGTAGCATGATTGGCTCGCAGACAAGATACGCGAATAACGAGCCTTCAGGACGGGTTATGCGCGTAATACGCCAGCCTGCGGAGAGAGCCAACGCACAGAACTCGCGAAGGGTACGCTCTTTTCCGTTGAGCGAGATATGCATCTAGAAGTGGTGAGAAGCACAACAAAGAATAGTAAGAGAAGTACGACCTACAACTAGATCCATCCAATAAGCATTTGCGCTCGCTTTCCCCAAGTTGGATAACAGGGGAGGAGGTACAAGAGTACGCTCGGCACCTTCAATATTTGCGAGTACTGAGTTGAGTGTCCATTCTTCCGTACTGCTTCCCTCACATGCCTCGGTGTTCACACGGTTAAGGACGTCCTCATCGACACACGCCAGCGGGAGGACATGCTCGGCAATGATTAACCGTGTCTCCGGGTTCGATGCAACTCTAAGGTTGATCAAGATGCGTCGTGCAAGTTCGTCCGGCCAATCATGGAGGATAACACGCAAAAGGTAGACTGCAGGATGTCTCGCTAGGTGAGGAGGTTCGAAATGCGGCTGTGGGTCGAAGAAGTCCTGATCTGTGTCGAATACCGGAGACTCATTAGCCCGCGCATAGAACGCGAAAACGCATATACACACCTTGAAATATGACCTGACCGCTTTCAAGCATTTCAGGACATTTGGAACACCACGCCTCAATGCCAAGTGCAGTGACTAGAGATTTATCCTGCACAACAAAGCGGAGGATCGCGTCGTTCTTAGCTGCAGTATTATTTCGTAGCTCATCGCTCGCCATGAGCGGAGGATCGCTTGGAAGCTTGGAGCTATGGCGAGGAACCGTAGCTGAGGTACATTGCACTCCTTCGCTATGAATACCGTCGTGCTTCTTGAGCGAGTCAACCCTAGGGTCGTTGAGGGCACGAGCGAGGATCATTGTAGTGCTTCCGATTCCGCCACCAACGTCAACTATAGTAGAGCCCTTTGGAAGGGAATACCAGTCGAATCCTGATAGCGAGGTCACTCTCGAATAGAATCGATCACGCATGAAACGTGCGTCAAGAACTTACCACTCAAGATTGCCTTAGGTGCCTCCCACCCAGCCGTTGCCATCATTGCCTTTGAGAAACGCTGAAGTCTAAATGACTTTCGTGGCACACAGTCGGGTGCATTGCTGGGCGCCGCAAGCTGTAGGTCACCGCGTATCATGCCTCCGATCTTCGTCGCGGTAGGTACGCTGGCCGCTTGGCCTGTTCCTCCGAGTGGGTCTTCACCTCCATTCTCCAGCCATTCGAAGAGCGGTGCATGGGTGCGGAAGGCCAGATTGAACGCAAGGAGTTTCTCCGGTTTAGCCGCGTCACCAGAATGCAGACAGTCCTTCTCCGTTTGTATTGAAGTTTCGACTGGGCTTAAGCGGGCAAGAGGTGTTGAGGGCCCAACCGCAAGCGGTTGGGAGGGGATTGGGACACCCGTTGGAAGAGTGCGCAATCTATCGCTTTCAAGTGATTCTGTTGATAGAAGCGAGCGGGAAGGTGGTTGAACGTATTCATTCTCTGGGTATACGATGTGTGTGAGGATGCTTGAGGAACGTGCGGTGGGAGCAGAAGAGGCGGGATCGTTCACAACATAACTGGATCTCGATGGAATTGTAGTTGTCCCAGATAAGACTCCGTCGGTAAGGGAAGATGGATTTGGAGTGGATGCCAGTGTTGGAAGCTGAACACCAGTGAATGCTTCGGTGAGGTAAGCGGCGGATTTAAAGAGTTCATCGGTGCTGATGATCAGAAAGATATCGTCAATCATCGCTCGTAGGGACCAGCCCCATCGAGGCGCATACATGCTACTAGACCTCCGCGACTTACGTTAACGCGACAAACGCAGGTGTTCCACCAGTATCATCATACTTGGTCTCCGGGCTACAGCAAGTCAGATCCAAATCAAACAAGCAACCAAGAAGCAGAACACCGACTTTGAGAACACGGCCTTGACACTTTTTCCACTATCGAGAAGGCTTGCTACCCTGGTGAGTGCAAAGGTATCCGGAGCCGTCTCCCGGAAGATGTGATGTGTCGAGAGCAATCGGAGAGCATGCACTGCACGACAATAGCGTTAGGATGGGTAAGAAGGATCAGCTCCGATTCATTGGAAACCTACCCAGGTCACTGGGGTCGACATAATTGTTACCCGCATAGGAACATATTACGTTCGTGATGTCGGCGACGTGCAAGCCTTCTTTGAGAAGGAGGAATTGATGCAGCGGAACAACCGAACCACATAGCGTCATGACGAGATCAATAACTCAAGGCTGGGCACGGGGAGATGGGAGACATACCGGCGCCTTTGTGTATGCGAGAGCCAGGCGTCCACTGCATTCCGGCGGGTGTCCGAATGTCAACGGCGTCGCATGTCAACGTAGTCGAAACTGGTCTACTCGCTCCAAGATTTAGGTCTACCTTGAGAGCAGAAAGCGGAACTGATGGATCTTGTCCACAACGCTGCCTGTTCTCTTCAGCCTCCCGGATAATTTCCGCAACGTGAAGGTGTTCAACAAGCCGCATACATGCTGGGAGGTTGTACTGACGTAAATGAAAACAGTGATTCGGATAAGACAAGACGCGCATATATGCATCCGAAATCAGTAACGGATGACTGTCAGTGCCAAAGCGGCATCGCATGAATATAAAGGTACACACGCTCATTATTGCATCGCAAAGGGACAAGAATGGCTTGTGAACGATATTCGATATTTGTCCACATGCAGCGACGATCCTGGAAGCAGCTGCAGCAGCATCTGGGTGGAGTGCGAGCTGCTCGCTGGGTGAGTTGGAGGCAAGAGGCAAGTCGGGAGAAGGATAGTCCACGAGTGGGACACCCGTGTCGGTGTGTGGGGGAGAAGGAAATGTGGCCGAGAGCGGCGTTGGGGGGAAAGAGGCAGGCGGGGTTGTGGGGAACGGAGACGTCGTCGGGGATGGATCTGGGGAACTTGGGTAGACGGGGGAGGAGCACTGCGAGGGAGGAGAGGAAGGGGCGTCGGGCAAGGTGCTTTGCGAGAAGACGCGCTGTATGTCGTCCAAGGCGTCGGCGATGATGAGATGGAGGGCTCTGAGCGTCGCAAACGTCGACGTCGGGGATGGCATGGGCGGCGTGTGACGATAACGAAGGGAGAAGAGAGTGACGTTTACGGACGTGACAATCAAGCCTTTAAAGCGATGGAGCGAGCCCGGACGGTGTGCCCCTCACGTCAACGCAGCTTACAGGTTCCCGGTCTTTCAGGCGTTATCGTTTACCCTGTAGGTTAACCCTCGAAATAGTCACATCATTTCCCGGATGCACTGACCGTGAAATGGCGGTAGAGCTAGAATCCATATAAGTGTCAGAACCTTACCGATCCAGAGAAGCGACTATTAGTTCGGGGAGAAGGAACGCCAACACGATCCGGTCGGACCGTCGTACCAAGAGCAGTCCCACTACGCCATTCAAACGGAACCAACAAATACTGTGAGCTGGAGCTTGCATGTGTCAGTTGCCAGAGGGTGTCCTCCGCGTATGGTCATATGTCGATATTGTGATTGGCTTGAACTCAATATATGAGAAGCCACCAAAGAAGACGACAATCCTGACATGACAAGAAACGAAACGCAGTCGAACGCACATGACGTGTGGCAAATTCACCCGGCAAAACCCGAGGCGGTCAACGGAGGCATCTGAATCAACGACTCGCTCACTCTTCGACGCAATGCTGGTAGACTCACAATCGCGCTTCTGCTTCCCGGAACTTCAAGAGGCATTAGCTCTCCCAGCTGAGCTATCTGAATCGCGGCGATGGATGTCCACTTATTAATTAATAGAGCAACACAGATGGAGAACGAGCTGCGCAAAGCCATGGTGTGATGTGATCAGGGAAATGTAACTATCCGACGAGAGGAATGGCTTGAGCAACGAGCCGACCATCGACGCGATCGAACCAAGGTCACGTGCCACAGAAATCAATTGTTGCAAGCAAGCAAGCTGGAGATCCGTTACACTCTCAGTCGTAGAGCCGAGTACGATGCCAGCTGTTCAGAAGATCACAAGGAAAAGACCTGCGCCATCTCAAGATGGCCCAACAGCTAAGAAGGGACGTATTTTAAAGCAGGCGACATCCAAGCATGGTGATGAAAGTGTCAAGAAGCGGAAGCAACCCGTGACACAGCCAGTCAAAGAGATAAACGAAGAAGACGTTGACGAAGAGTCCGACGAGGTGGAGAGTGGAGAGGAGAACACGGAAGAGACCCCTGACAAGGATGAGATGGAGGTGGACGATGGGCTGTCAAAAGACACATACGGTCCGTTCCCTCGGTGCCCTCGCGGTTCTTATCACTCTAATGCGCAGCATAAATTAGTCGTTAAAGAATCACATAAATCTCAGCGCGTGTTACAAGAACAACGAAAAGCCGCGAAACCGCACTCTCAACTAATCGCCAATGCCAAACGTATCTGGTCTCTCGCTCGTCAGAAAAACATCTCCTCAAAAGAACGCCAGAAGCACGTCCGAGATCTTATGGACATCATGACGGGAAAAGTCAAGGACATTGTGCTCAAGCACGACGCTAGCAGGATCATACAGACTGTTGTTAGGTATGGAGGTCAGAGGGAAAGAGACCAGGTCGCCGGAGAGCTTAAGGGGCACTATAGGGAGCTGGCTCAGAGCAAGTACTCCAAAGTGAGTGTTACTACCCAAGTGTCATCGTCATATTCAAACTCTGAATCTACCTCCAAGTTTCTGGTTACGAAACTTATCAGGTTTTGTCCAGCGCACCGCGTTTCGATTCTGCTAGAGTTCCAGCCACGTATCCTCAAACTCTTGCTCCATCGGGAAGCTTCAAGTGTGCTCGCTGATGCATTTGAACTGTATGCAAATGCGTACGAGCGCTCGATTTTGTTGCGAGATTTCTATGGGAAGGAAGCTGTACTTTTCTCTACTAGTCAAGACATCGAAACCGCCAAGAAGGGACTCCGCGGCCTCCTTGATGGTGTCGGTGATGACAGGCGCAAGCGCTTACTCGCTGCTCTGAAGGAAAACCTAACGACCATGTGGGTGCAACCGACTTCGCGTCAGCGCTTGGATTTAACACTCTGTAGATTCAACAATCCTGACAAAGGAGCTATTACACATGCTATCGTGCATCGCGCCTTGTGGGAGTTTCTGACTGCTGTCGATAGCATCGAAGAAGAATCCGAGCAAGAAAAACTACGCAAAGAAATCTTCGAAAGGTTCGTCATTGAGCTTATGTGCGTGGTCCAGTACTCTAACAGTTACGCAAGTTGCCAAGATGTTTTAGCCGAGATGGTGCACACAAAGGATGGCAGCAGGGCCGTCCGTGAATTCATCGCGCACGGGACGGCAAAGGTTGGTTTCCTAGTCGGTATACTTTTGCACTTGCGCATCAAACATACAATTTCAGGACCGGAAACATATCATAAAAGTGATGAAGCCCCACGTTGAGCGGATGTGTACCGATGAAGAGGCCCAACTAGTACTATTTACGGCGCTTGACGTTATCGAGTGAGATTTCTGTCCCATTTTCGCTCGCACCTCATTGACACATCTCACCAGCGACACAAAACTCACTGCGAAATCTCTGGTTTCTGACATAATGTCGCATACCTCCTCACTCGCAACGAATCCCCAAGGCAGACGCACTCTTTTCCATCTCATAGTACCACGCTCACGAAGGCATTTCACCCCCGCACAAATCGCTGTGATAGCGGAAACAGACGGCATACGCGCGAAAACAAGCAAAAAAGACAGCACGATCAGGGAGAGTGAGATACGGAAAGCCGCCAGCGAGGGACTTCTCCAGTTTGTGACAGAGAACGGTGCGGAGATAGCGAGAGATACCGGTGCAAGCTTGCTCGTACTGGAGATCATGCTGTATGCCGAAGGAGGTCAGCTTTCTTGTCTTGCTTCCCTGCGTCGTTCATGCGTAACCCCGACGCTCCTAACAGACAAGTCGTCCGCGATGAAAGCTCTCGCAGAGGCTCTCACATCCCCTTACCCGTCCGAAGATCCTACACGACCGCATCTGATCGATCTTCCCCACACTTCTCGCATGTATAAAAGTCTGCTCCAGGGCGGTCATTTCTCTCGTTCAGATCAATCTGTTGTACGCTCGCCCATGTTCTCGCCGTCGAAGTTTGCATCTTTATTTCTCTCGGTCGTCGGGAGGGACACGACGATCGCGATCGCTCAGGGCGATGGTGCCTTCGTCGTTGCCGAGCTCTTGGAGCGGATACGGGAAGAGGGCAGCGACGAGCAAAAGACGAAAGTTAGGAGCTGGTTCGACGACTCTTTCGTGGCTCGGGTGGAGGACAGTGAGGCAAAGGGTAAGAATGTTCTAGTAAAAATGGTCAAGGCTCTCTCGTAGGTTTGGCGTCCAAGTCTCAGTTTATATCAAAAACCCTGCTACAGTGCAAGGCATGCCCCCCTGTTTAAACGCTATGAATTCAAGTCGAAGCACGCAGGGATTCGCTCGTTTGTTCATATGCTACAAAGTACTATGACTGCTGATGAAACTCGTCATGGCTGAAGAGATCTTGTGTCTTGTTTAGCACGATTTGTTTTCCAACATTTTCTGTACTCTCGATATACTACAAAGATATCCTCTCGAGTCGACTGAAGCGCTTGCGGGTGAGTTGGATACAGCTTGTAGTATCAGTGCAAGGCGCTGCCTGTTAGATTACCCTCTTCGAACCTGGACCGTTCCGCACGGAAAGTGCGAGACAATTTGATCGGCATTGTCGTGCGCGCGTGCGGACCCGGTGTACAGATCCTGACTCTCCGGGATTCAAGTAGCGGCACGAACGAGGAAAGCCAGCGTCGAGTTTGAGAAGGCATCTCAATTGAAAGACTCTTCCCACCTGCCTTCCTATTCACAGAAGGGTGTTCGGAATGCTTACATGTAAGAAGGGAACACGCTTGGTAGAGACTGCGGAGAAATACAAGACTCATCCGATGGCCTATATACCTGCGGGGATTCTTTCGGAGATTTCGTTGTTATTAATAAAGAGAACTTGGACGAGAAGAAGAATTGGACGACGCGGTGTCGAGAAGACTTGTGGAGCCTGCGCCGAGTGTCAACGTAACTTTAGACTACCAGTGTAGTCTTTGCCTTCCTCCTACTCCCACACTGTGAACACGGTGCGGCAATGGATTATCGACTCAAATCACTGAAAGTTACTTCGCCTTCGACATCGGGATTGTTGTTCCCACCGTCACGGAGTTACGGCACGCATCTTTGTGCTACTTTGAGTACTTTGATGCAATAGGAAAACCTCCGAGTCATGACGCATGCATATGCTACATTCTCGGTAAAGCCAACTCATTTAGATAGCAAGTACGCATTATGAACATATCAAATTATTGACGGAAGTGACCAAACTCACATCGTAGACTTGGTCATGATGGTTGACCGTTCTCGGAGACCAATTTGAATAGAACTTCGAAATCTGCGGGCCCAAGGTCGGTGCCGGCGAACATCGAACATCCTTTCTTTGCGGCCCCGATTCTCTCAAAGGCTACCCATAGTAATCGAGATCCTCGTCGGAATCTACGTTTCGACAAGCACAAAACTGGGGTGACCGCCGTTTTGTCCACTAAAGCTCCGTGGCGGTTACGTGTACAAAAAGACCGCCGCCTGGATCTTGTTGGTAAGTATGGTTCCCACCGGAAAGTCCTTGCCTACAAGGAGGATAAGTACCAGCTCGATCTACGGCGAAGATTTGGCTATGATTTAAATTTCGCTCGAGTAGCATATGCGAGTCGACTCGGAACCGGGGGATTTTTCTTGGTAGTTGCCAGCTTGGTTAATGATGATGGAGTCGGGTCCTTGGTTGGTTACCGGTTACCGCCATGACCCACACATGTGCTATAGGTCTGCTGGTTAACTGGTGATGCTCATTCGATGACCAGCTTTGTCAGACTTACCCTTCAGAGGATCTACGCATTTGTAATGGGTTGTCACGATCTACTATTTGGTTAAGGGGATCCCCAAGTTAAGCTGACACGTATTTGTAAACCATCCTAGCTTGCATGGCCTCATATTGTCGCTGCAGACGGAGTAACTAGAGTCAGTCCACAGCACACTTGGGGCGTTCTTTAGCATGCTGAAGTGAGTCACCTTTTGAACTGACAAAATGCGTCAGGTCGTCGCAGATCCAGGAAGCGTGAGTGCAAATCAGGGAGGGTTTGGGCGGTGAGGGCAGTGAGTATTGAGTTCACGAACTCCACAAGGTATGCGGTGTTGGGGAGTACTAAGCTGGCACTGCTCGTTCCCGCGCATAGCTAAAGGGTACTCTAGGAGGAAATGATTGACAGACAGTAAAAACAATCAGTGTCGTGTTATCGAATCCCGCCTGGGTCAGGAGAGGAATCCGTGCTGGCTAGTTCCAGTGCACGGGAACGTAGAAAATCATAATTGCTGGTGATTGTGCGGTGAGTACTTGATCCAGGTATAGCTCGGCTGGTCCGTGGGAACACCTCGTCTGCTGGTTTTATCACGGCGCCACCGGCACCCATAAGAGCACCTTTTCACCACCTTCCCCCTACTTTACGCCAACATCCTCCTTGGATCGCACCCATCACATCCCTGATCAGGTTTGACAACTCCCCCCGAATGCTACAGATTTAGTTCACCTGATAGCCCTGGATGGGCGGTGGTCCTGGGTAGCGGTTAAAGCCCCTGACGAGAGCTTTCGCACCCTCGAGACCGTACGTCCGATATCGGCCCTTTACTTGTCGATGCGCGTACTGTATGCGGCCCTAGGAAACGGGCGTAGCAGGTTCGGGAATCGACAACTCAGATTGCCTCTCCTCGGACACCGACTCAACTCTACGGTCGCGCTTTACGCGTGATCCTTCTGAATGTTTGCTTCAATGGCATAACCAGATGAGGACGGTTGCCGAGTGGCGTCGACATAGGCTGTGAATTGCAGAAGCATCTGTCGAGCAGCTGAAACGAACGGGCCTATGGGAGGTTAGTACGTGTGGCAGATCGCTTTCTGAATGCCACACCTCAGGTCTCCGCACTCCCAAAGAAGAAAACGGCCTAACCCAAATATGGGGTCGGGAGGCCGTTTCCTTTCTTCGCGAAATTCTGCTGACCTGGATCAATGCTGCTAGGCCCAGCGGTAGTTGACCAACGCGCGGGTACTTTGGTGGTCGTTTTGCTAGACTAGATCGGTCAGTGTTCGTCGCGACTTCGTCGGCTCTTTGGTTGCCTTCCACTCCTCTGCCAGGTCCCGCGGGTTTTAAACGTGTCCATAAGGTAACTGGACCCGAAACGCTCTGCCAACACCACCACGTGGTATATTTGAAACTTTGGATGATGTGTTAGACATTATTGAACTAGGATTAAAAGAGGTGAGCGAGCATCCTGTCGTTCCCATAGATGCGGCTTTAGTGATCTGACACAGCTTACGCGGCCTTGTGGGTTGGCTTTAAATTCGGCAGGGTATGTTTCGTGAGACCGGGAGCAGAACAGGCCTTTATAAATGTGGACAATTGTTTTCACATTTTCGTGACATCCAGACCTGTTCTAAACATCAGTTTCTCCATCGTGTCTGTAGGTCACTGCAATCCTTGTTCCCGCCATGCCTTGGTTAGTCTTGTCTTCTCTATACTTAATCTCGAAGGCCTGATGTGGTCCTTCCGCAGGCGACCAGAAACTCTTCAACATGCATTTGCTTTTGAGCGAGTTTTTGTGACGCCATATACCTTCGCCAGTATATTCGTACCCACTGTCCTCAGCTACTATACCATGGCCGTGCTCGTGCAATTACCGCGCACGGGTCTTTACCGAGCTGCACTCCTTCCCGTAGTATTTTGGATGACCCTCCGAGCCAGCATGTCTCTAGATTTTTCGTGGAATTATCCTGGTTATGATTATCTCAATCGGGGACTGGCGGTGAGTGTCAAAGTATCGCCAGGGTTGTACAGGCTCAGACTCTACAATCCAGCTTGGCATGTTTATCATCGCGTTGCGATGCACGGCATGGGTATTTGCAAAGTGGCCTTACACCAGACTGCCGATCTGCAAGTCGGGAAATGCCATAATCAATAGTCAAAATGGATACACCCTCACCGATCACGACGTCTCTTGCGCGATGTGGAATGCCTGGGATCTCATGGCAAATTTAAGAAGAATTGATTGGGACGGGCCTCAAAAGATGTACATTCCAACGCCGTATTTCCGAGTGGAATCCCGATTGATGTTTTTCTTGCTTTCTATTTGTCGAATCATCTGCTTGGCACTCCTATTCGACACCTTGTGCGGAGCCATCCGTTCGTTTGGATCCCGCACCTTTGGAACACCAAAAGGTGGTACAATCTTCGATTCCTCGGTACCTCCACCGGAACGGTACATGAAATCATCTATCGTCACACTGCTTTCCGGGATCACTACATATGTTACCATCGAGGCAATCTACCACATACATGCGGCGTTGTTCACGATGGTATTCCAGCAATACCCATCACAGTGGCCCCCTCTTTTCGATTACCCTTTTTTTTCAACTTCGCTCGCTAGCTTCTGGGGACGAAGGTGGCACCAACTTTTTCGTGAGTGCTTTGTGGCGGTAGGGAGCAAGCCTTTGGAACAATACTTTGGACGAGCTGGGGTTATTATGGGTGCTTTCGTCGTTTCGGGCGTTTTGCAGGATCTCGGGATGCGGGGAATTGGCCGCGGCTCAGACACACTTCCAATTATGGGATTCTTCCTCGCGCATGGTGCTGGGATCCTAATGGAACATGCTTGGAAACTGGCCACCGGAAGACGTGTAGGTGGGGTGATTGGTTGGTCGTGGGTGATGTCCTGGTGTATCCTGTGGGGACATCTTCTCGTGGATGTGTGGGCAAGGAGAGGTCTGATTGGATCTGTAATTTTCCCTGATACTTACAGACCTACCACGTGGTTTCTGAATTGGATATCTCGGGAAAATGAGTAGTTATGTCCTCGTTTTCGTCACTTTGGCTCAGAATACGTATCTGATACCCATGGGCGGATACGCCACGTAACCCTTCTCGTAGAAACTGTGAAAACTAGATTTTTCTCCGAAAGCTTACATTCGATCAGCAAGTGATTACGAACATCTACTGGAAAATGGACGTGAACACAGTAGGTTATTCAACGGATTATAACAAGTGCCCATGTCCGCGATCTGCACCAGGTTACTGACCAAACAGCCATCCAAGCAAGTGTACAGGTCAATACCGTTTCTGTATCCTCGCAGGTCGTATCAGTGCATAGATTGGTAGCCCAAATACCCGGGAAGGACGTTGTTATCTTCCGCGTTTATATCGGTAAGCAGGGCAGTCTGACACGTGCCAGAACAATCAGCAGCGCTGCAGAAAGATGAAGGTGTCGGCGCTCGGGAAGGTCGCGTCAGGGTAGCATCAACTGGAACGCCGCTTTCCGGTGGCGCGGCCGCGGGGGGACTGAGCGGCGACATCGGCTATGGAAGCCGGATTGACCGCCGGGCCTGTCCAGAAATGCCAAGTGGAGTCCTTGCGTTTTTCCTCGTGAACAGGGCGTGCGTCCATTGAACTGAACGGAGGTCAGTCAAACGCGAAGGGGATCAGTACTATGACGGAGAGTGGATTGAAAATCTCGATACCAGGCCTTTTCCATGTAAAGTTCAAATTCGCCACCACATCGATCCACGTTGCAGGGATCTTCTGAGCTTCATCCCCCGTCTTGGCCATTAGGTTGGAATGGCACGAAGTCGGAGCGGGATAGGTTGTGGATCCAGATCGCACCTTCAAAGCCGAACAAAAAAAAAGTCGTTTCGATGCCCCAGCGACCATTTTCATGCAGGCGTGCCGCTGTCTCGGAAGCTAAATTATACAGTTCACGTCCGATCAATCGCGTCATCAGCATGAGCGTGGGTTTGTCGCAGAGCAAAACCAAACTGCTTCTTCCGCAGCGCGGGACGTCAGTACCCATGGAGAGGGGAAAACCGGAAAGCTGCATGGAGGAAGAAGCCGATGGTGTTGGCGATCTTCGGATGGGCATGGAGGGGTACGGGAAGGAGCATGAGGTGATTGCAGTTCACCCAGACTGCGAGACAGTATGAGTGACCATGAAAGGAAGATAAGACTGATGAGTACTGGCGGTCTGAGTCGACGCTTGTTGACGTACATGTATCTTGAACGACGCGCTCTTGTACAAAGCTTCATCCTGGGGGCAGTCAGGCAGACAGGAATCACAAGATCATGTTACGTTGAATAAATAAACTCGAACCTGGAACTCCGTGTGTCACGTGTGGAAATGTTATTTCCACAGTGGGACTTTACTCAGACGTTGGCAAGGCGTTGCAGCCTTTCAACTTTCGGCATCGTCCAGCAACGCTCAACCACCCCCGGCTGAAGTAGATCGCAACAGGTCTGTCTGTGTGCAGTTTTTGTAACGCTTTCTTGACGAGGTTTGCACCAGGATACAATGTCCATGGTTGACGATGGCACCGACTCATTATCCACCACACTCCTACGTTCATTCTTCATGATAATATTTTCAGAAATAGGTGACAAAACGTTTCTCATTGCGGCCATCCTGGCAATGCGCCATCCTCGCCGCGTGGTGTTTGCAGGTGCTTTCACCTCCTTGGTGTTGATGTCCCTGCTCTCTGCCGAAATGGGTCATCTTCTTCCAAAACTCGTCCCCAAGAAATGGATTCACATCGCTGCGGGCGTACTTTTCTTGGTGTTCGGATCCAAAATGATCATGGAAGCGCGAGATATGCAGGGTGGGAGTGAAAAATTGCAGGAGGAAATGCGAGAAGCGGCAGAGGAGATCGAGACTGACGCTGCAGAAATAGGCGCTATGGAATCAAATGGCCATTCCATCCCCTTGGAGCGTCTTGAAGAAGGCGAGGCGGATGCCTCAACGCCTCCTCGAAAGGCGGCAAAATCCAACATTGTTGAAGGGGCACGCAATTTTTTCAATCTCATCTTGGGGCCGGTCTTCGCCCAATCATTTCTCCTCACATTCCTGGGAGAATGGGGCGATAGGAGTCAGTTTGCGACCATCGCGCTGGGTGCAACGCACGTGGGTGAATCATTGGTCATTGGTACAGATGGACTCACACGTTCTTCCTTCTTTTTAAAGAACGTTTATCTCGTGACACTGGGTACAATCATCGGTCACACGACTTGCACGAGTCTTGCTGTCATAGCCGGTAGTTATCTCTCGACCAAGATATCCGTCAAACATGGTGTGTATTCAAGTACTATATGCCACTGTTTCTTCCTCATATTTGTTGCACAGTCACTTTTGGAGGAGCCACGCTGTTCCTAATTTTTGGCGTAATTTACCTGGTTGAATCTCTTGCAGGATCTGCAGAAGACTTGTCGGTACCAATTGCCTCGGACCAGGCCCCTGCTATGTAATTTGTGTCTAGCTTAGATTCCCCCGTGATATTGTACATGTATTCTAATCAGTGGCAACGTACTCGCGAAAAGAGATGCAAGAGGGTCTCCAATTTCTGTTAGCTATGGTCGACCATCTTAATATTGCTAGTTAGTCACAAAGCCTTGGCCACCGTCAGAGCGTGGTCAATCAGGTTGCGCAATGCAGGGTCACGGCTGCCAGAAAATTAATACGGACTTCGTTCGCAGCACTTGGTGTGCAATGCTGGCTGGAAGTACAATACAGCTCGTGAGAAACTGAGCTACAAGTGTCACAAGGGTTCAGGCGATGACATTATGCGAACAACATGCAGGGGTGGTGTTGGAGTATGCTGAGGCCGAGGACATCTTCAAGTTGTCGAAGCAGCTGTGTCGTTTTCACGCACACTTACAGCGACAGGAATTTAACAATGCGAAACAGACGACTTTGGATAGATACATCTAACGAGTAGCGTAGTCGAAGGCCCAGCATAAGTTGTGACAGTGACGAGTCACACTCTGTCACGCATTGCTGTCTTGCATAACCATGGTAATGCATTAGGTTTTGGGGGGTCCCGACCTTATGCATTATGAGCATATCAACTGTACTTGTGTTACACCACATGTACAGTACCATCTGGTATCAAACATTTGCTCGGTGAGAATGAGACATTATGTAAAAAATCGGACGAGGTTCGCGGGAAGGTCGCCACACCTATTACAAAACGGCCCGACGCGTAACTCCGGTACTGGCGATTTCACTCAGGTCAAACAAAACGAATGATCCAAATGTGAGAATTCAAGGGACGATGCTTTCGAACTTAGAACACCATTTTGTTCCGCGGATATAGGACAGAAAAACGCCATTGACAACAAGGGAATCGAAGAACGACGAACAAAGCTTTACAGAACATTTCCACTAGGGTTGGTCCCTGGGATAAGGACAGTGTGACACTACAATTATATTTACAGCAAGCCACCGAGAAGCTCGCTGAGAAGGGAGGTGAGACCCAGGCTACTGACGATGGAGAGAACAGGCTCGAGCAGGAGGAGGAGAGGAGCGAGGAGCCCAATGACCAAGGAAAGCACGATGGACAACAAGGTGAAGACGACTTCCCTGGTGGATTACAAGGCTATTAGGGCTTTTCATACCGCAATATTGAATAATACTTGCCCGAGTGCTGCCAACAAAGCGTAGATAATAGAGTAGATTGCGACGTCGACTACGAGGAGCACCGCACTAATAGCCGTGAAGATGAGCTATTGCATGACAGTCAAGTGAGTTTCTGAACGGCCACTGGTAGTCAGATTATTGGAGACGCACGTTGACAATGACGGAAAGAAGAGTGGCGATGTCAGATGCCGCCAGAATAGTGGTGCCATCGACCGAGGCCATGATCACCTCGGTGGGCTGCCCGACAAGTAGGTTCAAGCTGCTGACAGCACCAGTCAGAGCCGTGCTAATGTCACCGATGATGGGCGTCAAGGTTTCCTGTGTCGCGTTCTGAGCGTTGGCATAGACTACATCATCGTCAGCGAGCGGGTAAAATCGAGAGCGTGTGCGCTACTCACGCAATTGGTTGGCAAGAGGTGTAACGGTGTCGCTGAGGCCACTCAAAACGACGGCAACAGACTGGGGGGCCTGGCGTTCGACGACTGGGCTGGCGAACACTGCGACAGCGGCGGTGAAGAGGACAGAGGCAATCGCGAAGAAACGCATTGTAGCAAGAAATTGTAAGAACTCGTGTATTGGAGTGCTTGAGGCATTCGAGATGAGTTGAGGGGTTTATATACCTCTGAGTGCATTGACACCACCGAATTCTGCCTCAAGTGCTTGTCGTGGACGGACGAGGACTCCGAGGACAAGGCTGGAATGATCTACGTGTCCGTGCGGTTCATTCCGATCTGGTGAGTTCTCAACACACGGTTTGGACGATCCACGATCTGTCAGCATCAGCTGCCTTCTCGTCCCTTGTACATGTAAGGTGGGCTGTGTGCTGGGGACAAAAATTCACCCGTAGTGGATGAGACTCGGCGAAGGCAGTGAACATGAAGGGAAAATAGGAAAACCCCAAGTGCATGAATTCCGGTTGGATGAGCCTGTGCCATGACTCATGGCAGTGTTCTTTCGGGGATAAGATAGTATCGATATGATTCCGAGCACGGTACTAGACCACAGTTCGGATCACGTGTGCTTTACACTGGCATAGCCGCTGAGACCTGACCAATCGCCGACATATGAGTGAAAATCGTAAAAAGAGGCCAAAACGCGTTTGTCCGTTGGGATTTTACGGGAAAGCCGGTCCAACTGTACAGGCCGTGTAGATGGAGGTGCACCATCCTTTGATCATCGACCATGGGTCTAGGCTGTTGAGAACTGGCTCCCAGATCATCAGAGAATAACTTTGGAATAACTCACGAATTTATATTTCATGCCTGTGCGCTACAAACTGTCGATACAACAGCACAAAGTATCTCACGACGAAGGCGGAGATAACAGTTTTGTTCCGGCCTATGGTCGTCGCCGAGGTCCTAGATATCTCTGCTAGATAATATCAATATCAAATCTAGGTACTAGAGCATTAGCAGAGGGATATGATTTCATAACCAGGACGGCAAGCTGCTTGGTAACAGTCCTCGAGAAGTGAGTGGCTCAGGAAGGCTATCTGACGTTTTGTCAGAATATTCCAGGAGCTGATACAGTGTTGTTCGAGGAAGCTGTTGGGAGATGAACAGGCTCTATGAACCACCGAATGATATCGGAACAGTCCCCGTGTCCTTGCGGTCATGTTTAGTGTGAATTCTAGCGTGCCTAGGTATTTTAAGGATCACGTTAGTGAACTTGAAACCCTGCCGCCACAAGCTACTAGAAACATCATTTTCCTCTCGTACGATCTTCCACTGGGCTGAAAGCGGATGTTTACGTACCGTTTGGTCTGTAGGATGGCACCTGGTATGAACCGGGTGTGTATCGTATCAAGCATGATGACAGTATGAGTATTCTCAAGCCTGCCGCAGAAATATGATATGGCCGCTTTAGCTACACCGGTGTGAGAGGGCTTGAAGTGTGTTAGGAAGTGAAATTTGGACATGAGGACATGAGGACATGATTGGCGGGATCCTAGGAGAAGTGGACTTGGCTTGCGTCAGATGATCAAACAGCAGGTGCACACGTGTGTGCATGTACCAAAAAAAAAAATCAAGACAATGGCCTTGATACGTTCTAGACCCCTTACCCTGGGGAACTGTCTGGTCAATTGCCACAACGTAATAGCACAACACTTTTCACGTCCTGTGCGTCCTGTGATTCGGCGGGCGGAAGGTAAGTTGCTATCTCCATATGATGGCTATTGTTTTCGTCGTGTTGATTCCCGAGCGGGATTAGCCGAGAAACTCGGGCCGTGTCCAATTCTGTGTTTGAAGAGCTACCAGCGTGCCCGTAGACATGGATGGCATTCCCAGCATCGCACATAAACATGTGTGATTAGCTGGTTGTTCAGTCTTCCAAATTCACATAGATGCTACACATCCAAAACTTAGTCAATCATTTAGTTGCCCACATTGATGATTCGCACGCATGATTGGCGACGGGAACTGAACTTCAGCTGCGTCTATTCAAGTTTGAAGTGGGATGAAGGAATTGATGCAGCTTATGGTGGGTAGAATGTAACGGCGGCGGCTGAGGGCGGAGCTGATGGTGGGAGAAGGATCGATCAATTAGCAGGACCAACGTTAATATTGGCCAGCTGTGCTTCCGCTGGCGCATCTGGACCCAAGGACTTTGTCGGTTCTCCCAGGCAGAGTCTCACACGGGTCTCTCTGCTGAATTTATTTATCGTCAGTCACAGTCAATGTGAGCCAATTGGAGCCAACCGGTGCTCCATGTCCGATTAGTCTGGAAATCAATTTGGGTTGCTCATGCCCGGTCCCTGGCATGTACCCCCAAAGTTCCGATTTTCCCCTGCGGGTGAGAATCTGAGATCACTTACTTTCGCAATGGAGCACAGAACGGTGAGTCATGCATTCATGGCGGATTTTTCGCAGCGGCGACAATGATTTTTATAAGCACAAAGTGTCAATTCTGACACTAATTTATAGGCTCTCTACAGTTGACACTAATTGTCAAATCCTTTACTTCTCTTGGCTGAGTGAGTCAATTAATATTGTTCCTGCCTCAGCTGACCACGCTTGGCAACATTGCAAACAAGGAGACTTGAGAGGCATCAAGTCCAATGACGGGGCTACGGCAGCCATTTTATGCGACGTATAGATACATCCCTGGTGGTGTGCCCATTTTGTTCCTCTCCAAGCAACGCTGGTCATCCTACGACACCTCTCACGGAGAAACCACTCTAAACCACAAACGATCACCCTCGCTATCGGTCTAAAGCCATGAAAACGCATACCTGGACGCTGGATCAGAAAGTTAAGTCACAATAATTTGCTGGGCATTAGCTTCACAAACCACCTACCCACCACAGTTGTGTCCATACTTCATGCCTTCATGATCATCACCCACATATTCAGGTCATCCTATCGCTGGCATATCTCCCGCTTTTGATAGGAAGATGTGGCTACGACTACCCTGTTGCTTGACATCGTTGGTCTCGTTTGCGTGTGGATGCCCCAACCACGTACCTACACAACATTACCACTCTGACCCTCAAGAGGCACCAAGATAGAGCACGGCCAACGCGTATCGCTCATCCCTTCGTTTGCTTCCTCGATTTGCATCACCGAAATTATTATCTCGGTCGCACACTCCGTTTTCATCTTCCCACCCTACAAAGTGACCTCTGATTCTTACCCTTGTCAAGGTAAGAGCGTCTCGATTCAACGCCGGGGTTGCCTGGTTCTCTGAGACGGCGTGTAACCTCCTCGTTACCACGACGCTCATATGTCGGCTGTGTCACCGGAACAACGTCGATCTGGATGACATTTCGACGAAAAGCGATGGAGCCTGAGTGGTGCCACGGCGTTTCTCACACGTCCTTCTCCGTCGTCAATCTCCGTCTGCTCATGTCGGTACTCAAGAGCTTATCCAAAATCTACAACGTCAACTAAATACGCATTTGCGTGGTTGAGCCACAAGGCTACATATTATATATACACATGATCGACATGCAGCATGCATTTTCATCGCGTGGAAGCCCGACAACCAATCACTTTGAGCTGACACACAGATCGTCCAATCAGCGTCTAAGCGCCCTCCCCTTGCACTGGAATACCCGCATACTCGTCATATCCCAGCGCCAGGTTCAAGTTCTATCCCAACAGCATCATCAGACCAAAGAAAAACAGTAGAGAAGGAAACCGAAAACGCACCTGTAAACACTGCGTCGCCGCTCCCTTCAACAAGTTATCCAACCCCCCGACGACGACCACGCGTTCCAGCCCACTGTGTACCTGTACCCCACCGACGACCCACCCGTGCTGACCTTGCACGTCTCCGAGCGCTGGCACGCCTTTTTGGGTGCGTACGAGGCGCTCCCCGGCGTAGTACGACGTGTAGAGCGAGGCGATGTCACTCGCGCTGAGCGTCGACGTGGACAATGGGAAAGAGAGCGTGCTGAGGATGCCGCTAAAGAAGGGGCCGACGCTCGGGACAAAGGCGAGTTGCATGCGTGGTTTCTTCGATTTCGAGGCGGAGGCAAAGAAAGAGGCTGCGCCGGTGGGAGCGGGGAGGAGTTTAGAGAGGTGCCATCCTGCTTCGCGTTCGTGGATGTGGTCTGTGAGCGAGTATGGGCGAACACCGCCTTCGAGGCTCTTGGGTGTTACTTTGGGCAACGTCACTGGGCGAGCGCCAGCTTCGCCTGGCTGAGTGATCGTCCCGGCACCACTATACCCTGAGACACCAAATACGGTAGGCCAAGCGGGCGGAGCGAGGTATGGGAGGAGAGGTGCAATGAGGAGTTGTGTCGAGGTGGCATAGCAACCTGGGTTTGAGATCCGGTTGGAGGCGCGAATATCGTCGCGTCCGTACAACTCTAATCGTGGGACGCGCAGGGTGTCAGATGGAGAGAAGAGAAATTTTGTTATTACAGATTCCCCAACCACTCTTTACAAAGACGACCCCTCACCAGGTAATCCGTATGTCCAACCGTCCTCAAACCTATAATCCGCGCCCAAGTCCACGACCACGCTACTCTCTCCTTGCCTCTCCTTCGCACCTTTGTCGATAGCGTCCACAAAGGGCTTGCACACCCCGTTTGGAAGCGCCATTACCCATGCGTCGACCTCGCCTTGCTTCTCCATCTGTTCGACATCCTCGACCGAGAGATTTGTATGTGTGATCGGGGACTTGGTGTACCCCTTCAGCGGGTGCCCTTCGAGGACACGAGAAGAGACGTGTGTGAGGGAGAGGTATGGATGTGTGTTCAACAGGGAGGTCAACGCCTGTCCGGTGTATCCCCGTGCTCCAATGAGGGCAACACGTTTTGGCTCCGTGGAGGGCATAGGTGCGTGAGTGGCGTATCCTCGACTACCGTTAGGGACCCCATGTCGACGCGCTAGCGTAGCAAAGCCCCTACTACCGCCCAATTGCGATTTCGCGAGACCGAGAGGGAGGTACGTTCTCCCTACCCGTCCGCTCTGCTCAAGGCTCTTGACGACCTGTTCCACTTCACTCACATCGTTAATGCCATACCAGAACAAGGAACGGCCAGAACGCGTGAAAGACCCCTCTGCACGATCGAAATGCCAAGAACGATCCATCATCTCTTCACCCTGAGCAGGTTGAGGAACAGACAAAGGGGAGGGGGCGGTAGGAGGAGAAATGGATGCTGTCCATACGAGCTGTCGGTGATCCTTCTTCAACGCATTCCACACGTTGTCGAGGACGCCGTTGAGCACGCCAGCGCGAGAGGCAAGAAGTTTCGTTAGCACTGGCATCTGACCTGCAGGGTGGGACACGATAGCAACGGCATCGAGAGGTTCGTCAGCGTAGATCGACCACTCTCCTGGTTTAGCATCCTCGAGAGAGGAGAGGATCCCTGCGAGGCTTTCTTTTCCCGTACGGATATACTCGTCGCGCTCAGAGATAACCTGGCGGAGTCGGTCTTTCCCAATGCTTTCCAAGGTTTGGTGTTTGAAAAGCTTGTATCCTCGGCGAATGAGTGTACCGGCACCAGAATCAGTAAAGAGTTCTCGTTGAAGATTAGAAGCGGAGATGACTGCAACAGAGGACGAGCGGGGAAGGACGTCCAGGAGTTCTTTGAACTCTCGCAACTTGAGCTTCGTGCCGTACTTGACCCAAGGTTCCTTCAAGAGCTGGTCGTATTCCTACTCGTCGACTGTGGTTAGAATATCCCGAAGAAATTCCGAGATCAGACACACCTCGTCGAGGTTGATCACATCTAGCTTTTCCCCTGTAACGCCATGGAACAGACCACCCTTTTCATTGATGAACACGATTTTCATGGGTTCAAGCTCCTTCGCGAGTTCTCCTGCGGCCACGTCTGCATTGACGTTCAGAATTTGCCCGTCATTGCTCTCGGCGAGACTGCATAAGATGGGTAATGCGCCAGCACGGATCGAGGCTTCAATGGGCCGTTTGTCGACTCGCGTAACCTTGCCGACCAAACCGTACTTGTGGGAATCGAGCGCGGTAGCTGTGAAAACACCAGAGGTGATAGGACGGGCACGCGTACCGAGCTTCTCGAGCGCGCCAACCAGTTTCAAGTTTTCCTCGAGGAAAACACGACGAGCGATTTGGAGGGTCTTTGCGTCTACGAAAGCGGGCCGAGTCAACAAGATATTAGCATGTTGGGATTAGAGCATGTTGAGAACAGGAACGCACCAGTAACACGAATGCCGTCGATATACTCCGGCTTAACGCCTTCGCCCTCCAGGATGTCGTTCATCTGTGGACCAGCGCCATGGAGGACGACGGGGTATAGGCCCACGCGGTAGAGGAAGCTAAGGCTGAGAGCAAGCTCATCGAGGTCATCGAGGACTGCACCACCAATTTTGATGACAGCAAATTTCGCCGGTTGGGACGGGTGCGAGGAAGACGAGAAGATGCGGAGGTGACGTTCTACTTCACGTTTCGTTCCGAGAGAGTAGAGGAGGCGGGTGATGGTATCCTACACATGTGTGTCAACACGCCTGTGATTGCCTAGTTGTTGGAGAGAACGGACTCTGTCTGTCTGGGCTACAGACTGGATGGATCTAACCGAGTCTCTACCACGCACGGCGGTGAACGCAGCTTGGCGACGACCAGCGATGACAGCAGCTTTCGTAGCTACGGTCAATCGAGAAGGCAGCAATGCAGTACGGGTCGACAGCATTTTGGCAATGTTGCTGGTGGTGGTGGTACAAGTCGAAGCGAGAACTGAAAAATTCGACAGGCGAAGTCTCTGACATGCCTCAGCCTGCCACCACAACTTTTATACTGGATCACAGCGAGCGAAATGCTGTTGGCTCCTGTGCGCGAACGTCGAACGCCATTGGCAAATACAGCTCGCACTGGCCAGAACAAGGTCCACTTCTGCACTTATATGACGTACGCGCACAGCGTGCACAGTACGGCTCTTCGAGTTATACCAGGACTATTGTACACGTGTGAATCGTCAGAGGCTAGTCGTCTCCCGGTTTGTTACAGTGTCTGATGTGACAACGTTGACCCAGCGTGCAGATCTATCGTTCCAGGGATTTGGAATCCCTACCACTGGCCGACACTCCCATCATTGACGTGATAAGGTATGGGGTGTGTCTCAGGAAACAGGCCTTTATTTCCATTCACCTATCAGCGAATCGATTCGACTGAAGAGGCCACCGAGACCATTCTCGACGAACATGTCCATTTGGATCGTGCGCCGCAGCTACCAGAACCAAACCATGATGAATGCAACTTTCTAAACGTGGGCAGTTCAATTTCACTCATGTCGGTGTGAATTACCTCGAGGAACATCTATAACTGAATCCCTACGGTTTGTTTATGTTGCAGAACCTCAGGTCGATGGGTTTCAAGCCTTCTCGACACTCGACAATCAGAAATTGACCCTATCTGTACGCCGACTGTCTTAAAACACAAGTGCTACAAGGCAAGTTCATCTCGATATGCAAGGAATTCTCGTTGAATCGAGGCGATAAATAGGCTCTCACTTTGACGCGTAAGGATCTCGCGCGGAATTCAAAGGCTTTGACTTATTTCTCAGCGCTTCAGCTACGTCACGCGATGATCAATCATTATGCTAACAGTTTCCTACGGTCGTAGCAGCTACCGAATCATTCTGGAATGCAAGGTGCAAAGGAGACGCTGGGTCGGTCTTGCTCGGTTATATCCAAGACTTTTCGAGGAAATTCTTTTTTTTCCACAATGTCCCAACATCAGCAGTGGGTGAGGATTCGGGAATTCTTTCTGTCCCATGCGAAGTATGCAAGGCATCCTGCAGTCCACGTCCGACTTGGCGAACGTGATATCGCGACCCCACAAGTGTAGCTAGGAACGATCCATCGTCCAACCTCTATTCGGAGATCTGATGTATGTTGAAAGTGTAACTTCGCTTGTTGTTTTTGTGAAAGTCCGGTCTATCATCTGGGCGTCTCTCGAAATTTGCATCGGTGTCGAAGGCACGTACTCGACTTGTATCATAGCACTTAGCTTCATCGATGGATTTGTACATGTGTTTAGCTTGCAGTGTAAGCGGAGTATAGACAGCTTTCCTGCGCATGCCTTGAATTGTCCAACTTCGGGAAACGACTTACTACAAGGACAACAGAAACAGGCTTTAGTACGAGGGCATCAAGAACCATTGCTACGGTGTATGAAACTGAGCAGAAGAGGTGCTAGTGAATGTTACGAGCGTCACAGGCATGGTCAAAACAAGGATGATTAGAGACGCCGAGATATCTGAGACGATTCGCCAAGTCGAGATCGCCGTCAGAAATTCACTGGAGCGTAACTTCAAATACTGAAATCGATCACGGAGGGTCACCAGAGCAGTTTAAACGGCGAATAGGGATCCAAGGCGTTTCCAGGTTTGTTTATGCGACCAACCCTGTTGGGATGGAAGTCCTGGTTCTACCCGCACGGAGATTACTCGAATATTGATGGTCACAACAAGGTTGTCTAGTAGACGGGCATGGAGGGGCAAACGTCCCGAGTCGGCTAGACAGCAGCCTCCAGCATTTGAAATGCTTGATCGGGGCCAGTAGAATGCGCCACGATTGTTCTGGAGAAAAGCGCAGACGAGATAATTAGGTCCTGAAATGATCACCTAGACATTGAAATGGATACTGAAGGAACAGCCAAGGTTAGTCAACTGAATACCATGATCGGGAGGGACATCTGGAGTCGATAGTTTGCGAGGAGAACGAGTGATAATATATATATTTATATATTTAGGAAAAGATACTATGCCAGGTTGAGTGAACTCGCAACTCTGTCTGGTTTATAAATGGGAAGGTCACCATCGTTTAGCTGGATGGCTGATACAAATTTCGCCGCTAGCCAAGTTAGCCAAGACGGTAGCCCGGAAAGAGTGACAATTTCCGGCGCAAGCTGGAAGAGCCTCATGGACCGCTCAAAATCCTGTCTTTGGTCGTGTTGTTGGTAGCGCATTGAAGGTCCGAGGGAGACGGCGCCCGTCGTTTTCGACCCGAATCCAATTCAGTTGAGATTGGAGTCGTTGAATCGTTGAAAGGCGCTACTGGGTGGGGTAGATATGTCGCCGGGAGGTGCTCTTATGCATGCCAGACGAAACAATAAACTTGGAGACGATTGCGAGAAAAACTCGAGGATGAGGCGTGCACAGGGCAAGCTGTGTACGGCGACGCTCCTATCGTGCAGTCAATTCAATAAAAATGTCATCGATGACCCACGTCTATTCTGTAGGCTGGTTCGCGCGCGCGTCAGGCCAGTTTTCCTCTTGTCCCCGTCACAGAATGCAGCGCCTGGGCACACTAAATCTTTTTCAGAGCGATTTCCTGATCGGACTGAGTGCCTCGTATGATGATCAAGACGGAGAAGCAGAGGCAAAGGCAGGGTTTTACGAGATTTTAAGCGAGGATGTGTGCGGTGCCGTACGCAAGAGACGTGCATGATGCATGATGCCAGCCAGGGTTATGTAGTGCCAAACACTTTGTCATGTGGGTGCACATGAAAGAATTTGGCCAAATTCTTTGTACTTAATATCCGCGGGCGCAGTCTGGGCCTAGGCCCCTGCAGGCGCGTCGATCCACGTTACACAGGATCGGCGCGAAGATTGTGCATGCATCATCCCATCTCTTTAACTTTTCAAAGTATCACCTACCGCCCGCCTAGCTCAATCGGATAGAGCGTCAGACTCTTAAGACTAGGCGATCTGAAGGCTGCGAGTTCGACCCTCGCGGTGGGCTAATTGTTTTTTTTTTTTTTTGTTCTATCTTGAAACGTCTCCCTATTCCATCTTGGCCTCAATATTGCTTGTGCTCTTCGATGGGGCGGTATTCCATTGACACGGGTGCGGCTGAAGATTTACAGGTAGGAACGTCCATAAACCAAGCGGATTTATACACGTAATGGCCTCTCCGACTCGGAGTCTCGTGTTCACCTTAACTGACCACAGCCCGGGTACACGGCGCACATCACCGTTCTTCGTCCATGGCCTTTTGAAATGATTCTATTGAGTCTGACTGTTCGTCGTTCTTAATAAACCCGAGCACCAATCCCGACTGTACGACGAACCCCGATCCCCCCTCACTCGTCGGAAACATGGGCGTTCAGGGCCCACGGTCGACGCATCTAGATCCAAGGGGGAAAAAAAAAGGTGGGTGCTAGGGGTTACCGAAAGAAGTACAACCGTCGAAACGTTTCGAAACTGCCCCTCCTTGCGAAGCATGTCGTGGAAAGCGGTCACGGTTCGGACCAGCGCAGACATTCGACCGTAGCATGGAAGCGTGAGGCATAGGAACGACCATCGATCTCCATTCATTCATTCATTTTTTTCATTATCTTATCTTTTCGTCTGCTAGTCATCCTATTGAATCACAGGTCTCGAATGACCGGATAGAATAACTTTGTCGAGCGATGTGCATGTCACGCTCATAGAGTCGATTCTGACCCCCCCACCATCAAAAAAAAAGGGAAAGGGAAAGGAAACGTGCCGAGCCGTTTGAGAGCACGACACACGAGGTCACGATCGAACCCGAAACACGAAACACGAACCCGAACCCAAACCCTTGCCTGCCAGTGATGTTGTCGAAATCGATAATCACCCTCTCCCCCCCAGCCCCAGCCCCGTACACGCACGCACGACAGCTCGACTTGGATCAATATACACATATACATGCGACACAACCCGTACACACAACACCCCACCCCCCCCCAAAAAAATAAAAAAGGGGAAGGCCCCTCGACCATGACAAGTGTCAGCGTCAGAAACGAGATGTCGACCCAGATTCGAAGTTCCCAGTCGCCCTATAGCCATTCGGTTCAGGTCGACCCAATCCAAATTGCATACATACATGCACACATACATGTACAGTAGTCACCATACATGCGTACACGTGCGCACCAACGCCCCAGTTCCCGTCCGTCGGTCACAGCAGTCACCCGGACATATCCATACATATGTCATATATGTCATATGCAAATACATCCCGGGATCTTGCACAGACCGGCGGACCTTTGCCCCAGCCCTTGCTCCCCAGCCCCTCGCTCACCGCACTCGAGTCCTCACCTCGGTATCACTCTGCCCCCTTCAAATAATCCTTCTTGAATCGCATAGAGCCATGTGGTAGTCTCGAACCGGATCTTCTAGGAAGCACCTCGCAGAGTATCGGGTATGTGTGGTGCATTTGGTCTCCGGAAGTATCCGAGCTCCTGAGAGGGCGCCACAAACGAATGCGTCCGTGTAGCGAACTAGTGACAGAAGACACGAGAAGGATTGTCTTCTGCCGAAATGCACACCCTCCCCTTTGACACATACAAGAAACGGGGACGCACCTGCGATTATTATTCGTCCTCGACACGCGTGCGCGAGCGATCCACGCCAACACATTGAAACGGACACTACACATATACATCCAGCCTCGAAAAAGACCCAACAACAAAAAAAAAAAAACGCACATAACATTTCCCGATCAAGGATGACACAGAGAGCAAGGAAGAGCACAACAAACAATGAGACACGGACACGCACGTAGATGTGTGTACGTATGAAATGTCGATAACCATGTATAACACCCTACCCCTATCTCACACAACGGTCAACGGTAACACCTTGAGAAGGAAAGAAAGGAAGAAAGAAAAATCTACGCCGTCAATGCGTATAGATGAAGGGAAGTAAGTGTGTTGTTTTTACTGTGCCAATGAATGTCGTTACGATGTGAAAAAGGGAGGCCCGAGGGGAGAGTTACTGAGATGCAAATAGGATTGTATGAACGAGTGTAACCACGTTGGGTGCGATGATGCATGATGATGATGAACATATACAGGTGGAGATGAGGCTAACTTGAAAATGATCGTTGCATGATTAATCATGGGAAATAAATCTTGGAAGAGAGAAATCAAGGCACGGACAGGGTCTCGTGCGAGCGGCAAACAATACGCAATGAAATGCGCCGGCCCTTTTGCCTTCAAAACCGGAGCTGTTCCGGCTCCCAAACCTCTGGAAAGGGATACCACATCGCGGGGAGCGGACAAAGCCTCATTTCCCCCTCCTCGCGTCCACATATCGCGTAATCAAGCCATGCGTCTTGATACCTGTGCGTGCCCGTCCGCTTGCGATATTCGAATCCCACTTTTCGAAGTGACTTGAGACCACGTGCAAAAAAGGCGGCGCAATCCTGCCGTATGACACGCCACGATTCCAAGTCGTCTATTTCATCATATTCCGGGAATTGCATGCAAAGCCGGAGGTCGCGCAGGGAATAGAGGGGAGAAAGGGCTTCTAGATATTCCTGCTGTGTGCGATGAAAGATGAAAACAACGTTTCGAGGGTCAGTATCCTGTTACAATGATCGTCCCAGTCAAATTAAGGACATGATGGCAAAACCCGGGAGTAAACGGGTGCAAAATTGGTACCGAGTGAGGACAGGAGGGAGGAAGAGCGGACGTACACAGGAAGACACAGACTTGCCATCGTGGTAGCCGCACCGCTCGATCTCGAGGATTTCCAGTTGGGGGCAATGAGTAGAGATGAAACGACATATGGTTGGCGTGAGTTTGTCTTCAATTATGATACGCAGATGCTTCAGAGGGCAATTGCTTGCACCGATATCCGCGAGTACCCTTTCGACCTGGGGTTGTGAGAGCGCAATGGGCCACCGAGGAAGATCCACCAGAGCCATAATGGCTAATCGTCGGAGGTTGGTCATGTAATTGAGGACGCCCTCGAGAGCACAGGCATTCGAAATAGCGAAACTGTCCAGGGAGGCGAGCTTGGCGAGATTTTCGGGGTTGGCAAGGACGTATGGATCGAGGAGGCGAAACTCTTGCGATTTTGACTGAGGGAAAAGCAGTCGAAAATCGCGCAACACGGGCATCCTGCGCAACACGTCAAAAAGACGAGGGATGTGTTGGACAGGCGCGGGGGCCGCACCCATGTGAAATGAGAGATTGAGGTTCTGGTTGGGGACTCGACCATGGAGGACGAATGTGGAGAGAACGGGCCAGTCGATGGTGGCGAGACCAGTGAAGACGGTCAAATCGCCCGATAGTTCGACGTGAGTGAGCGTAGGGGCGTGCTGGCGCAAAAAGACGGCGGAGGAGCGTATTTCTCTGTATCCGCGGAGGTTTGCTTGGGCTCTGTATTTTCTCCTCCAGTCCCGCATGAAGTAGCTTATCTCTGCAAATTTTGGGTCGGTTGGGCCGTCGCCGATGCGTAGGGTCTGGCCAACGGGAGTGAGGTTAACCCGGCGGATAGGCGCGGGGTAGAATTGCATGAGGCTCTGATCGATTGGAGTGTCGATCAGGGTGAATGAGGAGAGAGTGTGACATTGGCCGAGGGCCTCGTAAAATGCCTGAAGGGGGAGAAAGGGGGTGCTCAACGTGACTTTGGAAAGTTTTGGCATACGTGTGATGGCGTAGACGGCGAGCTCCATGTGGTATGGGCAATAAATGCCCTCGCGATCAAGATAGCCGTAGCGAATACGGCCTGGCTCTGTCCACTCGTCGTGCCATTCGAGACGAAAATGCCTATGGGATGGCGATAAGAAAGATACATGGATCAAGGATGGCACGAACCTGATGTATGGCCAGAGAGACTCGGGGTAGAAAAGGAGGCCATGGTCTCTGTCAGCCTTTGATCTCTGCGGCCAGCGGGCCTCTGCGAAGAGAAATGGGAGGCAAGCCTCGCGAATGTGGCGAGAGGTGCTGGAGAGGCTGAGGAGAGAGGCTGAGACGGGGTCTCTACCGGCTGGGAGGAGCTGGGTGATGAGGAGGGGGAATATGTCTGCGATGAGCGGCATGTGGGCACCCGGGAGGGTGGAGTGAGCGAGTGTCATGTAAAAGAGGAGGCAGAGGGGAGAGGTGGCCCATCCGAAGGGCAGGGTCGCGGTAAATATGTCAGTGCTGGTCGCATGCAGACTTGATCAGTTCTAGACCTCGCCTAGACCCGACGTCTGTTACGAAATCACTTTTGCGTGTTCAACTACTGTAGTTACTGTACACCGATATCTTTTCTACTGAGACGCATATTTCTCCGTCCATTCCCGGCTCACTCGCTGCGCATCCTTTTCGTTCTCCTTGTAGTGCTTCGCCACATCCGTCGCCAACGGGTCGTCCGGGTTCGGTGCACTTAGTAGTGCCTGTATCGACAGCAGCACCGTCCGGATCTGCAGCGCCGGCGACCATTTATCTGCACAGCACACCGTCACCCCTCGTCCGCAGTGCAAATCCACTCTCTCCACCCACCTTTCAAAATATCGAGACAGATGCGCCCCAGTTTATCTACCAAACCGCCGTCGGGTATTATGTGAGCATGCGGAAAGTAACACCATGCCACCCCAGCATGCACCCTCACCGATATTAGGATGGTATATCTTGGTCAGGAACCGTACTTTCGGGGGGCTCATGGGGTACTCCTCAGGGAGAAACAGCTCTAGATGAAACACGCCCTCTATCACAGCGTCAGACCGTCAGCCCGTGTGAGAGACCGTCACTCACGTTGAAAGGGACTCCCATCAGGCCCTTGGATGGTCACGTCAAAGTAACGCAGGTTGTCTTCGTGCGGTGCAGCCGTAATCCCAGGAGCGGGGTCTGCGACAAGGCGCTCAGTCTCCTAGCCATGTGTGTCCACAACACGGCAGGTGCACGAGGTCAGCAGTGCGGGTGACACGATATCGACATGTCGACCATGTTTACCTTGATGATTCGCTAGATCGGCCATCCGCGGACATCAGCCTGCTGTAATACCACGCAAAATGTGATCCACACCTTTGGCAGAGCCATATCTAGGGCTTAAATGACTGTCGTGCGCGCGGCAGGGTTCAATGAGGGTCTGTCGGAGTCACAAGGCGCACGCCGCAAAGATCCACGGATGGTCCCGAATCCCGACAACCCAATGATATCTAATATTCCCACGAATGCTAACTCGAACACTCACCCTTCTCGAGAGCCATGTCTACTAATGATGCCAATGTAGGTCGTCCGTCAGTCTAGGGTGATACGACCTAACGATCTGCAGGACAATGATGGTTGGGTCAAGCTCGTCAGTTCTGACGGATACGCCTTTCTCATCAAACGCAGCGTCGCCATGATGAGTGGAACACTCAAGAACATGCTTAATTTCGACAGTTAGATGACTTCCTCTTCCATACCAAATACTCTCTTTCTTCTAATACGCGTCATATGATTCTTGCCTTCCATCTCGCCACATTACGGTCCGACTCTTCACATAGGCAGCTTCAAAGAAGCACTGGCCAATACCTGCCCAATCAGCGAACGGTGTGTCATGCTGAATCGCGTGATTTCCAGCGTTCGCTTATATGACAACGGCGCGTATTCTCCTCGGCACACCGGTGTTCGCTTCCCCCTCTCGTCAGCGCCCCCATCGTCGAAAAAGTCTGTGAATACATGTCCTTTAAGGCGCACTATGAAGGCGCAGGCTCTAAAGAAGATATTCCCATCAATGAATTCACAGAACGCTTGCCGCCCGAAATTGTGCTTGAACTGTACGTTCACCCTTAGCGACCGACATTCCTTAAATACATTAGCGCTGATCCTCTGCCCTCTTATTTTTTTTTCCCAACCCCATTTTTTCATTCCCCCGAACTTTGCTTCCATGCATGTGTTCCAGACTCTTGGCTGCGGATTACCTAGAAGGTAAATCACGTTTTTCGCACTTTGGTCCCGTTTTCAAAATGGACACTGGTGTGCTAATGGAATTGATATCCGACTGGTGCCTTGTTACCCTCTGGTACCTAGTCTAGTCTGATGCTCTCCGACTGGTCCGCGTGGGTGCGGCGCGCTCTTTGGGGCACCCTTTGTGTGCCCGCCGCGCCTGATGGTGACCTGGTGCCTTTGCGGGAGGCGGTGATATTGAATTTCACTTTTTCTGGATCATTGATAGGTGCGGAAGCATTGACGTGAGGCGGCGCAAAGTACGAGCTTTCTTTGTTTTTCTATTATCTTTCGAGAACGTGTTTTGAGCTTCTGGATGACGCATGGTTGCAATGGTTTCCCTCATGTATGCAGCTTTGGAACGAAACGTTGGAATCAAAACTCCAGGCGCATTCTGCCGCCCATCTATTCCCTCTAGGAGGCCACCCCGAATCTATTCTCTGCCTCCTGACTTCGGACCGATTGACAAAATGTCCGAACCTGATTATCCCAAATGTCAATCAGAAAAGGCCCATCTTTACCCGCACCCTGTCAATTATCAAATACCATCCCATTCAATGGTCAATACTTCTATCGATGGGAAGTAATTTATCCACATGGGCCCGAGGACCAGACTCCAACCTGGCTCAGCGGCGCATGACAATGGACGCTATGTGTTTCCCGACTAAGCAGGCTGCGGGACGTGATACCGGTTTACGCCCACTGGATCGGAATGATGAGTGAGCGCGACATTTTCAATTGACAAGAAGAGGCAAATCCGAGTAATCACGTGGTGGACTGGTTTGTCTTTGCCTTTCTGTCATGAGTCGGTTAACCGACGTTATACCGGTCGTCGCGAGCGAGATCTGCGCCGGAAGGAAGCAGGCGATGTGTGCGTTGCAATGTACGTCGGTATGCTGCTAAAGCCCAGTCGATCCACCAGGGTCTCGTGCGCGGATGTGGGTCCGAAATGTACGGCGCGATGTGTCCGTGTCATACGGTCGATACATGCCTGTCGCCACGAACGCGCTCCAGACCCAGAGCCTGGAACCTCCAGTTACGCAAGACAGGACGTCCTTCTCATGTATATATGCCGGTGTATGCACCGCAAGCGTGACAGCTGCTACGTGTTCGTGGACTGCGCCTCTGGTGTTCGTCGACCAGGCTGGGGATGACGATGCGCCGCATCTGAATCTGGATAGCCAATACCCACCCTCAGTGGTCCGGGGGGGACTCCCAACAACCTCGACGATGTTCGCCTACCAATGACAGGTTTCCACATGTGCGGACGATGCCACCGACCTGGCAGGCATGGTGGCTGGTGGACAGCAGGGCGGACGAGCTTGGAGGGCTAAGACGGTGGATGTAATGGCTTTCCATTCGTGGACGTTTACTTCCAGAACGTGGAGGCGGTCACGTGTCCGTCAAGGGAGTCCACGCCACGAGCAACAACCAAGTCTCCCCCGTTTGCGTCGCTCCTCACTTTATTCTGTTGTTCAAACGTTCATGACCGTGCAATATACATTAGACCTGTCAACCATGTCTTATCTGCGCGATAAAACGGACCCTCGGACTCGAAGCGGAGGAGATGTACCAGAGCTAGAAAAAATAGCGGTGCTTGAGCAAAAAAAAAAAAAAAGCCCATCGGACTGGGATGCTTTGGAGTACTTACTGGATGAAAGCTTGCGGGTGGATTGAGTTTCTCATCGCAACGATCACGTCGACACGTCTACATACAGGGTATTTTAATGCAGCAACTGTCGGCAAGGAACGTGGGGAAAAGGCTATAAACTTTATAAAAACCCACAGTGAACGTCCTTGGAACGATTCCCTAGGACAACATACCCGCTGCCATTCGTCGATTCGACGCGATCGCTTGCATGCTGATTCGGACACGCGGCCCCGAACTTGGTTCACCATGCAAACCGTGTACCGTCGTACCATGTCGGCTAACCGGCGTCTGCTCAGAGATGTTCGAGAAGCAGAAGCGATTGCGGCTACACGACATGCCATGGGCCCTGAAAATATCCTCAAGATAGACCTCGGAGAAAAAGGCCCTGTCATGGTTCCGTCCTGCGTACTTGGTTCGTATCGTCCACATCCCCACTCGCCAGCGGCCAAGTCAGAGATACCATCCAATCTGGTGTGAGTGCCAGTCTGACAGTATGTAGAAGGCTTACTGCATAGCAGATCAGGCACATGACATGGCGCTCGCCTCACATATATCAGAAAAGGATGTATTGAAGCGATAGGGACGAGGAAAACCATCCCAGCGCTGAGAGTCCGGCCAATATCCGATCCGGGTATACTGGTAGTAAGTTACTAGTGTGAATACATTTTCATTCGAGGATCAGCGAGCACGTAAGATCTGTCCAACCCAATACATCGGCGCAACAAATTGCTCCATTCGATTCGAATTATCCAACGAGGTCCATAGCGGATTCGATTACCCGTGCACGCTATCGCGCCAGTTGATGGGATGCGCTCTAGTGCTACTCTACACGTGGACCTCCGCCCCGCTCTCCCCGCTACCCCTCGGCATCCTCCGCGATGCTGGACCAATAGTGACGCTATTCTGTATGAATAAATAAGCAAGGGCCCGGCCGGATTACATTACTATCCGTAGCTACAAGTATACATCATCAGACCAGTTCCTGTATTTCTGCACAGTTTCCATCAAACTCTTTCCCTTCTCATTTGCCATGTCAAGCACCCTTCTGTGGAGAGGAAGTCGCATTGGGGGATCTTCCAATCGAGATGCTTTCTCAAACGCGATGCAGGCTTTCTTGGGATCGCCGTCGACGAAACCACCCGATTCGAAAATCGCGCGCCATTTGGATCCTGATAGTTCAGGATTTGTGTACGCAGGATGGGGAGGGGCTAGATGCCTGTTTGTCATCGTAATTTCTGTGAGGAATGGCCCAGGTTCGAGGATGGTGATCTATCTGTATTTAGCTTCTGTCTATAGACACGGAGGCAGTCGGTCTCACTTACTTTTATATTCCAGGCAGGGTCCAACTCACATGCAAGTGCTTCGGTCAATCCCTCGAGAGCGAATTTCCTGACAACGTTCGAGTTTGAGCTCGGTATGTGACCCGACGATAGAAGACGCTTACGTGGCACTGTAATGCCCATAACACGCGAGACTCGCGATGCCTGCTCCGGATGACACTTGGAGAAGTCTGCCACCTCGAGGCTGGTTAACATCTCTGAAGAATCGCACTGCCTCCTGGCTGACTTGTGCAGCACCCCAGAAATTGATGTCAAACACTTGTCGTGCATCTTCAACATTGACCGACTCAAGCTCTCCGTACATCATCTTCCCTGCGTTGTTGAAGACGACGTCGACACGGCCAAATGCCTCCTGGGCCTTGGCAAAGGCTGCAGAGATCTCTGCATGCTGAGTGACGTCCAATTTGACGACGACGAGACGGGAGGACGGGTATTGGCCAACGAGACCAGATAGCACCTCAGGCTTGCGGAGAGTGGCGACGACTCTATCCCCTTGTTCCAGGAGATACTCGGTCAAGATGCGACCGAAGCCAGTTGAAGCACCTGTGACTGAAGGCGAGTCAACACTAGGTGATACCGATTTAGAGATGAACTTACTGAACCAGACTCTGGATTCTGCCATGGAGTAGATAAAGTACAAGTGAGTGAACGTGTTTCATCTCGATCACTGAACGGGCCTACAGGAGGTTATGTCTGACAGGTCTCCGCACCCACAAAAATAAATGGGCGTAACCGACTAATTATGGGACTGGTTGAGATGCGGTTCGTCCAACTTTAATTGACAGGTATGATTAAAACTTTCCGTTCAGATAGCCGAACTATTATCAAACGAGGAGTTTTAAAAAGCGTTTCAGTAAACCGAGAATGGCACTTGATATTCAGCACGGTACTTACAAGTGGTTGTTACTAGATGGCAGTAGAGCACGGTAGTAAATAATATTCTCTAGGACTCTTGAAAGTTGAAACGTCAATTTCTTCAAGGCCGAGATCAGAATTACTCCGTTCTGCGCTGGTTTTTCAGGAGCAGTCTTGTGAGGCTAATATGATTTGACAAAGCGTCCTTCAAGGCTCTCTGAGAGCTTGTTTTACACGGGCCAAAATGTGCCTGTATTCCCTGGGAAGGACTCGGAGAACAACATGGTGAGCAAGGGATACGAACTTATATACGCATCGACGCGGCGATTGCACTCTCTGGTGTGGCTGTGCAGAGAGAGAGAGAGAGATTATCCCACGAGCCCGGGGGGCGCCTACTACCCAGCGCTATATGAAAAGTTGTCGGTGTCCAGAGACCTTGTAAACAAGGCAATCAAACTACTTATGTTCTCCTCGAGGCTGCGAGAACACGATGGCGAAAAATCAGCGCAGAACAGTAACTCTGATCTCGGCTCTTAGAAAAAATTGATTGCTGCGTTCTACTGCCATCTAACAACCACTTGTAAGTGCTTACCGTGCCAAAATACAAGTGCTATTCATGATTTACTGAAAAAGCTTTCCAAACATTGGTTCGATAGTGATTCGGGGGGGGGGGAGGAGCTAACCTACTAAGGGCCCGTTTGGCAGCCCTCCGTTTTTGCTCGGTTTTCGTCCGTTCCGTTTCGTTTTCACCGTTTTAAATCGGACCGTCCGACGTCGGGTCTGTTCGGCAGCCGTTTCCGTTTTTAAACAGTCTGTCACACTCCATTCTGCCTCTGAATACTCTTTCAAGTTTCGTACTACAGATGCCTTACTCTTCTTCCTGTCTTTACAAAGATCATTTCGCAAATCTCAGGCCATCAAGTTCCCGCAAGTTCAGCAAGCTCACGTGGCAACGCGAAGGTCATTGTGACAGCTGCAGCTGAGATAGCAGTATTTGCTGATACCTCCTTTTATGGTGATACAATGATGATCTCGGGGCTTTCAAGGATGAGCTCTTTCTATGAGATGATCATGGAGCCATGGAGAGGTAGAGTGCTATGCATTGATCACTATCTGACTTACATGGTGACTATTTGTGATGCATCTATGATATTTTGAGAGACCTCCGACCGTTCCGTGTTCACAGGCGGGACTCGGAAGTCAGAATGGAACGAATCGGACGCAAACGAACGAAAACGGAGGGCTGCCGAACGGGCCCTAAGTTAGTATTGTGCGCCATCCAGAGTCTCAGTGGCCCAAGGGTGAGGTGCGAACTAATATTAGCATCAAGAACTACCCAGTTACATGGCACAATCTTCCAACGATTACGCCGGCTTGAGACACATCTATCTACTTCATGGCAGAATCTAGAGTCTGGTTTAGTAAGTTCGTCTCTACATTGGTATCACCTAGTGTTGACTCGCCTTCAGTCACAGGTGCTTCAACTGGCTTCGGTCGCATCTTGACCGAGTATCTCCTGGAACAAGGGGATAGAGTCGTCGCCACTCTCCGCAAGCCTGAGGTGCTATCTGGTCTCGTTGGCCAATACCCGTCCTCCCGTCTCGTCGTCGTCAAATTGGACGTCACTCAGCATGCAGAGATCTCTGCAGCCTTTGCAAAGGCCCAGGAGGCATTTGGCCGTGTCGACGTCGTCTTCAACAACGCAGGGAAGATGATCAACGGCGAGCTGGAGTCGGTCAATGATGAAGATGCACGAGAAATGTTTGATATCAACTTCTGGGGTGCTGCACAAGTCAGCCGGGAGGCAGTGCGATTCTTCAGAGATGTTAACCAGCCTCGAGGTGGCAGGCTCCTCCAAGTGTCGTCTGGAGTGGGCATCTCAAGTTTGGCGTGTTACGGGCACTACAGTGCCACGTAAGCCTCTTCTATCATCGGGTTACATTCCGAGCTCAAGATTGAACGTTATCAGGAAATTCGCTCTCGAGGCGTTGACCGAAGCACTTGCATATGAGTTGGATCCTGCCTGGAATATAAAGGTAAGTCGGACCGAGTGCCTCCATGCCTATACATATCTCTCCACGGACAGAAGCTGAATGCAAATAGATTACCATCCTCCAGCCTGGGCCGTTCCTCACAGAAATTACGACGACAAACAGGCACCTAGCCCCTCCCCATCCTGCGTACACAAATCCTGAACTGGCAGGATCTAAATGGCGCGCGATTTTCAAATCGGATGGTTTCGTCGACGGCGATCCCAAGAAAGCCTGCATCGCCTTTGAGAAAGCGTCTCAATTGGAAGATCCCCCATTTCGGCTTCCTCTCCACAGACGGGTGCTCGACATGGCAAATGAGAAGGGCAAGAGTTTGATAGAGACTGCGGAGAAGTACAGGCACTGGTCTGATGATTTATACCTGTAAGTTACGGATGGTGATGTGAACAGTTCAAGCCGGGCCTACCGTGTAATTGTATCAAGATGCCTCAGCCTGTCGATCGCGCTTCAGTACCTGCAACCAAATCTGCGCACCAAGTGCGGGTCGTTACATCTGTTGACACCATCAGACCAAGTGATAGCTGGGTGAGTTTCTCGGTAGAAGGTGACGAACCACGATCTGTCAACATCAGCTGCCTTCTCGTTCCTTGTACCTGTAAGACATCTTGGGCTGTTTAGAAGGAAACAAAGGCGAAGCCATGTACATCCATTCGGGAATTCGGACTCTGCCAAATACTTAGACCTAAGTTATATCGTATTGGCTTACCAGCGGGCGAGATCCTTAAACCGCTGCATATGCCGATCGGGTAGTTGCCGCTGCCTCCGGAAAGTATATACGAATCCATTAGGACGTTGTTTGCGTACGATCACTAGACCATACTGAGGAGCTCATTCTACGAGTTTCTACCTTACACTGATTTTTACCGAGTTTGTAGAATACCTAAATCCACAGCTGCCCGTGTATACAGCAGGAGGAGAGGTGCGGCGTTGACGATGCTACAGACCGAATACCTTGTCATATCCATGTACATACATCATGCCCGTTGATACAACAAAAATATCACCAGAACAACAAGCACACATACACAGCTTTCAGCACACGTACACCAATGACATCTTCTCCGAGTCTCCATAGATCCCTTCTAAATCATCCTGCCCCTGTGTCGTTCCTCACGCACCCTCGTACCTCTTTGAAGATATCGTTCTCGTGGTCACCTTTCTCCTCGTCTCCACCACCCGTTCCGTCGCTCTCCTTGGCGGTGGTACCGGATTCATATCTACCGGATCGACCTCTTCTTCAAGCTTGCGAATTTCCATACCGAGCTCTTCGAGGTCGTTGGATCCACGACGGCGCATACTCGGGGCGGGGATGACGGGGTAATCTGTGTCGTCGGCGGGCTGGAACATTGGGAGACGCTCGTTGGCGATATCGGAGCGCCGACTATTGAGCGTGTATCAGGTATCACGTTGGTGCGCGATAAGGAGGGAAATCGAGGCAGCACAGACGGAGCAACGCCCAGGCCCACATGCATACGGGTGAATACCGTCGACAACCGTCAGTCCATGATGGAACACAGCGAGGAGGGAAATGCACGAACGCGTCTGCAAAATTGCGAATGTAGTGTCTGATTTGAGTGCCCTGTGCGGTAAGCATGTCGGGGCCTCTCTGGTCTTCGATGGGGAAGGAGAGCAACTCGGAGGCATTCTCGGCTTCCTCTCTGCAGGAAGAAGTGAGTGTCATTGTCGATCAGTCGGGCTGGGACGATCTTAAAGGAAGAAAGGAGAGTGAAAGTGAAAAGGGGGTGGACAAGAATTCCACAGTCATCTAGTCTTTGACAGTAGCGAATGTATCATGAATCCCCGTTGGTTGCAGTTTGACTGCACGCAAAACATGAACTAATGCGCTGATCCCTGGAATTGTTAACCCAGCGTTCCATATCATGAAAACGCAGAGGCACAACCACCGAATAGCGCAACTCGAACCGCATTCACAACGCACCTCAGAAGCTGGAACACCCGCTGCATCTTCCCAACTGCCAGAATCTTGTTCTTGATCTGCTGCCTTCTTACTGCGAGCTCCGAAGACGGCAACGCGAGATCGACATGGTCATCCTCTTCCTCTTCCATGCCTTCAAGCTCCTCTGGGCTGCACGTCGCGAGGATCGCGAGTAGCATCTCCGTGACTAGTGGTATTCGCGCACAGACCAGGCCGTGAGTCACAAATAAAGGTAGAACACTTCAGGATCAGAAAGTAACATACTCTTCGCGCCGACGAACGGTAGACTCCACGTGAACCCATCCATAAAATTCGGTAGCCAATACGGATGACTACTCGAGTTGAACTGCCTGATAGTGATGTTCTTGTTTGCATACTTGATGACAGCACCGCGATTGTGGTAGACATCGAGATAATTGGGTGCGCTAAAGACAGTAATGACAGAGGGAAACTTTTTGGTCGGTGTTTTGCGGTACATCATGTATCTGGAGCATGTATGATTTGTGAAGGGAAAGAAAGGAAGCGGCAGAAACACACCCTGCGTCCTGGGCCTCGTGCCCTCGCACGACCCCAAGTAGGCTGTTCCGCTCGAGAAACTCGCACGCCGCCCCATACCTTTCGCAATGCACCACCTCACTATTCGTCACACGGGCACCACTCGAGGGGCGAGAGACTCACGTATAAAAGTATGAACAACCTCTCGTAGCATTGTGCTCAAATGTAGTTCCTGGAGCCAAAGCAGGGCCGTGTGCAGAAGGCTCCTGCTCGTATCCGAAATTCGAGACGGGGTCTGACCACAGCAGATCACACAGCAACCCGCTAGATCCGGGCTCCTGGAAACGGTCCAACTGTGATACATCCGTCAATCAGATGCCTATCAGTGATCCCGGAACAAGGGTAGGAGGCCGACAACGAAAACGCACCCGTCGGATGTCATCCAGGGTGATGAGCTCGGGGGAAAGGCCTCCGTGAACACATAAGAAGCGACTGTCGACGAGCGCAGCGACGGGTAGTGCATTGAAGGACTCCAAGCATGCGTCATAAACAGCTTGAGAGTACTTGTGGAGGCCTGTGCCAAGAAAGTTCATCACATTGAGCTTGGACGACCCCTAGGCCTTTGGCGTAGACATGCGTACATTCGCGTTTGAACGTAAAATATTCTGTTAAATGTCGGCATTCGTGGTTACCACGAAGGAGGGTAATATCTTTCGGGCGTTGGATCTTGAGCGCGTAGAGGTATAACAGGCACTAAAGGTATGGCAGGTGATGTTTTGGTGAGTCAGTGAGGGTAACCGAAAGGCGCGCACCTCGATGCCAAAGTTTCCACGATCGACGTAATCACCGAGGAACAAATACGAGCTTTCTGAAAAGTTCCCTCCGATCTCGAAGAGTTTCATGAGGTCATACTGCGGTGAGCCCAGGTGGGACGTGGATCAGTCCATCTACGTGGCATTTGAGCGGAGTTGATGGAGGGCAAGCACTCACGTATTGCCCATGGATATCCCCGCATACTACAATGAGTCCGGCAATGGCACGCGACCGGTCACTTGCACGATGACGACCAAGAAGGGATGTAAACTCACTCGTAACAGGACTTCCTACATTGACTAGATTCGGTTCACGGGACAGGATGGCCGTGGTTCTGGAGAGGATGTACAGTGCCTGCTTCTCTGTCAACCTCCCCTCCTTGAAGAAATGTTGCTTCATAAACTCGACATTGGGCATCATATGATGGTCGCCTGGTGGGCCGTACTCCCTGATGAAGAGCTGGTCGTCGGTCGGTCTCCAACCCACAGGTTGTATAACCTGTATATACAAGAATGCAACAGAAAAAGGTGGTCAATCATACTGCGATCGCCCTGTAGTGTTGATTGTGTTTGGAAGTAGGAGGCGGTCATGAGAGACTAACATTGGGCATCGCTCGTTCTTTTAAACTTACTCCGGGTTGGATGGAATTCCATTGGACTACACCACCAGGAAGAACAGGGTCGTGGTCTTGCTCGAGGGTGGTGCTGTAGGACGGTTGGTTCGCATAGCTGTGTGGCTTACTGTGGTAGTATTCCTGGTTAGATGACATTCAGATCGTCGTGCTGGGTATCCGCTGCGGGTCTGACTGGGTATCGGTCGGCGTGTTGGTCGGCGTCGTGGGTAACGCTCACTAGCGCTAGTGGTCAAATGTTGTGCGATGCTTTTCCTTCAGGCGTGGACTTTCTCACTACATAAACACTTCCTTTGTTCTCATACCAACGCGGCGCTTAGCGCTTACAGCAACTGCGACGACCAAGTTTTTTTCTTTTTTTTTCCCTGTGCAATTAACTTGAACGTTGCCATTGATAACCATACCACACTCATCGTATCCGTGTCAGTGTAAGATCATCCTTCTTGACGGTTGAATGAAACGTTGATTGACTATCCAGAGTCACCCTAGACTGCGTACCCTCGACAGCTTCCTTTATTCATACTTCACGTTCGCCATCTCCGGACCCGCCCACTTAGACTCGAGTTGAACCACATACAACATTACCCCTCTTCGAACACAAGAGGCGTTGTTTGATCCACCCGCCGACGGAACCCCCCAAGAAACTCGCTCCATAGATGGGAGAAAACAATCGTGACCGCTGAAGATAGGTACAAACATACTATTACTACATTACTCAGGGAGAAGAATGTCTGTCACAGATGAAACACAGTCAAGTCAAATCGACAGGGCTCTTGCAGAATCTCTGACCGATCTGAATTATGTTTGCAATTACTTAATTCTCTGCGCTGCCTTTGTTTCAACTCACCTTAATCGTCCATCACAACACTTTATCCAGTGCTCGACCTCATCTGCGCTTTTAGGCGCCACCCTCTATTCTCGCCGCTGCCGAATCATTCTCGGATGTCATTTCCTGGCATAGGACCTCCGATGGGTTTAATGACATCGGGGGGACAACCATTGATCCAGAAACTATATGACCTGCGTTTCAGCTGTACCGAAGAATATAGACCACGTTCTCCTTTGCAGTGAGGGGTCACACGAAACGAACGACGAGAACACTAGGCGGGGGTTCCAGACGCTCGGAGTCTACTAAGCGGAAAAGACCCCGCTGTGTCCGTAGGGGACGGCGTGGCGCGGGCCATTCTACACTGGTACATATTACTTCGCCCTCGCATCATCGCCATGGACTACGGACGGGATCAAGGGGTGATACAAACAGTTCACGCATAATTCTCAATGAGCGATCTGAGATCGGAGAGATGTAGGTGTACATTCTCACTCGAGTTCGAGACGAAGAGAGTGAAACTTGCTATCTAGATAGCTTCCGCAATATGTGACGTAATTCAGTGAAGTCCATATCTCGAGGGCCCGGAAGCCAAGCCGTGCACGAGGAAGAGGATGACAACCAGGCTTTGAGACGAGGACCCCCATGTGACATGTAATTTTACAATCATTAGCCCCAAACAGTTGTTCCATGGATGCTTGGTTGACTTTTAGGCTTCCGGCCTCAGGGTCTTGGCACCATAAGATTTTTCCATCTCCTTGTTAGACGATAACAGGATACATGGAACGACGCCGACTACATTCCAAGACATCTCGATGTCTGCCGACTCGAAGCATTGCATCTTTGAGTAGTGCGCATCATAAGCCTCGTCGTTTTGTACCTGAAAGAGGAATTGCCTGCAACAAGGGTGGGATCCACCACCAGGGGTGATCAGCCCGAGTGGCTAACATTGATGCACAGTTGCAGGATTCCCGTCCACCTCCATTCTTGGTGGCGCTTGGCCCAGCTGCTAAGCCAAAGAAATGAAGGAGAGATGCCGGTTATTTCAGATATTAACCTTGTTAAAGGCGCTTTTGCAAAAGTCCTGAAGGTACAAGGTCGCTCCGCAAGAACTACAGTAGCCAGAGAGGAATGATACACCTCATGATCACCGGGAAGACAGCCTAAGAGGAAATTTCATTCGCTGGAGCTCTTCAAATGACGAAAACACGTTACCTGATTATTATTTTTATTATTATTTTCAGTTCATCGATGATCGGACTGAAGAATGGCAGTGTGGTGGGTGGGACACCGACAGACCGCTCCAGAATTTGAAAGCCTAGTGTCAGCATATGAGGCCTTGAGGTGCGATCCAGGAGAAAAACATTGATAATGTGATCGCGCAAGGCGACTACAGCACGTCAGCTGCGTCCCCAAGATTGCTCGGTGACTGATACCAAGTATAGGAAGAGGGTATGAGCATGGTCGATATCGATATCATGTACAAGTCGGCACAAATACCTCCTTTCAGTACGAGAGTGTACATCAAAGCGAGGATCTAATAATTAATTGAAGTCAACAAGAATATCTTTGCGCGCAGAATGGCTGTACGTTGTCGCACTGGTGCTGAAAGGTGATCTATCGTGCAATGTTCAAGTAGCGTCAGTCTTTGTCGAGCATGGAAACCTACCCTTTGAATGATCCAGGCTTCGTCGCCTGCGCTTCATTAAGCTTCTGTAGAGAAGTCGCCATCCTTACAGGGTTGCGCCTTTAATCCAAGTTTCGCGAAGTAGCGCCGATCCAGCTGAGGCAGAGCCACGGCGTAGCCTATCTGGCAGTTACTCACGTTCCTCTCACCAGAGTCACCACCAAGCCAACCCTCGCAACACAGCCCATAACGCTCAAGACCGACAAGTTTTTTTTTTTACTTTTGTGCGATCATGGCAGACCTCATCCAAGGACTTGATCCCGGAAAACTCGTGCTCGGCGGCGCTGTATGCCCTCATTCTCTAATTTCTTTCCATCATGTCCTCACAACTCGATCGTCCCTCAGGTGTTGTCCTTTATAATGAGTCCATTCTCGGCGCCAGCGTACAATCTACCCATCTTCCTGTTTGGAGCTCTCGTGCATGAGAGTAGCGACGCAGTACAGTCGCTCAAGTTGGTAGGCTGCGCAATTCCCTGTCGTAACCTCGTCGCACTGAATTCAAGTCCCCGGACCAACAGTTCTCCGGCATCTTGTCTGCGTCGATGCTCTTCGATATCATCTGGGTATTCAACAACGAGCACAGCGGCTTCGTCAAACTGCTCCTATTCCTTCTCTGGTTGCTCAAAGTGTGTGCCGAATAACATATGTTGCATGTCTGCAGCCGACCAACACACATGCTGATGTGAGCACCCCTTCTAGTTCCCAACCACAGCGACGTTCTTGGCGACTCTCCGTCACAGAGGCTCTCAATTCATGGGTCTTGGCCCTGATACCAGTGGTCCGACTGGCAAGTCCCTCTTCTCCTCATGGACCCATACGTCATACGTCATACGGATTACTGATTCCGCAGCAGTCTGGTCCATGCCTGGCGGCTTCACCTCGGGCGGTCGTGAAGGTTACCAAGTCGTCGACGACGAGCCACGCGTCTCTGTTCCCCGTGGACCGCATCCACCTCCCAAGACGACCGTCGTCGCGCCAACCCCCCAACCCGCCCCTGGGGTCCAACCCGGCAATTACCAAAACGCATAAACCCCCCGCGTCGCGACGGGGCATGGTGTCATCCTATAGACAAACGCCGCTGCATAATATCCCTGTCTGTTGGCGCCTTACAGGTCGATATGTCGAGGTCTTTCCTGATCATTAGTGTCTAGTCTTTTTTTTTTGGAGAAAATCATGCGATTTGTTTTGCCTTGTTTGCGACCACGGATAGCGTTCGTGCGACTGGCTTGGTGCTGTAGAGGTGTATACGTGCGGTTGGTCTGTTGATCTACCCGTGTCGCGTTTGATAATGGCTATATGAGGTGGTTGCTTGTCTTGCGCACAGGGTCGCCACGGACGTCAAGCGGCGACCAACTTGAAACAACAAATGATTCACCCAGTGCGATGTTCGGGAACTAGTCAGAGGCTTACACCCTCCGAGAATTTCCAAACCACCTCAGTGCCTCGGCTATAACCAACCTTCAAATCTCAGATGCGACGTTGGATCATCCGAAGATGATTGACACACTCGTGGATGGGGATGACCAGATCAGTGACTCACATCTGCCGCATCACAACTGAGCTTTCCCTCTGCGGGACAAAGTATGTACCTGTACTGTACAAACGAAACACCATAGCGGGATCGAATCGCGAAAGGAGCGATGGTTAGAAGGTTCGAGCAACGCTTAGCCACCTCAATTGCCCTTGCCTGCTCAGTTGTGGTCGACTGTAGATACCCCATGTACATCCGCTGATCCCGGTTAGATCTGGATACCTCTTCCGACATCCTCGTTGATCAGTCGTGCGTTAGTCATAGCCTGTTGTGAGCAGTGTGTTCGTTGGATGACCTCCTAATTAACATGCACGGGATTGTTGGGGGAGAATACAAGATGTCAAATGGACACCGCTTTTCTGAGGACTGACCTTGACCGCCTTCTCGAGCAAGCAGCAACTCAAAGTCCGGGAGAGAGCAGGGAAGAACTAGTATACAAGAGAGGATGGCGCATACTCACAAAACCATATATCGAACCGTCCTATCCTACAAATCCAAGACAAACTCGCCTCCCGCCCGATACTACGCACACCCTCAACGATAATGTTTATGCACTTCAGGCATCCTGCGTCAACGACCGCAACACCGCCTCCGACCGTGACCTGACCGCCAGCTTAAACGGATTCGGTAACCTACATCCAATATCAGCATCGGCCCCCTTCACGCCATCATGGAACCCACAAACAAGGATACGTACCGAAGGATTGAATTGTCATACACCACCTCCGGCTCAACTTCCACCCCATGTTCATCCACAGCCTTGCCAATATCCAGCGTGGCTATCATGGACACCGTGAGCAACCACGCCGAAGCCTCGACAAGATGTACACCAGGACATCGGCTGTGCATCGTGCCCACAAGGTGTGGATAAGTGTTCAAAGTTCGGTCGAGTAGAGCACCCGCTTACCGTCTTCCGAAACCAAAGACATACGTCCGTGGATCGCGTCGTCGTTCTGTTGCCTCGTCTGCAGCGGGTTCGAGATACCGATCGGGATTAAACGCATGAGGATCTGGAAAGAGGTTTTCGTCTCGGAGAATGCTCCTGATACACGTCTCCGATCAACCTGGCCTTTATTGCCACATAGACATCCAATTCAGACTCACCAGATATTCGCAAACACCTAAGCACGCAGTCGGATGAATAAACGGGCGAATGAAGAAAGCAGGTTGACGTACGAGTGACCCCTTAGGTATCAAGGCACCATCGCAAACGTCATCCTCCATCAACCTATGCGGAAGACCTAGAACGAACATGAGCATTAATTTACACGTTACTCGAGGGACTTACTCAGAGGTACAGGTACACTCCACCTCAGCGACTCCGTGAAGACCGCATTGCAATACGGCAATGACTCCCGATCCTCAAAGAGTGGCAACCGATCCTGTCCAATCACCGCATCGATTTCTGCTTGTGCTCGTTTGAGCACTGCAGGATATTGTACCATGGCGAGGAAGAAATGTGTTAGGGTCGTGACCATCTGTTAATCACGGTATTTTGGTCGTCATGTCTCCACAGCCAGGTTGGTACATACAGTGTCAGTGCTAGCTTCCGTTCAGTTAAATAGAGCAAAATTCAGCGAGGAAAAATGTCTGACCTCCCGGCGTACATCGAGTTTGCGGTCCATCTTAGATCGAAATTCTGTTGAGCATCAAGATTCTTTTCCTTGTTATGATGTCCATCCAAAACCGTGGAGACGAACGACGCCTTTGCGGTGCCCTTGCGCTATGCCAAGACAAGACATAGTCAACGGCGTACAAGAGAAGTGAGAAGTGGTTTACCCTCTCATCCAAAACGAACTTGTATGGCTCATTAACAAACTCGTCTATCTTCTGTTTCCAGATGGCGGCATTCCGCTTGAATCCGGCACCAGGAAACCAGTCCGGCAAATATTTCACTAGACTCATCACGCGCGTCAGCGGTGCGCAGGCTCCGAACGAGTCAACGAAGACGTACACGAAGGAATGACGTCGACAGGCCAGATCCCACCGCCCGAGCCGATACGATTGGCGAGCAACGACATACACTCGTCAGCAAGTTTCAGAAAGACGTCGTCAGTCGACTGGACATGGTATCCGTACACGACCAATAACGTCAATCCACCTACGTATCTGACCATGTGACCAAAGTCAGACGGGACCGGACAGAAGAAAGAAAAGAAAAAAGAAAAAGGAAAAAGAAAAACGTACCGCCGGAGATGGTCCTGAAACCTGAGTGGATCTTCGAGAAGCCCTCTGAGGAACGGCTTCGTTTCAAGCACGAGCAATGGGAGGTAACGTTTCACACTCGACGATCCAAGCGCTGCTTGCATCAACTTCCGCTGTCGACGCGACTGATCGCTGTATGGTGTAAATGCCACCATGTTCTTACATCCGCAACTGATCAGATAAGGTTCAGATTGCAAGCAAATGTGGATGAAATTAGGCAGACGTACAGATCTCCCAACATGACGAGCCTCGGCTTGTCAGAGTATATAGATCCACGTTTCTCCAACAGATTGAATACCACTTCGGGGGTATTCAAAAAGACGATCCCCTGACCAAACACATGAAGATACGTGATATCACCTAACCAAAGAGGCGGGGTCATAAGTACCGTGCATCACGGAAGCGCGAGATAAGGCGACGAACCATACTGCTGTCCCCATCGTTCGGCCGAGACCCAGAGCTCCTTTGTAGCGAGATCGGCGATGTTGCCCAGAATGAGGAGCGGCTTCGGCCCAGGGGGTAATGGGGCAGGTGACTTCGGTTTGGTGAGATAACGGTAGAGCGCGTAGCACAGTGTAGCCACGAGAAGCATCGCAGAGAACATTGTCGTCGTGGCCATCATCCGAGTACGTCGCGCGAGATCAGATTCAGGGAGCGGGGAAAAAATGGAGCGAGTGGGTCGGAAGGTGTGAAAGGAAGATTCAGAGGAGGAGGGGAGCACGATCCATACTCCCATCTCACCTCCACCTTTTTACACTCGTCGGCTGTTGGTTTGTTGGTTCATCACAGGCACGCGACTATTGCTATCCAGGTCGACGGGGATATGACAGGGGTTGTAGATAGATAAATGAAAGGGTGGTGGGAGACATTTGTCTGCCGCCCAGGCCGGAGGTCTGTCAAACCTGGAAACACTTCTAATGGGGCTGGGTAAAACGCCATGCCAATTCGCAACTCCGCACGTGAGTCGCTAGATCTCTGACTCACAGGCCTGGGACAGTGCTGTACGCTGCAGGGCCAGGTGTTGCCATTACTTTCACTGTACCAGTGGTGGTGTATCACAGGTCTATAGTTCGTGAAATTCAATATATCTGAAAAAAATATGGAGAGGTGGGAAAAAACCTTGCCTTGAATCCACAACAAGAATTGTGAGGGTCCGTCAAAAACTTCGCGTGCCAGAGAGATGCCGGCCTGCAAAGTACGAAATGGCATAGAGATGCAAAATTTCTCCGACCGACGGAGGGACACCCGATAAATCATGCTGCTCCTAAGCTAACTTAGGGAAAGTAGCCTCTTCCTAGTAGTCCTAAGTACTAGGGGCTCAGGGCGCACTCGGGCACCACTCCGTCCCGTTCTGGTTCCCTTACACAGCTTACATTGCTGAGGAGCTGCAAAATTACTCTCCCATGCTTCTTGTTCCTGTTCCCAATCATTGATGCTGTCCTGCACGTCCCCCACACTGTGCACACAGGCCATGGCTTGCTGTCAATGTTTCCTTCCGTGCCCTGTTTGGCTATACCACCAGGAGGGCCCTTGGTACATATATCTTCCATGCTCCTTCTCGCTCCCCATCATTGTTGTCATGCACCTCCTACCCCCTCTTGCTTCTTTTGTTGCCATGTGCACCATCTTCCTGTCCTCTCTTGCCTTTTTCATTGTTGTGGACATCATCTCCCTGTGTAATAAGACTGTAGTCTTCAGTGTAGTCACTGAAGAGAAGATCTATAGTATGAAGGTCTTAAGTACCGCGTGATTATGTAATCTGTGTGGCTGTACTACCACACTCTTATGAATCTCCAACACTCCCCCTCAAACGAGACGGGGTAGTCAGGTAGGAATAAACAGATAAAAGAAATGAATCTACCTGGAAAGGGATTCCAATAAAAGAATTGTATCTGTGAATATGTAGCATCTGCGCAGGTCCGTATGTGGTCCGTATGAGTGTCGCGTCACACTGCGCTCGAGCGGTGCCCAAATAAGGCAAGTCGCTAATGCGTGCACGGTCGTCGATCGACTCCTGCGGCGTCGTCTTCGCGAATTGCGCCTCGGGAACACTCCCCCGGCTTCTCTAGTCCATGTACAATGTGTACGATGCGTCCGATTTGACCGATTCGGCCTCGACGCGTTCGTTCGGACTGGTAAGTCCATCTGCCTCGACTAGTTCTTCTAGGTCGCGGTTTGATTCATCCATGACGACGCGGTGGGTTCGGGAACTCGAAAGGACGTCTGGGACGCTGTGGAGGTGGTGTGGATGGCCCAGGTACGTCCGTTGCTTCGCGCTTCCGCTGTTCGTGCTGACTCGCCTCATGATCAGCTAGCACATCCGTTTCGAATCGTTTCGAGTTGCGGCGTGCTGTGCTCGTTGCGCCAGCCTTTCTGCACCTTCTCCCATGCATCAGGACGCTATTGCGAACACTTTTGTGTCGCACTTTGTCCTCGATGCCTCTCGATGCCTCCTCCTCGCCCACATGGCCTCCTGGCCTGGTACCTCGACATAACGCGTTCGCTTCCGATGCTCCTGGAACATATCCCATCGCACCCAGCGCTGTCGATAACCCACTGGCAGTCCGGATTGGTCTCGAAGACCTCCAACTCGACCTGGTCGCCCAAATGGCCTCCTGGGGTATTATCTCGACGTAGCGCGTTCGTTTCGACAATGCACTGCGTTCTATTGCCTCTGGGATGTCCTGGGGTACTGTGGGGGTTGCCTGGTACGTGCACCTCGTAGTCTGGCTCGCTCGTCTCGTCTCCAGCTCCCAGTGGTGAATCTCTTCGACTCGTTCGCTGCGAGCCTTCGTGCTCGTGTTCTGATGCGTTCAGCAGGTGCTTGGGTCGGTTTCTCCCATCCTCATCGCCCTCAGACGCTCTCGACGTGTCCGCTTCGCCAGCAGGTCTGAGCTCGCAGCTCACCTCTCGACTTCTCACCTCCCCCTCGAGCTCGATGCTGGGGGATTTGTCTCGTCGTCGTGTAGGTTGGTCAGGTGGCGGTGGTTCCGGGAGTGGTCTAGGTACGTCTGTGATATCCGTTGGGGTGCGCTGATCGTTCTCTTTAGGTTTCATCATCGATCGCGCTCGTGCCTTCGATGTCCACTTTCTCTCCCCCCCGATCTGCGTAACACCCATCCGTGTAGTGGCGCCGTCCCGCCGTGCTGCTCGCGCGTCTTGCCTTCGCCATGCGCATTCGCGCTGTGTCGTCGGTCTGCGCGCGTGCTGTCCGTGTGTGGTAGCATCTCGCTCTCGTGCGGAAGGGGTGATGGGGAGTTGGAACGAGGTGTGGGGACCTCCGGTGAGTCCTCCTCTGCCTCTCCACTCGTTCCCTCATTGCGCTGATCGACTTCGTCAGCTACACTCTTCTCCCCCTCGATCTGCGCTCCACCCGGCTCGACCTGGATGCTTGCGCGGTCTTTTGACTCGTCGCATGGCTCATCCGTTTGCGTATGTACGTCCTCCACCTCGTCGGGAGGTTCGGTGGGTTTGCTGGGTTGACGCGTCTCATCGCTGATCTCGCCGATTGCCTCTGCACACCGTGGCTCTCCCGGCATCTTCGACTCGACCGTCCCAGCCCTCGGCTCGCCACTTCGCCACCTCGCGCCCTCAGGCTTGTCGGGCGGTTCTGTGGACTCGTCTGGATGACGCTCGTCGTCACCCGTCGTGTCTGGAGGGTTTTCCGACGGTCTCGACTCGTCGGACTTATCTGGCTGGTGGTGGTCGTGCGAAGTGCTCCGTGCACTCGCACCGGTCTTCGTCGGCCTGGTCATCTCGCGTGTAGTCAGCTCAGTGCTGCTGCCGCTCGACTGACCTGTGCACTCCCCCTCGAGCGGCATGCTCGGGGGTGCATCTGGTGTCGAGGTGGTCTCATCCTCGTTGTTGTCTGCTCCAGCGTCGTCGGTCGTTGCCTGACCATCTCGCTCCCCCGCGAGCGATGCGCTGTAGCTGGTTCGTGCGTTTGCGCCCATGGACGTGTTCACTGTGGTCGTCGCAGCGGTCTCGTCCGTAGACGTCTCCGCTCGACCTTCTGGTTCGTCGTTCGTCGTTCGAGTTCTCTCGTCAACCTGCCCTACCCTCTCGCTCGACGTCCGCTGCTCTCTGGCCCTCTCGCCGTGCGATTCCTTGTCGCATGGCGTCCTCTGCGGCGTGACTGTCGACGTGTTGTCATGGCGTTTGTGCGACTTCAAGCCCGCTGGCTCTACTGGCCCGGCACTTGTCGCATTTGGGATTGGTGTGTCAGCAGCTTTGTTGTTGGCCTTAGATATGATGTTGGGTACTGAGGGTTCTATTTGGGAGACATGGAAGATCAGATGAATGGACTTTATTGACTTAGGGAGTCAGAGGGTGAAGGAGTGTGAGCCTGCCTAAGCAATGATTAGGTAAGGACCTAGGTTCTTCTTGAAGAGTTTCTTGGAGGCTCTAGTGGAGTGGAAGTACTTTGCTTTCATGAAGACCAGGTCACTGACTTTGAAGTCTGGTCCTGGTTGTAGTAGTAGTGGTAGATATGAATAGGATATGATGATTCCCATGATTAGGACTGAGTTTGCATGAATGGGATGTGAGGGAATGAAGGGCGCAGAATTCTTAATAGTCCCCTCTGGTAGCCTTCGTACTTATACTAGTGTATACTATTGATTTTCTAAGCTATTTACTCATCTGCAATACGAGGGGACATGCCCTTGATATTCTGGTGTTGTGCCCCTTGCTGCCATACTATATGCTCGGCCGGATGTAGCTTGTACCCCATATTTGGTATATAGCTTACTTAAGCTCAACACTCCCCCTCAAGCCTAATGTAGGCCAAGTCTGAGAATGAGTTGACAATGTCTGGCTCTTGGTAGAGCCTTTGTCAAAATATCTGCTACCATTGTGTCTGTAGGATAATAGTCTAGTCTTATCCACCCTTCTCAGATTTTATCTCAGAGATGTAGACTTTTGAGATCAAAATCTTTAGATTGCTTATGAAATTGGGCATTAGTGCCTATTGTGAGTATGGATTTATTGTCTACATATAATAATGTAGGTTCACATGGCATGAATCCAAGTTCTGTATATAGATTGCATAGCCATATCACCTCTCGTCCTGCATCAGCCATTGACGTGAATTCGGCTTCGGCAGTTGACAAGGTTGGTGCATTTCCCTTTTTGGAATGCCATGTGATGGCACCTCCACTCAGGATGAAGACATTACCATTTGTGAGAACTAAGGTCGGGGTTACTCGCGAAGCTTGCGTCTGCATAACCATGGAACCCACTGATTTCTGTATTTTGCGCATATGTGAGACTCAGATCTTTGGTTCCTTTTAGGTACCACAGTACTCTCTTTGCTGCAGTCCAATGCTCCATATCTGGATTGCTATTCAATGAGCACAGCTTATTTACCACATATGCTATATCAGGATGAGTACCAATTGTGGCATATATCAAAGATCTGGTTAACGACGCATAATTCCCATTTTGGGTAGGTGTATCATTTGTTTCTGCTTGCAGGTTGCAACTTCACATTTGGATTGAGCAGTGTAGATACTGGGTTCACATCCTGCATATTGTACTTTTTCGAGTAGTTCCTCAATATACTTTGTCTATCTTATGTAGATCGTCTCTTTTACTTGATCTTGTGTGATTTCGAGTCCGATGAGTTTATTCGGCTTGCCTAGATCAGTGATCTCAAATAGTTTATTTAGTTCCCTTTTGAGATTACTCATATGATTCTTATCACTCATAAATAGTAGTAGGTTGTCGACCCATACTGTGATAATCTTGATCATATCTCCCTCTTGTCTTATGTAGACACATGGATCGGAGTATGGTACAATCATCTGAATCATATGGTTTTTCATTTTTGTATTGAACTCTTTGTTCCATTCTCGACTGGACTGCTTTAGTCCATATATGGTCTTTATTAGTTGACATAGCTGCGATGTACCATCATGGTAACCATCGGGCTGACTCATGTATATTTCCTCTTTTAGACGTCCATTTAGGTATGCTCCTTTAATGTCCATTTGTTGTATTTCCCAGTCCTCTGCTACTGCTAGTGTGAAAATGGATCATATGGTTTCTAGACATACAACTGGTGAGAATGTCTTATTATAATCCATGCCGGGGATTTGGCCATATTCTCTGGCAATGAGTTGTGCCTTGTATTTCTGTAGATTACCATATTTGTTATATTTTCTGACAAATACCCATTTGTTGGATAGATATGGGTTTTCTATTTTTGGGTGCCTTGGTTAATTCCCAGATATCCATCTTATGTAATGTTTCCAACTCTGTCTCAATGGCCTTTTCACATTTTGGACATTCGGATAATCATTTGGCTTTAGCTAGATTCTTTGGGTCTTTATTCCTGAGTGCCATTTCACTGAATGCCATGTAGATAGTTTCTGCCATAGTAATCCTAGACTCGTCTGTGTGATCACCTGGATTTTCTGGTGATGATTCCATTACTGAGTCGTCTAATTTCTGTTTCTTATTAGCATTTTGTAATGCCTCGTTATCTACATGTTTGCGCTTGGTATCCTTCCCCTCAGACTGTGGGTCCATCACTGGTGCAGGAAGATTTGTCATCAGGAATCTATAATTCCATGTGACTTTCACTGTGCGATGTTCCACATCATGATATTAGATGCCCTTTGGGCCATCCTCATGTCCTACAAAATTGTATTCTTTGGAATGGGGTGCTAACTTAGATGAATTGAGTGATTTGTCAAGAATCCACACCTTCCAACTGAATTCCTGAATGTGGGAAATATCTGGTCGACTACTGTGTCATTTTTGATAGGGCATCATGTCAGGTACTGATCGGGTAAATGTGCAATTCCTAATATACATTGCATGTCTCATTGCTTCAGACCAGAGCTTCTGTGGCATATTCTGGCCAGAAAGCATGGCATGTCCTAACTCTACAACAGTTCTATTCCATTGTTCCACCACACCATTCTTGTTACGCCGGGTAACAATGTGACACGTTCCCGTATAATCCCCCTGTTGGATTATAGGACTAGCAGGACTTGAGGAAGATTACTTAACCTCCAGAGGTCCAAATACCCTCTGACTGGGGACCAACTGCTAGCTTTACATAGAGTCCCTTGTTACCTCTACGACCAATGGCGGAGTCTCGGATTTACCACGGAATCCCAATCCTTACACTAAGGAGGGGGCAGACCGGTGCGCAGGCCTAGGAGCAGTAGCCTTCCGTCTGCTGATTCCTAGGGCTTACTGGGCCTAATATCGAATGGCGGAGTCTCGGTCTTGTGCCGGTGGCGGAGTCCTGGTCTTGTTGGGTCAGTGGCGGAGTCCTGACCGACGACGACCAACCTCTGTTGGTCGTTGGAGTTGCCAAAGCTTTAGAAGCCTGTAACGGCAATGATGGCACACAAGTGCAAAGTGATGAGGAAGATGATCACGAGCACCTCCAGATCGCGGGAGAAGGCTTCTGAGGTGAAGTGGAACCTTTAGCGGGAGAAGCAGTAGATTACACGGGAAGGAGTGTAGATCTAGGTTAGAGTTACATGAAGGGCCCGCGTCCCTATTTATAGGCCTTACCCCTCTAGGGCAGGCTTCGTGACGAATATAGTAATATCTAGTCGCAGACGAGAGATTACTATAAATGGATCAAGGCATAAGTCAAATGGGGAAAGTAGGAGTACTGGGCTATGTGCGAGAGAGCATAGCCAAGGAGGCAATGTCTATGATCGGATCAAAAAGGAAGAAGGCATGTATTAATGAAATAGGAAGGCAGTGTCCATACCAAACGGGTAGGTTCCTAAAGAGGAAGTTGTGAATAACTTTCTAGAAAGGTAGTTCCGGATGGGGCAGTGCCTGGGTTGGTGTCGCGGGGGAATCCCTGGTCAGAGTCGAAGAATAAGTCGTCCCATAGTCCTATGGGAGGAGAAGGAAGGGGAAAAGATGTACCCCCTTCGGTAACCATAACAATTCTGCTCTGGCATGTAAGGTGCAGTTGTTTGTACCTTGATTCCCTTATTGAGACACCACGTGATTAGGTCATGGTTGATGTATTCATGTCCATTATTGGTGTGTATTGCCTTTGGTAGTACCTGCTTGTGTTATTCAAGATAATTTAAATATTGTTTTACCTTGCTAGCAGTCTCGCCCTTTAGTTGTCATGAATGAGATTGTAATGTATCGTGTCGCATCGTCAATAAATGATACATAGTATCTATATCCCTTGAGTGATGGGACCTATGTCGGTCCCCACAGATCTGTGTGAATTAACTCATCTGATAAGGATTCCCACTGGCTTCCCATTTTGGGCATTGGCTGTTGTGTGATCTTGAATTGGATGCACACAGTGCAATCGAAGTCTTGTGGACTCTCACTGATAGATAGTCTGTCAACTAGATTTTTACCATGTAGTTTTCTCAATCCACTAATATCTATGTGTCTGAGATGATGATGCCACTCAGACCAGGTATGTGCATTCTTAATCTTTATTGCCACATGTGTGGCATCATATGTGTTACTTACTATATTGAGATAGTATAGCTTCCTTTTTAGATGACCAACTATAATTAGTCATTTCTTGTCATCATAGATTTCTAATGTTCCTCATGCACACACTGATTGTCCACCCTTGGCATTGATTCGTCCAAGTGATAGTAGGTTTTCTTGTGCATTGGGTGCATGTAGTACATTATTTAATCAAGTTTGAACAAGTTGTTCCTTAATTCATATAATGAGAATGACGGTGCCTTTACCATATATGGTAACTGGCTTGTTACCCAATCTGGTAACCATCTTAGCTATTAATGTCTGATAGTCAACAAATGCTTTTTGTTGAGCACATATGTGTGTTGTAGCACCAGAATCTGCAATCCATGAATAAGCAGAAAATTTGGCCTCATTAGCCTCACTCACATTGCTATCTATGGTTACATGAGTGTTAAAACTCTTCTTGAGTTTGCTATCACTATCATCACTCTTATTCTTATTGACAATCTTAGCATGCTCTTTCCCCTTTGGGATGGACTTCTTTCTGTCCTGCCCATTAGTCGTCTTTCCCTTGCCCTTATTGGCAGAATTCTTCCAACACTCGGCATCTTTGTGACCCAAACCTATCACATATACTGCATTTGGGCTTCCCCTTGAAGCAGCAATTGGCAGTGACATGGTTGTCACATCTGCATATAGCACATTTGCATGGCTTTACTGTTTTTGGAAGTGTGGACAATGTCATCCAATCTATTCACTTGGCAACAGCGGTGGTCCTCCTTGTGGATCATGGAGACAAGGTTATTGGCCATTATGGACATGAGTCACTTGTTATCCCTAGGGCTGCTCCTAGCACCTAGATAGGAACTGATGAACGAGTTCCAGCTATTGGGAAGCAAGCAGATCATTGAATACTTGAAATCTTTCTCCTTGATCAGATATCCAGCATCAGCTAATAGCTCGCATAATTCACATAAAGGGTTGAGATGTGTTGGCAAATCTGTATCTTCATCGGCTAACTGAGTATAGTACTCATGCCTCCTCTGTCTGACGGATTCATATCCTTGAGGTTTCATGTATATCCCTCAACACCTTCCACATCTCAGCAGAAGTGGAACAATCAGTGAGATTGTTCATCTGGTCATTTTTAATAGTAGTCATAATGACTTCCTGACTGTGTATATCCTTGCACTTTCAATCTTTGAGCGCAGCAGGATTTGTGGGTGTGGGAACTTCACCAGTCATGACTTCCCACACATCCTTCTTTTGGAGGATGATTGCTACCTGGCATTTCCATGACTTATAGTTGTCATTGGAAAGCTTCTTAATCTTTGGGAAGGATAAAGATGAGTTGAACTGATTGTTATCGCCTTCACTAGCTACTATAGGACTTTGAGTAGAGATGGAGGTAATCAATCTGGTACTTGACAGATTTCCAGAATTGGAAGTGGTGGCATTTGCAGCAGATGCCACATTGGTAGCAGGTGGCTGTGGTTGTGACATAGATGATGGACCTTGCATAGCCTGCAGCATGGTCAGGGACTGGTCTGATTGGGCATGGCAGCATGACATGTCTTGCCACATATGGTGGAATAAGTGAAGGATTCAGATAGGTCTAGAGCATGGGGCTCATAACCTGTAGTAGTAGCGGTAGATACGAATAGGATATGATGATTCCCATGATTAGGACTGAGTTCACACGAAGTGGGATGTGAGGGAACTGAAGGTGCACAGAACTCTTAATAGCCCCCTCTGGTAGCCTCTCGTACTTATACTAGTGTGCTCTATTGATTTTATAAGCTATTTACTCATCTGCAATACGAGGGGACAGTGCCCTCGATATTCTGGTGTTGTGCCCCTTGCACTGCCATACTATATGCTCGGCTGGATGTAGCTTGTACCCCATATTTTGGTATATAGCTTACTTAAGCTCAACACTGGTGATCATTTAGCATCTACAGCTCCACCAAAGACAGGAGCTCAGATCAGTTATCTTGCTGGTAATTGCAATAAATGCAGAGGTACTGTTTGAGAGTCTGATTCATATGTTTTGTCTGACCATCTCCTTTGGGGTGATAACTCGAGGTGATGTGGAGGTGGATATTGAGAGCTTTTCCAAGTGAGCAGAAGAAGTGGGAGACAAACTCTGAACCTCAATCAGATGTAATGTGGGAAGGAACTCCATGCTTAGAAAAGACATGGTGTAGGAAGAGTTTTTCCAAGTCCAGGAAAGATGCCATGTTATACATTAGAATGAAGATATACTGTTTAGATAGTTAGTCTACGATGATGAGAATAGTGGTAAATCTGGAGGATGAGGGGAGTTGCTCAATGAAATTCATAAGGATGGAGTTTCAAGGCTTCTTGGGGATAGAAAGTTGTTTTAACAACCCATAGGGTCAGTGTCTTGGAACCTTTGTGCAGGTGCAGGTGGTGTAGGAGGAGACATACTCTATGATGAACATCCTTATTCTTGGCCAGGTGTATTTGTGGCATACAAGTTTCAATGTCCAGTTTTAACTGAAATATCCAGAGAGGAGATGGTTGTGTTTATAGTGGAGGACTCAGAGTTGAAGGTCATTAACATCAGAGACATAGATGTATTTATTAAGATGGAGGAAGCTGTCTTTGTCAACAGACCACTATGAGTCAGGATTGGGGGAGGGATATATGTAGTTTGGCCAATGGGTTAGAGACAAGTGCAGATAGAATATTGCTGTGAAGTTGCTTTATATTAAAAAGGGTGCTATCTTGAAATACCAGAGCTGTGAGATATATAGCATGGAGGAATGAAGCAAGCTATTTCTATATAAACATAGGATGGAAGTTCTGTAAATTGATGTGAGTATAGTTCTTATTCCTCTCTTTGGGGTAGATGTTCCAGTATCTAGTGAGGGCATCTGATTTGGCACCAAGATGCCTAGAGTGGAAACAGATGATCATGTGGAATTGGGAGAGGAACTCTGACCACTAGGCTTGCTAGCAGGTCAGGAGTTTTGAGGTAGTGAAGTATTCAAGGTTCTTGTGGTCAGTGATGACATTGATTGGGGTGCCAGAGCCTTCAAGATAGTGTTGCCAAGTCCAGAAGGACTCATGAACGGTGAGGAGCTCCTTATTGTGCATGTTATAGTTGAACTTTGAAGCAGAGAGTGTTTGTGAAAAAGAAGTGACTGGCTGGATTTCTTCATCCAGGCAACAGATGGAGAGAATCCCAGTGATAGTGTAGTTGGAGGCACCAGTTTCTATTATCATCAGAGCACCTGGAGCCCAATGGATAAGAATTGAAGCAGTAGTGAAGGCATCCTTTAATGTGTGGAAGGCGGATTGACAATCATCTCTGAAGAGCCAAGATATACCTTTGCATGCCAAACAGGTCAAAGGAATGATGATGTCAGAATAGTTGGTGATGAACTACTGGTAGAAGTTGGCAAATCCAAGAAAGGATTGGATGTCCTTGACTTTCTAAGGTTTGAGCCAATCTCGCACAGCCTGGATGTTGTTCAGAGACATTGTTAGGCTGGAAGGAGTAATGATGTAGCCAAGGTACTTGGTGAAATCTGTGGACTATTTAATTCTCAGGTTTTGCATAGAGCCCATATTTGTGGAGTCATTGAAGGACTTTTTGGACATGTTCTCTATAAGAGGTTTTGTCCATGGAGAAGATCATAATGTTGTCCAAGTAGACTATGATGCAAACATCTAAAAGATCTGTGAAGACAGTATCTACAAACTGTTGGAAAGCTGCAGGGGCATTGATAAGGCCAAATGGCATCACTAGCCACTCATAAGAGCTGTAGCATGTCCAAAAAGACATTTTCCATTTGTCTCTGTCAGCAATGCAGACCAGATGGTAGGCATGCTGGAAATTGATCTTGGTGTGTATCTTTATGTGGCTTGGAGCATCCAGAAGGTTGGAGATGCGGAGGAGTGGGTAGTGGTCTTTCTTTGTGATCTTATTAAGTCCTCAGAAGTTGATATAAAGGCAGAGTGAACCATTTTTTTTGTGGATGAAGAGGACTGGGGTAGCATGGGTGGAGAATGAGGGATGGATGAACCCCATGGCTAGGTGTTCATTAAAAAGCATGGAGGGAACCAAGTTTGGAGGTGGAAAGGGAATAGGTGGTATCCAAGGAAGGGGAGGCTCCTTCCTCAGTGTGCTGGGAAGCTTTGTGCTTGCTGAAAACATTGGAAAAGTCATGGGAACACTGGAAAGATCAACTGATTCTAGAGGAGTGATGGAAGCAGAGCAGAGATTGCTCTTCTGGAGGTGGAGTTGCAAGCTAAATTGTATAGAACCCTCAAGATAACAGGCTAGTGTGAATACTGGAGCACTAATGAGTGCAATGGGTAGAGCTGTGCGGTTGGAAAAATGCAGTGGATCAGATGTGGTGCTAGTCAAAGGAATGAATTCTGGAGGCTGTGGAGGAGAGCCCAGAATTGCTGGCAATTGCTGCTTAAGTGAATGGTACATGATACTGTTTGTAACTCAATTGATTAATGGATTGTGATAGGGGAGCCAGTTGTATCTTAAAACAAGGGAACAGATGAAGTCCAGTGGTGTGACATACATAGAGAGTGGTCAGAGTGATGTCACTAGTTGTGAAATAGACTGAGAGGTTGATGGCTCAGGTAATTGTACTGTTGGTAGTTCCATTGAAGGGACAGAGCTAGAGCGGAGGGATGGGATTAGGTGGAAAGTTCATATTTATTAATGGATGTAGTATCTATGAAACAATCCAGGGAACTGGATTTTACAAGTGCAGAAAAGGGTGGAATTATACAGTGGCTCAAAAAACTGTCTGCATGTTTGGTCATTTTTCACTAAACGTGTTATTCCCCAATAACCCCTAACCCTTACCCTAATATATAGGTGTATGAAATGAAGCACTCACCCTTGGCTTTCTATCCACCAAGGTTTTAAGACATATGGATAAGAATTGATGAACTGGCAGCCATTTCAAAACAATGACTCATTTGGACAGTTTTTTGACTCTAAATTTATCTAGGTATCTAGTACTTGGTATGAGCTCCTTTGGCCTTGATAACTGCTTCAATCCTTCTAGGCATACTTTCTATCCATTTCTGACACTGTTCCTCATCAATCTTTCCCCACTGCTCCACTACTCTTTCCCACAATTGATGAGCACCTGTAGGAGCGTTTTCATTACCTGAGAGGCATCTCTTGAGGTGATTCCAAGTATGTTCAATCGGGATTAAGGTCTGGAGATTGTGCAGGCCAGTCCAGAAGCTTGATTCCTTGCTCTTCAAACCATCTTTGGGCTCTTTTAGAGGTATGCTTGGGATCATTATCTTGTTGAAAGATAATGTCATCTTCTGGAATTCCAGATTCCTCCATGCTTTGCAGCAACCCCTCCTCCAATATGGCCACATACTGTTCAGCATCCATTCTCCCCTCCACCTCACTCAAAATCCCCACTCCATTCCACCCTATGCAGCCCCATACCATCAGTGAACCTCCTCCAAACTTGACTGTGCCTTGGACCTCTCTAGCAATTAGCCCCTCTCCTTTCTTTTTCCACACATACTCTTGCCCATCTGACCCAATCCTATTGATCTTGGTCTCATCTGACCATATAACTCTCTTCCAGTCCTCCACAGTCCAATGCTGGTACTTGAGAGCAAAGGCTAATCTTCTTTTCTTGTGACCACTAGAAAGCAGTGGCTTTTTCTTCTTTACCACAGCCTTTAAGGAGGCTTCCTTGAGAGTATTTCTAACAGTCTGAGGACAGACAGGGGTATCAATAATGGTATTGATGTATTGGGCAGCATGAACAGCATTCCTGGCCTTGCCAGTAATAATTTGCTGGACAATAGCTCTTTTGTTGGTAGAGGTAAGCTTGGAAGGACAGCCACCAAGAAGCCTAGTCTTCTCTGGCTGGAGTTCCTGAAGCACTTGGCATACTGTAGACTTCCCTGGGCCAGTTTGGGCAGAGATTTTCCTAGAGGAAAGCCCATGAGAGGAGAGAGAGATGATATTGTTTCTTTGAGAGATGGAAATGGGTTTCATGGTGATGGTGGGAAAATAAACATGGAACGATGGGGTTTATATATGTTGTCTGACACTCAGTTACATAATGGTGACATAATAGAAGCCTTACCAAATGTATGTAATCATATTACAGCATGCTAGGGTCCAATATATGTAATCAAAACTTAGAGTCAAAAAACTGTCCGAATGAGTCATTGTTTTGAAATGGCTGCCAGTTCATCAATTCTTATTCATATGTCTTAAAACCTTGATGGATAGAACGCCAAGGGTCAGTGCTTTATTTCATACACCTATATGTTAGGGTAAAGGGTTAGGGGTTATTGGGGAATAACGTGTTTAGTGAAAAATGACCAAACATGCAGATAGTTTTTTGAGCCACTGTATAGGAGATGAAGGAGATAGAGGACATGTGAGATTTGGGGTTGGAAAGAGTGGACACATTGAGGCAGATCTCCTTAGCTGCACATGTGGGTTCAACACAACCTTCAGTTTGTGTGGAGTTGTGGAGGTTGTGGATTATTTTTTTGTCTTCATAGTGGAGATCTCTGGTTTGGTTTTTGAAGTAGTGGTCACTGCATGACCCTTGGATGTGCTGGAGATCAACTTTGGGAAATCATTTGCCATGTGACCAGCCTGGCCACAGAACATGCACTTTCATTCTTTCAAAATGAGCTTGCTATCTTTCTCTAATTTGGATGACAAGTCTGGTTTTGGATGAGTGGAGGTAGTAGTGCCTTTGCCTTTGGACTCCTTGGAGTCCTTAGCATTACTGGAGAGGTGTAGAGTGGATGATGTGGTGGGAGTGGATGATTTAGGAATAGAGAATGAGTTTGATGCTTTTGTCTGCCTACTAATCTTATATTTGTGCATCCAAAAGCACACATTGATTGCATGTGTGAGACTTTGGAGTTTGAAGAGTGTCAGGGATTTCCCAATGTGACAGATTTCATCCTTGATGTGATCTAGCAGACCATTATACATAGAAATGGTGCTGGAGGGCACCTTCTTCATAGCTATGGACTTGTAAAGCAATCTGATTGAACTTGACCATATACTTGTTGATGTGTTGGATATCCTTCATTGACAAGTGGTCAAGTTGGTGCTCCACATCTCCAATATGGTTATGCAGATCAAAGTTAGTCTGGAGTTCGAGGACAAACTCTTTAAAGTTGTCTATTCAGAGGGGATGGAATGTTGTATCTTCCATCTGGAGAAGGTCCAGTTTGAACTATTCCAGTGCCATATCCTTAAGGTAGGACTACACAAACATAACTTTGGTGTGGTTCATTCTAAAGGCTTTTGGGTGGTCTTGAAAGTTCAGCTTGCACTGAACCAGAAAAATCTGGGTCTGGTTCCTGGACCTTAGTGTGTGGAGTGTGGTTGGAGGTGGGATGACATGTGAAATGAGCAAGGCCTTTGATGGCCTCAGTGACCAGTGCAAGGGTGTCTCACAGAACATGCTCACTGTTGGAGTCTGATGGTTCATTGTTATTGGAGAAGTTGGGATCATCATTGGACAGATCATCTCTTGGAATGTTTGGGATGTCATTATTGTTTGGAAAGAGAGTAGCATGCACTTTTTGACTAGAGTGTTGACTTGTGAGAGGAAAAGTAGTAGTGTTGTCATTGGTTGGGAGTTCAATGATGTGTGCTCTTAGAATAGGGGACTCCAGGAGTGGTCACAATTGTGAAGCAGAGGTGGGGGTTTATTGAGCTGAGAAGCTTCAGAATTGGACTATGAGTTCTGGACCTTGCCAACTGCTACTGAATGTGCTCAATGGGTTATAGCATGAGAATATAGGGGGGTTGCACCTAAGGTGTGAGTCTGAGATCTAGTGGTATGTGCAGCCATATGTAAGAAACTCATTGCAAATGGGAGTTCAAATATACTATTAAAAATGAAAACTCCAAGGGAACTCTGAAGTACTGAAGTTGGTTGAGGGGGTTAGAACTTGGTTTCACCATATGTGGTGCACCCTTGCTTGAGTCTGTATTCCAGAGTTCAGTGGTGTCAGGGATTCAGAGGTTATGACTTGACATGGTCAAATGTTGATTGAGCAAAGGTCAGAGTGAGTTGTCAAGACTTGTTGAAATAGGAATCAGGAGTGGTGTTCATAGTCAATATTTAAACTAACTATACAGCAGTCATACTGAGGGTTTATATATGGTTGGAATGAAGGTATTAGCAACAGAGTTCAGTTCATAAGATATAATGAGTAATGGAACAGAGTTAGTATCTTTTCAGAGCAGTGCTTCTAAGTGAGACAGATACTGGATTGGAGGTATCTACAGAGCAAGACTAGGATAGATGAACAAGCATAGGTATGTATGAATGAGGAGATGAGATTACTAATATGGAACATACTGTATAAGTCCAAGGACATAGAAGTGTGTTTGAGGAAGAACATGCTGGAGTTGTGGACAGAAGTTCAGAGTTGGACTTGTTGACTTATATAGGATATGACAGATTTGCAGCCTACATAGTCCATTGCAAAATTGGCATTATTACAACATACTACAGTGTCTCAAAAAATGTTTGACTATTTTGCAAAGACTTGACATTTGCAAAAGAACCAAAAGGCATTAGCCCTAACCCTTGCTGGGCCATTGATAGCCCTAATCCTTGCCCTGAAGATGAGCCCTTAGTCATGTGAGTTGGTTGTCATGG